>WAAE01003422.1:2986-20475 GCA_013400495.1 Nicator chloris | reverse complement strand
CAAAATTAATCCCTGCACAAGATACACAAGAACTTGCATTATTATACATAGGACTTAACCATGAAAGGCATTTCTAGTTCCCTACACTGCAAACGCTTGCATATTGAATAAACAATGGTCTGCATATCCCAGTAAAAGTGCACTGTCCACAGACACTGCTGTATTTATTTCTGACCTACTCACCAAGGCAAATTTTCTCATGACTCATGTAGAAAATCCATGGTGCCAAATGATGGGATAAGCCTGTGCCTAAGCAGGAGGTGCTGTAGGCACAACACAGCAGGAAACAGCAGGGCCGAGGTTGCTCCCCCAGGATTTTGCAAGAAATTCCAAGGATTTTTCCAGGATATGGGAAGGTTTACTCACGTCTCCATGCTTTTTTTCTCCTAGGATAAAACAGATAGTATTTGAGTGTGGGGTTTTTGTGGGTTTGGGTTTTGTGCTTTGTTTTAGGTTTTTAGGGCTTTTTTTTTTTTTTGTCTAAAAGCCACTCTAAACAGTCAGAGTAATTTGGAGAAAAGATCTGAAGGCTCAGAAATATAGGGATTATTTTCTGATACTAAATATGCACATACTAGTAACTATAAGTCCACAATGTACAACTTCTTTTATTTGACTATTAAGTATTCTAGTTTTTCTATGGCAACTCAAGAAATTGCCATATCAAATATCCTTCTAAATTGATTTAGCTTTGGGTAATAAAACAAAACTGCTGATGTACCATAATTTCCAGAAAGACTGAGGACACATATGGCAGAAGAAAATGGAGCTGTCAGAAACTATAAGGACTCCTATAGACTGTCATGTTGTCTCTCCTGATACTTTTCTCCCAGTACTGTCTTTCTGCAAATGTGCAGTGCCTCACAACTATTGACATTCAAAACAGAACAGTCTGCATGGCCTTCCACATATACAAGTGATTTGGAAGCCACAGAAGGAACTGTAAAAATCTATTTTTTAAGTATTACTCAAGATAAACGTGACTGATTTATAAAAACTGTCTTCTGCAGTCAATGACAGTAGTGATAAATACCATGACATCTGCTCTATAATACTTCGAGAAGTCAAAAGTCCTCAAATTTCAGAGTGTGGGTCTGAGGCCAAGAAATGTATTTGGCAATAGATTCATATCAGGTCCTTTATCCCCTTTTTACAAAGTGAGAAATTTAACCTAGTTATGATTTGCTTTGCTGAGATTACACCCCTAAGAAACTAAAAAAGTGGAAGTGGTCTTTCAACCCTTTGCTTAAAACTGCACAGATTTGCAACAGCATCATTGTCAGAAACCAGGCTTCTGCCACAGCCTTGTTCTTTAGTAAAAAACACCATCTAGTTTCAGATACTCTTAAAACATTTTCAGGTAATAAGAAAAAAGCCAACCAAAAAGCAGTAACTTAGAGGAGGTTATTTTCATATAATCTGAAGTCAACCAACCAAAGGATACAGTCCAGACAATACAATTCCCTATCCTCCTCATAAACCCTGAGTGACTTTCTCTAGACTCTGAATGTTCATAACAACTCCTTGTGTCTACCTTGTTCTTGCCACCACAGGAATCAGCCCAACTCCGTGACTTTAAAAAGAGATTTAAAGGCACGTACTGTCCTTCCAGGTAGTGCAAGTGAGCAAAGTAGAGATTTCACATTGGAGATAATGAAGAAACAAAGCAACAAGAAAGAGATGGTGCAAATACAAAATAAATATCAAGTAACTTGAAAGAATGTTCTGGAATTATGCATATATCCATTGGTCCAACATATATTTTGTTTATACAAAAGCTGGAATTGTCCTCTTGGTTTAAAAATCAGAATATGGATGAGATGAAACACTAGGTCCATTCCAGCAATGAGGCCAAAATAGAGTGAAAGGCAGTTGCAGAATCTGAAGTTACCTGTTGAAGAATTTTGGTCACCATATTTTGATTGATCAAAATATGTTCTACCCTATTTCTAAACACAGGTAGTACTTTTATTTACATGCTAGACTACTTTATAGAATCCTTTTTTCCAACTGGGCAGATTATTCATTTATGGACACTATAATTTTACGGAAGCATCTGATATAGGAAGATAATTTCCTTAGCTGCATGTATCCTGTTTCAATCTTTATGTGTTTCTTCTGCACTATAAAGAAGAAAAAAAATACGTGTATTTGAAGTTAATAAAATATTATTTAAGGACAGAAGAAATATCTGTAATGTAGATTTATTTCAGAGCATCTCATTAACTGGATCTACCCTTCTCCATAGAAATATTAATTCCTATGAGCAATAAAACTTCCTAGATACTGTGAATTGTTTACTCCCACTACATTTCTTTGACATTTATTTATTGAGGAAACAGGGTAGGTAAATAAGAACATAGAAGCCTGACCAAGTTTTGAAAAGCTTTTTCAAAGTGTGGATAATGTTGGTATTTCAGACTTGCTCCCACCTGTTTTAAAACCAGGGCCATTTGTGATTTTTTATGTCAGGACACAAGAGCAGCATGGCAGGAAGGAGATCAAAAGCAAAGTAGACCCTAGATATAGCATTTGTTCTCCATTCTTTATAGCACAACTTTCCCACCCTGCACCTACCACCCTTGAAAGTCCCACAGAAAATTGGAATTTTACCAGAATCTAGCAAATGGTTGATAGACACCATTTTAACTCTCCAGAGTGCTAGAGATGTGTTTTACAAACACTTTCTGTCAGAATGTCCAGACAGAAAATACAGTGTGTATTTGTCCTTTTGATTCATACACTTGGATGAGACTGTGAGAATACCTCTAGAGGGCAAGGAATGAATCACTACTTTGTTCCATCATCCTCTCTCCCAGCCACCTGCAGGTCATCACGACATCGCTGTTACAGGCTGGCCAGCACAGATGTGAGCATGTGCCTGGTATTATCAGCTTGGTTTGCAGTTCATGCCTCTTCATCAACAGCAGTGGAGGTCTGCAAGTTTAGGTCTCTTTTCCCTCTTTTTGACTAAAAAAAAAGTGTCACAAGGCATACATAATACATCTAACCCTCCTTTCCACCTGTTCTTCTTTTATCCCTTCACTGTTCAAACAAGAAATATCAAACAAGTTTCTTGTTTTCCTTCCCACTTTGTCACATACACTAAAAGCCAATATTGGTTCTGATAATGAGATGCTAACACTGGGTCCAGGCTAGCCTTGCTCACCTGTGCTTTAAGCTGTTTCACACATTTTAAAAGCTCTTCATACATTTTCAGTTCCGTGAAAAGAGAGTTCTTTGAGGTTGCTGTTGGCTCTGCTAATTCATCAGCATAAGTTTAGCAAGACAGGGACTCTGTGTTTCTCTACGAGGTTAACTCCAGACTCAGTATATTGTCTTTGAAAGTAAATAAATGCTAGATTTCTAAAATGTCTTTGCAAAACAACAATTGAGTAATATAAAGTATGAGAGGAAATTTCTCCAAAGGATGACACTAGTATATCCATGCTCATTGACTGAAACCACAAAGTTAATATTACATATAATCCCTCTCTTTGTACCCTTTGCATACTTAGTAGAAAGTGAGGAAAAAGAAAAAAAGGAAGAAAAAAAAAAAAGAGGCAATTTTGCATGTCTGCATGTCTGTAACTACAATGCTGGTGATCTTTTCAATATTAAATATGCAAAAAAACCAACTCAGCACACCCTTCCTACATATTCTACAGGTAGTGTTCTTCTGAACTATACACCTTTTCTGTATTTCTTTAACTGGTTTATGATCACAGTCTTTTTAGAAAACATGCCTCTGCCTTGGGACAGCCTGGGTACCTATGTGACAAAACATCACCTTCTTTAACACAGGAATTTCCATACTGGGTGGGAAGGGTATTGCTGGAGTTTGCATACTCCAGCCTCAGCAGACATGGCAAGTTCAGACTCAGAGTTTTGAGGTCAAAGGTCTTCCAGAAGTCCTCCATATATTAGGATTTCAAGCTCCATCAGGAAATCCATTTTGTGGATACTACAAATCTGTCTAACATCAGGAGAATGATTCTTTCTCATCTCTGGTAGACCAAGGACAGTGAGATTCTCTGTCTGACCTGCATTGTTATCTACATTATGTCAGTGGCATAACTAAAGAGCCATGAAAATTGTGCAGCAAATCCATCAAAATTCTCATCTACGTGTTGACTCCTTGGCTGTGCTCCACTCTCTGGGATAATGTGTACATGTGTATCTGTACACAGACACACACATAGCACATGAACAAAGAAAGAAAAATGCATAAGAGCTGTTTGGAGACACAAGGACCATCAGCCAGAGCAATCAAGGCATCATAGCCAGTGACAGATGAAATCCCACTGAGTATTCTGTCCCTGCCAGAACTATGGATAGTCAGATATGCTGAGGCTGGAAGGTGGGAGGTGGAGACCACCACTGCAGAGTTGCAGGCAAAAAAATGAGAGATGTTCCTGAAGGCATTTGCTGCCCTTGTGCATAGGTTATAGGAAAAATTATGGGTCTGTCTTTGTGTCCTTGGCCCATCTCACTGCAGATCGCAGGAACATGAGCAGGTTTCAGTTGTAGCAACTGAAGGGGAAAGCAGAAAGAAGTTGAAGAGAGAGGGGTGGAAATAGTCTGGAAGTTACACATTATAGAATAAGCTCAAATGAAAGAAGGCTTGGTAGAGAAACACATGAGATACCACCATCCCCCTCCCTTCAAAAGCCCTCACTGATTCTTCTTCACTCCTCCTCTTCAGCAACAGCCCCTTCAACTTCATTCCCTGTCTCAGCCCTCAGCCTGCTCCCTCAAAAGACCTTGTCATTAGCACCACAAAGAAGTTTTGCTCCTCCAAAGACAGGGACAGAATTAAGGCATCCTGGCTCCACAGTTGGAAACTTATGGTATTCTGAGTCTAGAGAAAAGACTTGGACACTGAGTGGTCTCTGGTTGAGGCCATGAACAGCTGGGATAAATCAAGAACTGCCTTGGCATTGATTTTATTTATTTCAAGGTCTTATTTGTCCATAGCTGGCAGCAACGGAGAGCAAGTATGATTTACAACCACCTTTTCCATTGTGGCCAAAGATAGATACTCTGTCCCAAAATCATTTTCTTTTTCCTTTTTCTCTATTTCTTTTTTCTTTTTCTTACTTTTTCTTTTTTTTTTCTTTTTGTTCTTTTTCTTTCTCCTTTTCCTTTTCTTTTTCCTTTTCCTTTTCCTTTTCCTTTTCCTTTTTTTCCTTTTTTCCTTTTCCTTTTTCCTTTTTCCTTTTTCCTTTTTCTTTTTTCTTTTTTCCTTAGTGCAATGCATTTTCTGCTTATGTCCTTTGATGTGGATACCAAATGTCCCATTCACTTCATCAAGGGTAGGATTTGTCAGCGTGTGATACAGTGAAAGCCAGCAGGCTCTCAATTTAATGTTCATGGACAGGACATTTCACTGTAAGACTAAACTT
Organism: Nicator chloris; assembly: GCA_013400495.1. Classification (NCBI taxonomy): domain Eukaryota; kingdom Metazoa; phylum Chordata; class Aves; order Passeriformes; family Pycnonotidae; genus Nicator; species Nicator chloris. The sequence goes on along the minus strand of WAAE01003422.1, from coordinate 15,070 downwards.
GTCTCCATCTTCTAATTGAACCGCGTGTGCAGTAGCTACAGTGCATGAAGCAACTCTGCATGATATGTATTTTAATGGACACTGTAGCACCCGGGTGGCAGCAAGCTAGGCACCACACCCCCTTCCGTGAAGCTGAAGGCACATCAGTGCTGTGGTGGGCTGGTTGTCACATCAGATCAGCGAACCACCCTCACTGGGCAAGGAGGGTGTAACACACCAGATTTTTTGATTGGTTTTGAGCTGTGTCGCAATGTGCTGTGTTATCCCTTCAGTTTTTCAAGCAGTTTACTTTACATCCTCTCTGATAGCAGACACAGACATTCATTCAGCGCACAATGGCTAAGCAGCAGCAGCAGCAGTTTTTTGGCGATAGCCTGAGATTTCATGTAATGCTGAAATTCCCGTGACAGGCTGAGCTTCCAGCACGTTGACCTGGCAATGACAGCCCCACGTATCCTGTGATGTAGGGTGCTGCTCTGTCAGGGCCTTGCTGCCATAACCCCAGAAAAAACACTAGAGAAATTCAGATGTCAGCTTTTTGCCAAATCAACAGTATCCTTTCAGACAAAGCTATTCAATAAGTTATCCAGGTGACTTCTGGCTTTTCATATCAGGTTGCTGCACAATGTTTCCTGAGGGCCTTTCAATGGTGAAGAGCCATGGGCTCCAGTTACTCAGCCATGTTTTGCATGCTTTCACCAAAAAAATCTGTTCCAATGTACTTCTCATAAGCAATGTATAGTAGGCACTGAATAGAGGATTCATTGAGCATGCAAAGGAAAGTTGCATCATAATCTTTTCTCATGACTAATGGCATTAATTTTGTGTTACAAGAGGGACACTGTTATGATCCAGAACACTACACTTTATCAAATTTTCTATTTTCTTGTGCAAAAAACTGAAAAACAAGATTATAGAGAGCTTTGATTGGTTATAACTCTGGATTGTTTTCCATTTAAGTACATTTTTGAATGTGAAACCGTAAGTAGAGTTAATGGTTATACAATACCGTGTCAGATAACACAGAAGAGATGGCAGAAGGGATCTCTCAGCAGACCAGATAATTTCTAAAACAAAATAAGCTTTTGTTTAAAAAAGAAGCTTCTTTCCTGCTTTGCTTATTTGATGGTATGGCAATCTTCCTGTTGTTATTTCAGGTGTGTAGTCTCCGCCAAAGTACCTAAAATTAGCTCCATACACCATTAGCCATATCCCTGGTGGTGTGGTAAGAGAATGCGTGTGAAGAACAGCAAAACGTGAGTGGCTCAGGGGTCACAACAACAGCCTGTGGTGACAGGCATGGAAAAATATAATCATCAGGCAAAACAAACTACATTTACATCAACATTTCTGAAAAAAAAACAAACTCTCATGAAATCAGAACATACTTAGACAAAGACACGAGACCTTGTGGTAGCTAATGTGCTCATGACATTTCATTTCTAGAAGCTGGGTTGCATGGTTAGTTGCAGGAAAAAGGCAAGTTGGGAAACACCACACTATATCCCTACAGCAAAAAAAAAAATGTTGAAAAGAGACAGTCACTGATGAGAAGCTGCATTTTCAACAAAGAGCAACTTGATGTGATATCTAGTTCCCATAGTTTCTTCATTGACATGCCTGTGTCCTAGTGTAGTCCAAGCACATACCCCATTTTCCCACACAGACTGAATAGATTCCAGCTTTAAAGATACGGCATGTCTGGTTATGACAAAAGTGGATTTGAGGCAGGAACAGTACCATTAGGACCTCAGCATAGTGACTGCACCGTAAAGCCTTTGAGATACCCGGTTTAAATCTGTAATATCTCTTTTAGAGGGCAGCAGCAGTTGCCTCTCTGAAGTCCATGGTGGTCAGGGCACCACTGGATGTTGTGGCAGGGTTCTCGTCTTTTCACAGGGTTTAGAAAGGAAACATTCTCTCCATGCAAGCAGAGACTAGATTTCTATCAGAGACAGAAATGGGATTTCCAGACCACTGCCTTAATTTGGCTGGTTTTGAAATCAGTAAGCATAATTCCCAGTGGCAGCAGTGTTAGGTCAGTGAGATTCAGTGAAAATGAAAATTACCAATTCCTGTAAGTGCATAACAGTCCTCTGGATACAGAACAGTGCCTGCTTAGCTTTTGTCACTGTTTTTCTTTGAGAGGTTTGCGTATTTTCTTTGAGCAAAAGTCAGATCCTCAGTATTAATGCAAAATACCAGAGGCCAATTACTTCTTACTGCTTATAGTTTGCTGGCTTTTTATAGGTTTATTGAAAACGTGATCCTGCAGAAAGACCTGTGAAAATGAATATAAATGAAATTTAAAGCCATTTTGTTCACTCTCCACATCTTGCCTGGAAACTTCTTCTCTGTGGAAGTTTTGATAGACAAAGGCTTAACTGGTGGAACATGATGCCTATCTGAAGAACTGACACACACCACAAGAAGGAGAGGTGGGAATTGTTCCCTATTTTTTCCTGTCCTTTGTCTCATATTTCCTCTCATTTTCTTTTTCATTTATGCTAATGTTTGAGTTTTTTCTGATCACTGAGAATATCTCTTAACGTATTAATCTACTCGGCAAAAATTGTTTATATTTTTTTAATAAGCTTCAGTGGCCCCAGACTAAATATAATCCCTCCTAACTGGCAGTCAAACACACTTTTAGATTCAGAGTTAATATCTTTTGACAGGGAAGAAGGGACTTTCACTTTATTGGATCAGCAGCAAAAAACCTCCCAAACTCTAGAATACAACTGTGCCCCAACCATGTCTACATTAAACCAGTAGAGAATTTATTCTTATTATAAACATCCATCTCAAGAAGAGAACCTACTGCAAATTACCATTTACAGAAGTAATCTGCTCCATCATTTGAAGCAGTTCTGCATGACATTAGGGCAGTCCCAGGCCTCAGGTCACTTTGCAATAGACCTCAGGGAGCAAATTGAGAGTGTGCCTGCAGAGAGCCTGCAAAGAGATGTGCAATTCAGCTCATTTTCATGTGTCATGCCTCACAGGGAAGCAGGAAAGATTTTGTGCAGAAATTCCTGGCTATGATTCTGAGCAGACAGAGGCAGGTCAATGGAATAAAAATACGTTTTTTTAGAACTCTAACTTTGCAGATTCTACTACATTCCAAATATTTTCTGACTTTGGATGCTTGTCCATCTTTTCTGTAACATTAATTTGCAGAGCTCTGATAATTTCATTGGTTGGTTTTGGATTTTTTATAATGATGAAAATATAAGTATCAAACTACCCGCTCTGCTATGATCAAAGAAAAATGTCATACATATCAGCAGACATAAAATAACTCTAGCAGAGATTGTTGCTGGAGGATATAGCCCCTATTATTCATATAAAACACAGTGCTGCCACTGATCATTATTCCTAATAGCAGTAATCCTCCCTGAATGGGCTTATTAAAGTGTCCTCAGCATCACTGTGGGCTGTTAATAATCTGGTGGTAGCAGCCCGCTTTGCTGTATCTGCTGCTGAACCTACACTTACTTCTGTCATTGCCTTTTTTCCCCTCCGCATTAATCATCCTCTGAAAACATTTTCAATATTCTCTCTTGCAGCACAGCAGGAGAATGCCTTCTAATTGTCATTCTGATTCTGATTATTCTGGTTCTTCTGCATAAACATAATTGCAAAATCAGCGGCCTCTGATACCCCCGCCCTCCCCGTCCTGCTCCGTGAGCAATTGCAGTAGTGGTTTCTTACACTCTTGTTAAGAGGGAGCCAGATTCTGCCTTCCATCTTAGAGACTCAGCCTGTGCCTACGCTCTCTGACCAGACACCACAGCACACCGTGGCACCCTGCTGTCCAGAGAGGGTCCCCTTTTGGAGCATATCAGACTCCAGCCTGAAGCACTCCAGATGCTCCTATGGCAACCACATTGCAGGAGGGGTGGGATGAGCCTGCATGCTGATGTGTGCTCTGTCTGACGCGTGCATCCTGATGCACACTGATGTATGCTGATGCATGCTGGATTTCACTCAGATAGAGTGTTGGGAAAAAAATCCCTTAGCATTAAAATATGACCAGTAACCAGGAAAAAAATCTCATCCTCTCAAGTCAACATAGAACCCCAGAATACCACCCACATTGTATAACGCAGCAGAAGTTCACCTTTTTTTTTTTTAATTTCAATTTTATCTGAATTTTCTGTTTTGCAGAAAGCATCAATTACGCGAGCCAGCCAACCTTCCAAAGACATGCACGTCTTTTGATGGAAAAAGGTTCAAAAGTCCTCAGTTTTGCAAGCCTCAGTTTTCAGTTTACTTCACTTTCACAGTGAATGTTTTTTCCCCCAACAAAAATAAATCTAATAAAAGATCTAAGTGTGAAAATTTCTGTCAGTAATGCAATTAATCCTGCTGTTGAATTCCTGCCATCTTAGATTAGGTGATCTGTTGATGCTTTGCAGAAATGCAGCAGGAAAAATCCTAGCACTGATTTCCTTAAAAGCTTTGCTGCTGTTTGGCATTGAATACTGTTAATATCTGGGCACAAAAATATGACTCTATCATGCAAATAAAATACATATAATATTCCCTACAATTGTTCTGTTTAGATAGCTTTTGTATTTTTACAGATGAAACAAGCTGACAAAAACAACCTTTGAAGTACTATTCTCACAGGCAGTAGGATTAAGGATATTATTCATAAGGAGTGATGTTATTTGACATGCCATAGGAACAGTAAAGTCTTAATTAAAAAAACCGCTTGAATTACCCCTTAGACAATATTAGAACTCTTTGCCTTGCTTCTTTATTATTAACAGTATTAGAATTGTATAGGGTTTCTCTCACTATTTTTAAACTCTCAGACACCTTTTCAATTTGCCTCTTTACCTTAATTCAAGGCCACAGGAAAGTAAATGCATCCTTCTCAGTCACCTACATCCACCATACAATATTTTAAAAACCCAAGGCACAGAGGCTTGTTAGCTATATCATCTGCATTAACCACTAAAGAGAAAATGCCTCCTAAATCCAACATAGAATAGACACTCTCTTCAGCATTCTGGCTGAGATAACCTTTAAGTGGATACTACACACTTAGATAATTGGCAATGAAACAAGGCATCAGTTAATCTAGCCTAGGTGTCAATTAGACAGCTTCAATTTACTACTCTGCTGCTGTTCACTGTATCTCTTACTTTTGTCTTAAAATACAGTTCTTATTCAGAAGTTTGGAAAACAGATCGGTGCCTGAGGAAGTTCTGAAGAAAAAATTGGCTATGAACATGAAAGATGCATGAATAGGTTTTGTTGTGTCTAGCTGTCTCTGGTGTTCTTAGACGCATTTGGTTATAAACCTGTGCTACTCTCTTGGAAGATCTTTAAGGTCAAAAGTAATGGAAAGAACAGAGATTTTAGTGTGCCTGGAAGACACCAAATCAAATTACAGTTGGAGTAACTTCTCCACCTAACTGGCTCTCCAAGAATACATTTTTTTCTTCCAATGGCAAAAAATATGAGGGTGGTAAATTACTAAGTGAAGTTGGTGAAACACTGGGACAGGTTGCCCAGAGAGGTGGTGCCCCATCCCTGGAAACATTCTGTGTCAAGTGGAACAGGACTTCGAGCAACCTGACCTAGCTGAAGATGTTCATTGTGGGGGATTGGACTGGACTGTGCTTAAAGGTCCCCTCCCACACACATTATTCTACCATTACATGGCACAACAAAAAAAGTATTGTAAAGCAAAAACTCCTGTAGCAATTTCTAAAGGAATAGAAGGTTTATATTTCTATTTTATGCTTACAAAAGACAAGCCCATAGTCAAGACCTAATCTCTGAACATACCCGTACAATCAAGAGTTGAATCTGAATCCAAATATCTCAGCATTCACGTTCTACCACTAAAATCTAACTGACGCTATATTCCAAAACATTTCTGATATGGGGGGTAATTTTGTTATTCTTAAACTGACATTGTAAGAATATGCTGAAACTTAGGTTTCTTCTCTTCCCTACTGTTTTCATTTGAGCTGAAAGCTGTCAGTTGAAATCAAAATTTTTATTTTAATTTTTTTATAAACTCAAAGCACAGAGACAGTATAGAAGAAAAAAAAAGAAAAATTCAATAACACCCACCAAACACCAACACCCCCTACACACAATATCTTTGACCCTTTAGAGAAGGCTTTGTACTAAGCTCAAAGGATTGGTTTTCACCTTTCAGAAATGCAATTATTTTTGTCCTGAGTAAAATTAGATACCTTGAGTATACTTATGTTAACCAAAACAAGTATTTGAAACATGGATAAGATGCATTAAGCCTACATTAGGAAGCTATGCTCCAATAAGCAGGGATATTTAGACTTTTATTTGAAGCTATCGTAAGAAGTAACAAATGATGCTTTATACTGCCAGGCACACACCTTCACAGTCACGACAGAGAAAGAGGAGCGAAAAGTTATGAAAGAAAGCCATGGTTTCCTTTATGGGTTCTCATCCAATACCCCCAATTCACTTAACTGGGACCTTATCTTGAGGCCACAGTAAAACCACCTACCCAGCAAAGTCAGAGACAGCATTCAGAATGATGAATAAATAGGTCTGGGTAATTGTGGTAAATCCCCAAATTGCATGGAGTTGGGGCAGATATTTTATCAAAAGGTGTTAATGCACTGTGGCATTAGGTGTGGCAGCTTGGTTTTTTCCCTGAAAGGACTAAAGTGTGCTAGAGGCGAGGATTTCCCAGGTTTCTGGGGAAGAACCACCTGTGATGCTCTAGAAAGGCTTGTCTGTGATTTCACATGGTGTTGTGAAAGGCTCCATTGACATTCACTTTCACAGTGTTTTCTGACATTCACATAGCACAGTGACATTAGTGTAGTTATTTGTGCTTTTTATTGGTCTCTCCATAAGTGGTTTTGCACTTTTACGTTTCAGTGTGAACCAAAGCCTGTCTTTAACTAGGAACTCACAGTTAATGCTGGCAATAAGTCATTGTGACATGGAAGGAAAGTTAGGCATTGGTGAGGCCCTCTTCAGTCCACCCTCAGTATTTCAAATCCTTGCTGTGCTGCACACACACAATTTCTAGCACTATTTTTTATAACCATGCAGCCACCTGTTCTTTTTTCAGAACAAAAGTCTGTGGAATTCTCTTTAATGCTCTGCACTTCTTACATGATCTTCAGCAAGTCAAAAGCATATGTCCAAGAAAAATTGTTTTCCTCAGGGTAACTTTTGAGGAGCAAGGATGACATTTCTAATAGCTATGTTTGCAATGGTAAATAATTTCATATGCTGAGAAATACATGGGAAGTAACAGACAAACCAATGTCTTTGCATTTTGGACAGTGTTATATAGCTCATTATACAGGTTTATTCCCAGTGTGAATGGCACTTACACAGTTCTCGCCACTAACAGCCTAGCAATGACTACGCCGAGGTGTGTACGTGAAACAACAGTTAAAGTATTTGTCTCGGGTTTGATATCCCCAAGACATGTTGGATGAGAGTCTTTTTTCCCTGAATGCCCCGTGCCAAAGCAGAAGAAGAGCTGAAAGCCACCAGTTCAGGTTTTCTCTAGGTTGTTTATTATTTCTTTATCTACAAATTCTCTCTGTGGCCTGCCAAGGTCTTGTTGCAGCGAGGGCAGGAGGTGACTCCCGCCCACGACAGGTGGGCAAAACCTCTTATACTATGTTCTACATATTCTTTATTTACCATTAATCACCAATATCTACTACTTATGTTAGACATGTTACTTCTATCCTACACCATTCCCCACCAAGACCCACCTTCCAGTCATGGAAGACACAAAAAGAAAGAAAGATAAACAAAATCTAAAATCCACCGTCTTGGTTCCATGTTAAGAAATCCTAAATTCTACATTTTCACCCTGTGACAAACTAAAAACTATCTATTTCACACTCTTGTGGCTTGCAGTGCCTCCCTCAAGGTGGGTAACTTTTCCCATGGGCTTAAATCAAAAAGCTGTGTTTTTCTGGTCTTCATGCCAGGGTCCCTGACCCCCCGGCAGGGGTCCCAGACCCCCCTGCTGAGGTCTCGGACCTGCCAGGGCAGCCAAAGGGGTACCCTGGATTCTGACATATTTGGACAGAATTTCTAGGAGGAAATACAGAATTGAAAATCTGTTTTCCAAATTTTAGGTTTATAGCGAAACCAGTACCAAAGCTAGACTGAAATTATATCTTAAAGAAATTTCTTTAGATACACCTAAAAGAAGATAACATATCAGGCTCGTGTAGCTGTTTACATGACATTGCCTTATAACAGGGGATTACTCAAAGGAAGCCAATGCAAGGGGACAGATGTTCACAAATTGAACTAATACAGAGTCATACAAGACAGTCACTGTTTGCCCTTTGCTAGCACCTTCTCTGTAATTTGGATGCTGCCAGACTACCTTGCCTGTGTGAAAAAAAGAAACCGACTGTGAGGTACCTGGGTGTTTCGAAAACAGCTAGAAAGAACTAGAGTAGGAGTGCCACTGCAACATAATCTGGGAACCCACTGCCCTTGTGCAGATGCATCGTGCTTAACTGTCCTGTTTAAGGCTGTATAGAGGATATATGCAGTATATCCACTGGTACAGCCTCAGGCTCACAACACTTGTAAAGGGGAAGCTTGCACAGTTTTCAGTCCCTTGTCGTCTTATCAGTCTGTGACAAGGAGTTCAGCAAAAGGTTTTAAAATAGAAAAAGTAACTGACTAAAATTGCTTTAGACAGCTGCTATATGAGGTAGCAGATGGTGAACCTACCCAGAGGTCCCTAGAAATATTAGTATTTGAAAGGTCTTACATTTCACTAACTTCAGAGAAGTGTGTGGCACTGTCTGTTGCCTTACGGGAATGGGAGCCACAGAAACGGGAATGAGTGAATATATTAGCGAAGGGCTTTCAGCTTCTGAAGTATTTCTCTCAGCATTTCCCCAGTCCTGTTCTCCATCCTCAGCAGCTCATCAGCATACCAGGCTGACACCCTGCTGGGCTCCTTGTAGCCTCTCCCACCAACAGTCTTTGTCTGGGTCACAGCAAGTGACACACGTCTAGCTAAACACCACTCCTTCCACCCCTCCCTCTGTGAATCACAAGTTTAAAATTATCATTAAAATCCACATTCATCACACAATCTTCACTCATGTCAACAGAAAACATCCAAAAACCGCAAACAAACAAACCAACCAAACCAAACAACTTTATCACAACACTGAATGAAAGTGGACAATTTACACACAATTCACCTGTTCCTTCATCACAATTATCACAACAGATATTCTTCACAATCACTCCACTCTTTCCCATTGTTCAGTTCATGATTTGCGCATTACTGCTCCCCACTACCACCCTTATCTCAAATTCTTCGTGCCCCACTTTAGATATCAGAAACGATTGTGGTGCTTTGCCCGTCTGAATGACAGATGCCCCACCAAAGCTGCTCCATCCCTCCCCTCCTCAGGTGAGCAGGGGAGAGATAACATGACAAAAAGCTGATTGGTTGAGATAAGACAGGAACATACACTCAGTAATTAACCATCATGGACAAAAAAAGGACGCAGCTTGGAGAAATTTATTTTCTTGCTAATTCAATCAGGACAGGATACTGAGAAGTAAAACAAAGTCTCAAAAACACCTTCTGTCACCACTGTCTCCTTCATGGGTTTAACTTTATTCCAGTTTCTCTACCTCCTTCCCCACAGCAGAGCAGGAGGATGAGAAATGGGGATTGTTGATCACACATTTCTGCTGCTCCTTCCTAAGGAAGGAAAGGAAGTCCTTTCCCTATTTCAATGTGGAGATTCCTCAATATGATCCCACAGCAGACAGTCCTCCATGAACTTTGTCAGTGTCAGTCCTTCCCAGAGGCTGCAGTTCTTCACAAACTGCTCCAGCATGGGCCCCTTCCATGGGATGCAGTCCTTCACGAATGTACTGCTCCAGCATTTGTCCCAATGGGTCACAAGTCAGGCTAGCAAACTTCCTCCAGTGGAAGCTCCTCTCTCCATGGGGACACAGGTCCTTCCAGGACCATGCTTCAATCCAGCCTTTCCACAGGGTCACAACCTCATTTTGACACATCCATATGCTCTGGTATGGGATTCTCCATGACCTGTAGGTGGATATTGCCTCCATCATCACCCTCGATGGGCTGTAGGGGCACAGAAGTCTCATTATGGCATTCACAAGAGCTGCAGGGGAATCTCTGCTCTGGCACCAGAAGCACCTCCTCCACCTCCTACTGCACTGACCTTGGGGTATGCAGAGCTGTTTCACATATTCTCACCCCTCTCTTCTCTGGCTGTAATTTGCTTCTAGCCAATAACTTTCCCTGACTTTTACAATACTTTATCCCAGAGGTGTTGCCGTAGTCACTGAGGCTTGACCTTGGGCAGCAGTGGGTCAGTCTTGGAGCCAGCGGGCACTGGCTCTGTTGGACATGGGGAGAGCTCCTGCCAGCTTTTAAGAGAAGCCACCCCTGTAAGCAAAACCTTGCCATGCAAACCCACTACAGCCACACTTTGTAAAGTGTAGTGGTGTAAAGCTTAGCTCTTAGTCCTGGATGTTGCTGGTACACAACATAGCACGGCGCTTTTCAGAGCTGACTCTCAACTGTCACATCAGTTTTGCCTTTCACAGCCTGCAGTGCTCATGGAGATGTGTATCTGTAGATGCCACCATCACTTCTTTTTAGCTAGGTGGTGCAATTCTTTGCTGTTCTGGGCATTGCTTATAGCTAGAGAGTATTATGCTTCCCTGAAATTCACGTAAACTCTGTTGAAACAAAGCTGGCAATTTAAAATCCCCTGATTTTTTACTATCTAATGTTACACTATTATCTTTAGAGTTTAAGGCATGTCCCTACCTAAATTGGGTAAATGGCCATACAATGGTATCTTAGAACTAACTCTCTCTCTCTTCCAGGTTAATAAGGTGGTCCCTTTTTGGCAGGAAAATGAGAAATACATTGTGGGGGGTTTTGTGCTGTTGGACCTAGACAGGTGCTACCTCAATGGGAATAATGTATATTACTCTAACACTCATATAGGTGTTGAAAGATTAATTACCAAGTCTAATTTACTGTGCTATAAATCACCACGTTTAAAAATCCAACTGACCGCACAAGTTGTTTTTTAGGGAGACATTCAGCATTTTAGATTAAATTTTTTTTTAGAGGAAAAAAATAAATACTTTCTTTAGGGAACACCTGGGTAAATTTCAGTGTTTCCAAAGCGAAAGACTTTACATCTTGCAGGCTACAATAAATTCAGGATTTTGTTTATATTGCTTTATTTCAAGAGAAGAAAATTACTTTCTAATTTCATGGGAAATTGTGAGCAGTTCTAATTATATTCACACCAATATCTTAAGTATAAAAGAATAGTATCTTATACTACATAGTATAATATAAAAATATTATAAAGATTTTATGCCGTGAGTTTGAAATTACATTAGCCAAAATGAGAATGACACCGATGTGCTAAGCAGAGCTGAGACCTGTATTAACACCAGATGTTCCATCCTTTTACCTGACAGGTCACTGCCTTAAAGAATACAAGTGTTCTTCACAAATGTATCTGACATTTTTCTTACATTTAAACACAAAACAAGGTAAGACTAGTGCTTCTCTCAGGAGGCGTTTCAAAGGTATTTCAACAGCAGCCTGACAGAGACTTTCTCAGAACAACATTTTATTACAAAATTAGGCTAAGATTTTAGTACAGTCTAAAGGTAGGCAATATGTTTGTTTCCATGGAGTTCCTAGGAAGGAACTAGTGTAGGCACTCAGGTTGCATCCTTTCAGGAAACTAAATGAGCAGACTGAACCACTACTTATCCTGACCATACAGCTTGAGAGGGGGAGGGTGAGATGGCAGGGATAGATGGACAGCAAATAAAAAAATGTAACAAAATTTAAAAATCATAGGATATTTTGAACTGGAACCCACAAGGATCATTTGGTCGAGCTCCTGGCCCTGCTTAGGACACCCCAAGGGTTACACCAGGTGCCTGAGAGCATTGTCCAAAGGGTCCTTGAACTCTGCCAGGCTGGTGCTGTGACCACTTCCTGAGGAGTCTGTTCTGGTGCCCAACCAGAGCAAAAAAAAA
>WAAE01003421.1:0-81628 GCA_013400495.1 Nicator chloris | reverse complement strand
ACCTCATACAAACTAACACAGGTGTGTACTGTCTTACACAGGTTCTGCTTGCTAAGCATCTCTCGTACCAAGCACGCCGCTATCTTCTGCATTCCTTTCTCAAAGTTCTGCTTTCTGTTGCCACGGCTTGAAGCCTACTAATGCTAACATGTGCACTTCTGTCACGAGCTGAACCGTGCTCCCAGCTCGGCTCTCCAGCTGTATTCCTACATTCTGACACCACAGAGAGAACGGCAGTACACAAATCTATAAAAACTGGATTACAGTTCACTCCTGCCAGGCCTGTCTCCTCCCTTGAGGACCCTAGCCCATTAGTTTAAGGGGATTATGCACTCAGGTTCCCAATGTATTACCATGGAAGCTTCTAGTTATTTTAGACCTGTTGCAAAACTGTAGTCAGAGACAGATAGTACCACTCTTAAATTGCAGCTATTGCTTGTTTCCAAATTATCAAATCTGGTTTCAAATGCCATAGCTTTTAAATAAAGTAACAGGATCTGTCCTATCATTTTTTCCCCCAATGGCTTCACATTTTAGAGCAGTCAAAGGAAGGGTGCTTAAAGCACGAGATATCCATGCCAGACCTTGGTGTTTAAATAATTTTCATTCATATTTAGTTCCAGAGAATAACTTACAGGATCTTTGAAATGGTTCACTTTGGAGCTTAGATAATGGACTGCGAGTTGCAAAGGAACAGAGTACTGACTATACTTAAGGTCTGCAAGTGCTACAGAATTAAAATAACAGGATTGTAGCACACCCATTCCCACACTTTCACACATGGAAAATTTTTACAGCTACTCGCAACTGAACTGAAAATATGTAATAAATAGTACAAAAGGGCAAAGTAGACAATTTCTGACTTTGCTAGTAATGACACTCATCTATATGACAAACAAAAAGTAGGTGGAATTAAAGTATTCACCTACGATCTGACATGTGTGCTTTTGCTGAGTCACATCATATAACATTTTTATTGTCTGTTGATTCTGGATTTGTCTGTATTTATGCAGGTGCTTTAGTAGGAAAAAGAGCTTAATCTTTTTCGACCAAGATATCTTATCCTGACCATTAATTCTTAGTAGCTTTAATCCTGAGGGAGACAAGAGGAGAGAGCTTATTTTAGCTTTTCAGTCTAGATAAGCACTTGCAGCCTGTAAACAAAACAAGAACAGTAAACGACCCAGTAATTTTAAATTAATCTTTAAGGACCAGACATTAAACAAAATTTCTGACCGCTTCAGAGGTTCTTGATCTGTCCAAGTACTAAAAAAGGAATTCCCAGCCATCCCTTCACTCTGGGCTCAGGCCACAACAATTAACCAGCAAGGATGACCAAGGGCCAGCCCATGAATCTGTGGCCTGGTCTGTCTTAGTTTGCTTGGACAGACCAAAACCCAGTCTATTTTCTTTTACATATTTTAGGACATTTTCAGTTGTCTCAGACATTCTCCTCCTGCCATGGAAATTTACTTCACAAAAAAAGCAACATTTGATAGCCTCCTACTTAGACTGTACTTGAAAACATGCTTGTAGCTGTAAACTTCTATGTTCCTTTTAGCTGGACCTCTTTTGGGGTTATTTTATGCCTGGTACTTCTTGGAGAGCATATTTTCCAGCTGTTGCTAAGGAAAAATATCTGGAGGTTAGACCATCTAGCAGTGTTTTCATTACCACACAGAAACTAAGCAGAAAAAGCAAAAAATTTATTAAAAAAAAAAAAAAAGATGACAGATTTGGGCACACACTTGCGTGCAAATTAAATATGAAAATGCTGATACCATCAGAAAATCAGATTTACCACTAGGACCCTTAGGCTTAGATAAAAATTAAGAATATCAGATTGATTTGGTTGTAAACCCCAAAGTTCTGATTTCCAGAATGTTTTTCAATCTTTGCTGGGTCAGATCCTGAAAACCAAATAGCTGTGATTTCCTTAGGACCTCTGAGCATATTTTCTCTGCTTTAATCTACCATGACAATATCTGAATATTTTCTATGTTAGAATGAGTAAAGTCCACAGCATACTCCATAAAAATCTTTGCTATGTGTCTGTCTTGAGAAACCAAATGTTTGAGACACCCTTACTTTAAAAATAGGGGGTTTTTTCCCCTCAAAATAATTGTTTGGTGCTATCTAGGTTTTCTTGGGCTGAAGCTGGTATCTGGATGTAATTCCAACAGAGTTACAACTCAAGAAGAGTTCTTCCATGAAGATAATTTGCAGAAGTTCCCAAAGATGTTCAGTGCCTGGGTTTAATCAGCCCTGGAAGCATGTTTCTAAGCCAGAACAACTTAAATGAAAAGAACTTTATCCAGGACTTTGTGATCAGCATTGTCCCATGGGAGCACAGCTGTTGTCTTAGCATTTCAGAGATTGAAATTTCATCCTCAGTGTAGCTGTGGTTTGATCTATTATCTACTGTGCCTTGTCACCAAATGAATGAAAAAACCTTGGAAGACAAGATGTTATGTAAATTTAATCCATGTAACAGCAACACTATTTAGCCAAGCATTACCACTGGAGAAAGCCATATTTCACTAAGTGTGGTTTCCACAATATATGGAATCTGAACTTGGCTCAGAAACAATCTGAAAAGCCCCATCAGTTCTATAAGGCATGATAAAGAACAATTCAAGCACAGGACTGATGACAGAAGACACATCTAGAGATTATGTTTAGTGTGTACAGTCCTCTTGAGAAGGAAATTTTGCTGGTGAATAACAACCATACAAAAGGCAAACTTCCTGTTGGTAAAGAGCAGAACTGCCACCAGGGAGGAGTCAATGTCACAGCCAGTTTGAATTTAAAATAACAAAGTGTGTTAAAAAGAAGAGGAAACAAGTCCAGATGCAAATACCCCTACACAGTGAGTGCTTCACGGCCTGGACAAAGAACATTGCTTTAAGGTCCCTACGAGTCTCTAATCAAATCACTGGAACACATCTGCAGAGCTCTCCCAGATGATCCTTGGCCTGGCAGGCAGTAGCTGCTCAGTGACAGCAGCGATAAGGCTCAGTCACCGTGTTAAGATAACTGGGCAGCTAAGGGAGCATGTCACCCCTGGGAATTCCCTGGAGGATTTCTGTGAGCCAGTTCCATGTCAGATACCATCAGTGTACAAAAAGGACCAGCACAACCCCTCGTAGATGTGCTGGGATGGATGTAGGGCCTTCCTGGGAGACACAAGAAATGAAGCTGCTCCTCGGGCCCCAAACAAAGGAGAAGGTAGGTGCAGAAAAAGCATATTTTCAGAATATACATCTTCATTCAATCTCCTTTATATAAAGCCTTATGAGCAGAAACAGGGGCTCAATCAGTGTGAGAATAGCTCAAAGAAAACATACACTTTACATCCTCTCAATTCAGAGAGGAAGCAAAAAATCCTCCTTACCTTGGGCCAATAAATGATACCCTATTTCCCTAAACCAAGTGCTTGAAATGGCTACAAAAACTTTCTGTGCATAATTGTTTAGTGAGGAAAGACCTCAGACTTCCCTCAGAACCTCCTCTTCTGTCTGTTACCACTTCTCACAGGGTTAACTTTGTGTTAGCTCCCAGGCTCCTTTAAGGCATGGTCTGTCCCTATCACACGCTATGTAGCTCCCAGTAGGCTGCTGTGGATAAATGCTGGCACACTCCTGAAACACCCCAAAATCTCATCCCCATAGTGATCACATGAGGATTTCTTACTCATGAACAGACTGTTTATAAATGTAAACTTTATCCAACCATCTGGTAAGAATTTGAGAGTCAAATTCAAATGAATATTGGCTTTTACAGAATTTCATAGAGACAGAATTATGCAATTTTAAAGTTTCATTCTAATGAGGTAGTGATTACCTCGATGAAAAAATTTATTAACTAATACCTAACACTGAGGGAAAACTAATACCTAACACCAAGATTGTGTGGTAGAAGGAAAAACTCCAGAACTTTCATCTATCAAAATCAAAATGTTTAGAAATAGCTTAATTATAATCTTATATTTGCTACTACCACATCATCTAATATGCTGTATTTTGAAATTCACAACTTGGAGCTAAACTGAAGCTACTTCATCATTAAAACCAAAACTGAATTTGCCCAAGTGAAAGTAAGTTTTAGAATTTAACCCATGAAGAATAACTTGTTTGGTGGCATAAGGGGATAAATTAAATTTAATAATACATTTAGTAATAAATTTAATAAATTTAGTGAACTTCATACATCTTGCAACAAGATTCTTTCAAAGGCTTCCTAATTGAACTTGCTTCAGCTTTCAAGTTATTTTTTAAATCGCATGCAAACATTTGAAAGCCAATAGGAACAAGGTGTTTCTGTACATTTTACTGCAGAATTAACAATACCTATTGAAAAGACAGGTTTTTTCTGATTGAGAAGGGCCTTTTTATATAGTACTCTTACAAAAGCTAAACCAAAACACAACTTGATTTCTTGTTCAACCACTGTCAGAAAGCCTGCAGAGCCAACATAGAAGAGGTTCTAAGTCTTAGGAGAAGGTGTTTTTAATCCTTTTAATGAGGCAGCAGTAATTGCCTTCGGGCTTCTCTTCAAATCAGTGGTACGCTACCACCCTTGCTGCTCTGCTGGGAAGCTGTGAAGTGTATCCTTCTTCTCCCAGGACCTTAATTATTGCTTCCTCAGGTGGCCACAGCCCGTTCTGCTTCTCATTAGAGAGCGTTGGGGGGCGGGATCCTGTTCCACACTCAGAGCCATGTGCAGCTCAAGTGCCACGCTGTGTTAGGAGAGGTCTTTGGGGCCTTCCATCGGCGCTTAAATCTGTGCAAGATAGTGACTACTGCTGCCCACAAGAGCCTAAAACGTCACCTGCATATTCAGCAACATTTTTACACACCCAAAGCTAAATAATGAATAACTATTCAGAGAACACAAATATCTTCGGAGCCTCTAAATCCATGCTAAAAGTGTAAATTCCCTGATGTCTTCTCTGCCCTGGCTCCACAAGCATAGAGTTAGAAAGACAGGAGGTCAGTTTTGAGTGAGTCAACACTTTTTCTCACTCAAAACTAGGCTATCTACTTGCTCTGGATGAGAATTTTTTTAAATAAGCCCATTCCTGTGCAACTTAGTCTAGACACTTCTGTTGAGTCCTAAACATTTCTAAGCAGTAAGAACTGCATCCTGAATCCTGTTTCAAAATAAAGCAGATCAGTTTGAACCCCTGTACTGACAATGCTGTGCACAGTGTCAACTGGAACTGAACTTTCCTAGAACAGAGAGATCTTTGAAATCACTTTTGGCATTTGTCTCAGAAATGAGAATATTTGCATAAACAATCATTTTGGAGCTGCCACTGCAATGTATTAACTGGAGAAACTACTCTTACCATATCCAACCCTGCAACCCTACACAGTGAACTTTCCAGCAAAGAAATAATACAGAAAGTATAGAACCAAACTGAGCTGGCCAAGAATTGCACAGAAGCGTATTCAGAAACTCACAACTTTTGTCATCTCTGACAACCAAGTACTGTGCAAGTTAGCTGGGCAGATTCAAACCCTGATGTAGATGTGCAGACCAGCCCTCTCAGGGAGTTTTCTCCTTTCTCAGGCTAGGAATGTGACTTCAAAAAAAAACTGCAGAGCTGAGTTATGCTCCCACATCACCATTTCAAAATAAACTTAAAACTGACTTTTGGAAAACTCATTTTCAAAACTTTTCTGTTGATTGGTATGTATTAATCCCTCAGATAAGTGCTATTCTGAGATTATAACCATTTACATAATTATTCATAATTAGCAGGGCTATCTGTGTACTACTTGTTATCTAGGACTTTGTGTTGATTACATGAATGCTACAAAGCGGATCTCAAAAATAGAAGCTTCCATTTAATCTCTTCTGCATTACACAGAAATATTTGGCACTTGTTCATAATACATTAGCTTCTAAGTAACATAATAATAGAGCTAGCTGTCTGACTCAGGGCTATTTCTGAAGTTGCTAATTTGATTTTTTTCCAATAAACAGAAAACTTTCCCCATTACGTTGCTTTTCTGCTTGCAATGAATTATCCCAGATTGCTACATAACTAGATAACCTGGTAAGACAAATTTTGTTTGTTTCATATAACCTTCAAAGCATCCACTACAACCATGACAAATGTAGAGTGATTTTTTAATAAACACAGTTTATACTTTTGACTGATTTATACAGCAGTAATACATCTTAGGTAGCAAAGGAGGAGGTGTGTATGCTCAGGGGGCTACACTAACACAAATCTACAGACAGAGCATGCTGACAGCTGGGCAGCTGAACACTCAGGGACATGATGTGAGCTCATTGTATGGCTATAGCTGTTCTAGATTAATTATACTCTTACAGATATATTTAATGAGTCTACAGAAAGAGTTTAACCCCATAGCTAAGGGGAAAAAATGAGTTTCACAGTCATTAATATTAGTGTCCATAAAAAATGCTAGTATAGCACATAAATATTGTACTATCAATAACATGTTTCTAGTTTAATTCACAACTGTAGACTAATTCACAACTCTACTGTAATTCTAGAGCTGCACACATTCTGTTCCCTTCTGGCCTTGCTCCTGAGCTCAATAGGATGCTTTCAAGGAAAGATGAGTGGAAATTTTTTCATTTTGTGCTGAAAGAGGCAGACAAACAGAGCTGAAGGCTTTTAAAGGAGTAAAACTGAAAGTTCTCTTGTTCAGTAAGTCTTGTCCATGGAAATTTATTTGACATTTCACAAATTCAGACATAGGTTTTGGTTTCATGATTAGCCTTTCCAGACTCTTTCAGAACATGAAAGGCTGAATGAATAATTGAGTTCATATAACTTTACTTGTTTTTACTGTAAGAACTGGACTAGCAATCATACACAGTTTAGTGAATGTGTTGCTATACAGCAGTCGACCCCACATTTCTTTCAGTTAAAAATTCTGAAATTAATGTGGATTTTGCCAGTGAGAATGCCACTTTACCTCCCATCCCCACCCCTAAACTGTCAAAGATCAAATAACTCCAGAGTTAGTAGCTCATTAAATAACCTAGATTGCATAAACAGAATGTTTGATTGGTTCCAGTTTCTCACAGATGAAACTCTAGGGCTGCTTAGTGGAAAGCAGTCAGATTGTGTGCAGGGACTCACATTTTGCCTTTTAGGTAACCCCAAATTATAAATGTGCAGTTCCTCATAAAAGATTTAGTGTTATGAATAACTTCTAAACATATGTCCTGATTTATGTGCAGCTGATATTACAAATGCATTTCAATAATAAAATCCAAAATAATCTG
Source organism: Nicator chloris (assembly GCA_013400495.1). Taxonomy (NCBI): domain Eukaryota; kingdom Metazoa; phylum Chordata; class Aves; order Passeriformes; family Pycnonotidae; genus Nicator; species Nicator chloris. The sequence continues at coordinate 74,356 of WAAE01003421.1, read as the reverse complement.
AGAATTTACTTTAATTTACCCATGCCACATCTCAAAGTTTATTTTGCTACAACTAAACTGACTTTCAAAATATGAATCTGAACAATTGCTGCTGGAGGTTTACTGTCATTTTTGTCAGCCCCTTAGGGAGTTGAAAGAAGTGGATTCTCTAAGTTTTCCTGCCACTCACATCTGAACTGAACATACTTAGTGAAACCAAGAGATGTAAATTAAAACATTCTGGTTCTGTGATTGATCCAATAATCATCTTCTTGAGTGTCAGAGAATCCACCAGACAAAACCAGCAGCCCCTCTGATTACCACCTTAATAGGGACAATCCAGATATTGGGAAAGGAAATTCATTTGTGTAATGAAACAGCAGAATAATGGTAACAATGATTGTGGCAGCAGAGGAACAATGGAGAGTTGAGAAACAATTTTCCTGCAGTGAATGCTTTCCAGTAAAAACCTTTCCCTGCTAATATTGCTGGCATAGTACAGTTCCTGAGGACAGTGGGTTAAAAATGCATAAATATGACAACTCATATTTGTGCAACAGTTATAAAGCTTTCAGTTCTGCTGTCCATACTGCTCCTCTGGTGAGTAAGGACTTCAGCAACCAGATGTAGAATTCTTAGTAATTTTGTCCAAAAACTTAAACTAGTAATATTTAAATAAACACCTTTCTTAGTTTCATCTTTCATATCTGCTTTCATGGAAGGAAAGCAAGTAAGGACTGCTACAGACATCTTACTAACAGATTTCATGTGATGTCACATAAGTCATTCTGATTGCTGTTGTCTGAAATAGCAGTACCACATCTTCATCCCCAAAGTTATTTTCAGAAAGACCAATCACCTGCAATTACAGCTGACAGTGATGTGAGATGCATATGTAACTTCAGCTCTTTCCAAGCCACCAGTTCACAACTGATGAGTTCCCAGAGAACTTCCATGTTTGTAACGAGCTGAGAACATTTTTCTTGTTGGGCATGAGGATTCAGTGGGGAAGTGCAGTGACAGGAGGGAAAGAATATTAGATTACCCACTTCCAACTCCCAAAGACTTCGTTTACACATTTTTTTTTCCTACATTTCTGCTTTTTGTCCTAGAAACTGCAAGATAAAGTAGTAATAGAAATATTTATGTCAGTTTATGCTGCATGGGTCCTCATAGTGACATATAAAGTTGCCCAGACAGGCCACGAAGCAGGGGAGGATGTAGGTTGCAACACACAAATACCACCCATCAGCTGCCCTGGATTCTCACCAGGCTGGCAGGGAGATCCATACATTTCTGTGAGGACAGAAACATGCACACAGCAATCAAGCATCTGGAGATGGGCAGTGTGTGTTATGAAGGAAGGAGAAGAATAATAGATGGAAGTTTCTTGTTAGAGCAAGAAGAATGCATGCCCCTAGGCTGCAATAAAGAACAAGACATCCCAATTCCATTGTCCTTAAGTAACCACTGCAGCCATCTCCACAGACAGCATCTTTGTGGCATTAATGTCATGCTATGCAGGCCTTCCTCTCCCAGCTACAGAGACAAAACCCTCTAGTTGCAGGTTTGGTCACCTATGATTTCAAGTAGAGGTCATGTAAGAAAAATGAAGCTCTTAGAAACCAGCCTGTTTGTGTTAAGGCCTCCAAGAAGCGCTTAGTTGGCATAATTTCAGTTCTTCAGTGTTGTATCAACAAGAATTCTACTAATAAAATACAAAGTAGCCTTCATGGTATAAAAAAGAAAAAGAACTTTTAAATGATTCATTATTTTTTTTAAAAGTGCCTATATACAAAGAGATAAAGTCAGAAAAATCTCTTGTAGAATGTTTTTATTTAAGAGTCAGAGTACCATTATTTTGGTAATAGTGTAGGAATGTGGAAGCAGTTTTTTGTTGTAGAAAATGTTTTATGAAAAAGGTCCTTTCAGGCTGGGAAGGGAGTGCTGGATTATAAACCATGTTATGCAAGCCTGCTGCTCCAGAAGCCAAAACCCTGCCCCATCAATTGCATAACCAGCTCCAAGGGAGATCTTTATGGAGGAGCCTCGATGGAAATTCAGCAAGTTACCAGCCTTCCACAGGCAATAAACAAGGCATTTACTGTCTCTTGGCATTTACTGGAGCCAATTGTGCACACTTTGATTTTTTCCCTCCCTTCACATTTCACAGCTAAACAAAGAAACAACTTACAAAAAACCTCACACTGGGCAGACTGTCTCCTGTTGACACCATTCTGATCTGGGAATCATATTGCCCCTTTGAAATGCTGAACAAGCCTGTAGGCTGCTGGTACAATTCTGAAAGGAAGTGGGAGAGGCAAAAGCAAAACAAGATGCTCTGCAATGGAATGCACTAAAGAAAACCAAATATTTCAACCAATATTTAAATTCCTCGAATGTGGGACAAAACCTACTGATCTCACTCTTAGCAACTGAATCCACTGGAAAAAAATGAGGGCTGATCTATACAGATATGAAAAAGTGTCATGCTCTCCTAGACAAGAGACACCTTACACATTTATTTACCATGTTCCTGCTGTACTATTGCATTCTCTCTAGATTGCAGCTCAGTCCTGTTGCAGGGCATGCCAAACTTTTGCCAGGTTTACACAGAGTAATGGGGCTGAAAAGAACAGCACAATTTCCATTTCCCATGTAAAACTGCTTTGTCTTGAGTTTTAATATTTTTCTTCCTCGTCAGTGCTGCACTCCCAGATCCTTCTGCAAATGTATTGTTCTCATCTTTACTGGTCTGTGCACTGATTTAACATGCAGGATGCTGCACTGTTGCTTTTCCTTATAGTAAAAGTCAAAAGGAGAAAGAAAGATCTGAAGTCTAAGTCTTGAGAGCCCATTGGGCAAGTCTGGTCAGGGGATTACATTTTCCATAGCCAAAACCATGCAAAGGACACATATGAATTTCGTAGTTTCTGAGCACTTCCCCCTCTTCCTTATTTCTTTTTCGCTTGTCCTTGCAGTATCATTCAGCTTGCAAAGGATGACTGGAGGTTTCACTCAGACCTCAGACTGAGGCTGTTCTTAAGAAATACAGTTTTGTCAATAATTTTCCTGTAAATCTTTCAGCAGAGCTGAAATGCCTCAAAAAAGACCTGAGCTACAATTCCTTTATACAAAGACTAAAGCAAAAATCATACCCATGTCTGATGAAAGCAGCTGCAGCAATCCAAAATAAAAATTTACTCACCATTCTCACACCATTGTGTGTCACATTTGGCAGGATGAAATCAGCCTCCATCTAAAAGACCCTACCCAAGTACTTCTAAGTCTCTGTAAATAATTAACTAAAAAGCAAAGCAATATTGCAGTTTGTAATATGGAACCCAGCAATCAAAGACCTGTGCACTAACAGGAAAAAAAAAAAAGGCCTTTATGTTTTTGGTTTCTATGATTCCTTAGATTTCTAACATTAAAATTGATGAAGTCCACAATCAGCACAAATCCCCCTTTCTCCCTTCAATCAGATTGCACAACAAAAATGATTGAGCAACCTATCCTAGATATCTTTAAGATTCCTTTAATTATCCAGGGCATAGCTCGATGTGAACCTTATTCTAAACAACTAGATAACCAAATTCAAAGATAAAAATGACCAGATTAATGATGAATTAAAAGAAGCAATATTACATGTGATACACAAGGCACAAACCAACTGCAAGAACTGTAATTTCTGAGTATCTACAATGCAAACCAGCTCTGGGTAACTTTTTCCCCTTCACAAATCCTTTTTCTATTAAATTAATAATCATTAGTCAGAGTATCATGATCTTACCTTGGGCACACAGAGAATTCCCTTGACTTTGCAATTTTATTTAGTTGACTACTCTAATTTCTTCCCAGTTGCTTAGAATCCAGCTGCTTTGTTTTGAGATGTTAAAATTCCCCCTGAAAGGCCATTTTGACCATACACGCTCCCATAGTGTTCTAAAAGTCTCTTTAAACAATGACAAAATTAAGTATTGCATGATGGAGTTTAGTAAAGACCATTTCAGCCATCACCTTGGCCCTCACATTGTTTTCTAATTAGTGCCTGTTTGAACGTGTGCCAAACAACACACCCTTAGTTAGCTAAGCATCCGTAAATTACTCGGGTTGTGCAATCCCTTTTAACTCTGTCAAGCCAAATAAATATTGCCTGGACATTACGGAGACACTTTGGGAAACCAAACTGAAATGTGCTCATAATATATAACCTGAGCTGTTTTCAATTAATAATAAAAACTTCTGACAGAAGGGTAGTGCTCCAAAAGCACTTGTTTTCCTTTGACATCAATGGGAAGGAGCCAGTTAGGCACTTCTGAAAATTCCATTAGGTATATATCTGAATATTCAGTTACCAGAAATATATTTATAGTCAGAATTTTCAATGAGCTAGAGTGGTCTGGATAAATTGCAGATTTACAATCCATTGTGGTAGCTAATGGTGTGGATTACACTTTTAAGAAGAGACACACATAATCTGAAGCAAAGGATACCCAAATGTATTCTCTGCATGACTTTAAAGAAGTCAATAGAGATTGTCCTAGTGTCACATAAATTACTCATGTTTTTTAAAAAAGGGCTGTATTCCCTTTTGAAACAAAAAGACATTAGGGCAGGTGTAAACAGATACAGCACAGTCAGTCTACATCAGACATAAGGAACCCGTGGATCTTATTTTTAATCTGCAAAATGACTTTCAGCCTAATTATCTCCACAAGATCAACTACATAGGCTGAATTTATTTTCCATCCTAGCACCTTCAGCGAAGCAAAAGAAGTTAGAGCTGCATCTACTTACAGACAGGATTTGCTTAATGGTTACAGTCCAGGTCAACTCCCCAAGGTTTAATTATTTATTATTAAGTAGATATTAATAAATTATTGCAAATACAGGTCTTTTAGGTTTAAGTATGTTTTTAATGAACTCTGGCAGTGATTAAGGAGCAATTTGATTTAGGTATATTAATCATAGTTATAAACTCCTAAGAGCAGATAGCAGGTAGAATTTGTGAGAGAACACTGTGTGCTTGTCACCAACTACTACTTATTTTGTTGCAAGTGCTGCTAGTCTTCACACCCTGGCAGTGTCAGTTTTCCATTCAGTTATAAAGATTAGACCATGATAAATAAGTTTGTGTAATTCATAGGGGACAATACCAGTGTCTGTGTTTTACCCTGCATGTATAAGAGCATTTAATTCATTATATACACAAATATATATGACATATATATATGTGAGATAGATATATATATATAACACATGTTCTGTTTGGAATAGGGAAAATACCGTTAAATACTAATAAAAGGACTAAAAGTAGGCTGACAATAGATTTTAAACATAACTCCCTACACCTTCAGGTTACCAAGTGATCCATTCTTGAATCGTGCTGTTCATACTCATGTAGGGAATCTAAAGAGTTGTGCAAAACCTTTACTGTCAATAACTTCACAGGATGGGAAGTTCCAATAATGATGTTAAAACACATAGTTTGATGGTCATATTGAATGTTCCTAACACCGACTGCATTACAAGATATGTAGGAAGGAAGAAGGAAGGACACAAAAATGTATGGTTAGGATGGAAGCCATCCTGAAAAGCAGCGAGTCACAGGAAGACCTGAGGGTCATTGCAACTAACACAGTTCAGCTCTTTGTGCAGCCTTGTAATACAAAGGGTCTACAATACCCACATTAATAATTGTATTACTTCTGCAGTTCTTTACAGGGGATTTTTGCATATTTGTAAACAAGAATATCAAGTAGAAACAACACTTGACATCTGCAAATGTTTGGAAAGACAGCTTCTCTTCAACTGTAAAAACATTTTGGAAAGCTTATAGCACAAGAGTCATCCAGCAGGAAGAAGGCTGACAAACCTCAGTTTTGTCAAAGAAAATTTTGATAGGTGACAATTTCTAAGCATAGGTATTTATACATTAGAAAAAGTGCTTTTCAGTTCTGCTGAAAAAAAGAAATGGATGCAAGAAAAAGTCAGTATTTCCTACCAGTGGAGTTCCACTATTTTTGATCAACATTTTTATCAAAATAGGTGGCAGAAGGATCCCTCACCTAGCCACTTACTCATCATTAGATGAGTCATCGTGGCATCCTCTCTCCTAATTCTTTATCTGCAGCATTTAATCTCCCAAATTTAATCTCAGATAAAAGCTGAACCCTAGGACAACCATCCAGATTATTAGGTGAACTAAAATTTCCTGTCATCTACATGTCAGGCTATATAATCTACTGGCTGCTTGGCTATAAACTCTATGAAAGTGCAATGTAATTCTATTTATTAACTACACAACAGCATGAGACTAATTATGAGCATGGCAGAATGCTCGTGGCTTCTGCCGGAGCAGGCACCGAGATTCCTTGAATAGCAAACATTAAGTATTTAAAAATGTATTACTGATTTACAATTAAGTATATGTAATGAAGAAGCCAGAGTTAAAAATAAGTCAGAAATTTGCTTTGGATTCAATAATAACAATTAAGTTGTTATATCAAAGCATTATTTTGCCTCAGGATATATGTGAAATGATAGTACTTCTACACACAATTTCAATATACACCCTAAAGCAACTTATAACATATGGACCCAATGAATATAAATACTGCATCCTTTCCTTTCCCATTTTCATTAAGAATGTAACAGTATGTCCATGATTTTGCCAAGAAAATCCGCATTTAGTGGTAAAGAATACATATTGAAAAAGTCTAATAAATGAACACCAATATCTCTACCAGGTTCAAACAGAATTCACCAAGAAGTTGTGAAAGTGGTTATTTGCAGTTTTTCTTTCACTTGCAGTTTCAAAGCTGCAAAATTCAAGCCCATTCATGCTTTCAGGGGTTTTTTTTTTAATTTCTTAGCATGATCTACATAGAAAGGCTAATGTGATCAAGATTATTCTGTTAAATATAATGTTTTGCATAAGGAAATGCATAGCAATAGCATTTCCTATAAATCTTGAATGTGCAGAACTATAGATAAAATAGGTTAAGATAGGTTGACATCACCTGCACAATAAGGATATTTCCAAGATATATTCATCTTAAATTCTCTTTGTTTTGACCAACAGTAGCACATTCAGGCACAATTTTTAAATAAAGCAACTCATTATATTATTAAACTGCCAGACCAGGCTTTCAGCAGATGGAGTTAATTAACAAATGTAGCGCGCTTTGACAGGCAAAGAACATCTAAAAAAGTCGGAGTTAAAAGCAAAATGGTAATACATGGAACATTGATCAATTCCATACCATTTGCTAATTGTGTTAATGTTAAGAGATCTTGTCTTCCCCAGATTTACCTTGATGACTAAACAAGCATATAATCTGTGAAATTTATACTCACTGTGCTAAGAAACCCCAATGGCTTTCTGCTGGAAACCTTTTCATGGGCTATTTCCTGTTGACTTGTTCTGCTTAGGTATCTAGCTAGTTTTCCTTGGCAGGATTTTCTGTTGCCAAAAGACTGGAATGTTGAGGCTCTTACACTGACACGCAGGTTTTCTACGTGTGTGATCTGCCTGTTTCATATGTCCTGGCTGTTCTGAAAATGCCAAATGAAACTGAAATGCTGCAGAGGAAGATTATTGCCTTCCCACAAAATATATGAGATATGTTTTGTGTCTGCAACTCTGTACCACCTAAGGTACACACAGAAAAACATCATGCAAAGATGATCCTACCCAAACCCGCTGTGGTTTAATTGTTCCTGCACAGAAACACGTCACACTTCTCAACCCAAATTTTGCTCCAGTACCTTTAACTTTCTTAAAGAGTTTCAGAAAGCATTTCCACAATCATATCCAAACATGCACTTCCATAGACTAAAATCATAATGATGAATCTTTTCAGTATTTTCAAATTTATTATAAGCTTAGCTTAAAAAATTTCAGCTTGACTCCCCCTGGCAAATTTGCAGCTTGGTTGGTGTGTCTAAACTGGGTGAAACCAGTTAAGACTTGAATGCATCTAGAGGAATTTAAGATAGCACAAAACTTCTGAAATTCAACAAGGACAAGAGCAGGGTCCTACATTTGGGATGGAACAACCCTGAGGAAGAACACAAAATGAGGAGTGTCTGGCTGTGAGCAGCTGTGCTGGGAAGGAGCTGGATCCTGGTTCCCAACAAGCTGAACATAAACCCACCATGTGCTCCAGCAGCCGGGATGGCCCCAGCACCCCGAGCTATGCTGGCAGGAACAGGCTGCAGATCCAGGGAAGGGATTGTCCTGCAGCACCCCGAGCTATGCTGGCAGGAACAGGCTGCAGATCCAGGGAAGGGATTGTCCTGCAGCACCCCGAGCTATGCTGGCAGGAACAGGCTGCAGATCCAGGGAAGGGATTGTCCTGCAGCACCCCGAGCTATGCTGGCAGGAACAGGCTGCAGATCCAGGGAAGGGTTTGTCTTACCTGGACCTGGCACTTGTTAAACCCAGAGCAAAGAGCCCTGACACAGCTGGGAGCAGCAAGGCCTTGGGGAGACTGGGCAGCTGTTGCCCAGCACCTACAGGGAGCTGATCAAGGAGACAGGAGCAGGCTACTCACAGCAACGTGTGGTGCAAGGATGAGAGATAAAAGACAAATTGAATCAAGAGAGAGGCAGATTGATTTGAGGACAGAAATCTCTGGGTAATGAGCACAGCCAGGCAGTGGAACAAGGGGCCTCATCTCAGTTCTTGGAGGTTTTAAAGACCTAGCAGGGTAAGGCTCTGAGCAGGCTGATTTTGTAGCTGACCCCGCTTTCAGTAAGAGCCTGGACTAGGTAATGTCCCGAGGTCCTTTCTGACTCAAACTGATCTGGGATTATATTGCTTTAGGAAGCATAATTGGGCCCTGTCTTATACTAGTTGTTAACTAAATGTAACAGCAGGGACAATAAAAGAAATTTAAGATCTTTTATTAAACATGCTTAGAATTCACAAAAGCATTCACTGCAGAGCATGTAAGGAACATGAGTTCTGATAAAGCCAAAGAAAATGAAAAAGCCCTCCACTAATTTTCCTTTTTTTTTTTTTTCAAAAGGAGGAATAAGCATACTAAGTTGCTACTGTGAAAAGAGGAGCATTTAGATACTGTGATATTCATGGAAACAAGAATTTTCATATCAAAATTCTCATATCTACACATGAGGAATTCCTTTTCTTCTATACCTCTTATCAAAAGGCTGTTCCAGAATATTATCTTGAGGTCTGCCACACAAGCTTGGAACCTTATTTTTGCTTCAATAAGAGTAGATTTTCACAGTTACTGTGTTTATAGGGAATCTTGATTCCTAATTTGCATATATACAGTTATAAAATCTACCAATACAGAAGGATCTCTAAGGCCACACTGCATTTTGTTTACATAGATACATCACTATTCAAGGACTCTGCATAAGCATTTGAAGTTAAGAGGTGTAGGTTACTGTAGATGGGGACAAAAAATATCCAAGTAATTTGTTTTTATGCTTAGAACTTTACAAGCACTGAAAAACCAGGGATTTTTAGATGGCTGCCTTGAGTCTACAAATGGAATTCTATTCTATTTTCTAATTAAAAACCTTATGTTTGCCATTGAGTAGGCAAACAATGGGCCAAACAGACCTAATGTACAGAATCACAGCAAACATCATCAGCCTCTTCAATAATACATTTAGTGGAAAAAGTTCAGCCATGGAGACAATTTTCTCCAAACTTTAAAAAACTAAACAAGCATGTAATCCTGTTAAGGCCAGCTGAATAACATCTGTAGAACTGGGAAGATGGTCTATGATATTCAAGTATAATTTTAGAGTATTTATTAGACATTTTTAATGAAATTCATAAGGCTATAAGCTTCCTAAATTGCAATTTCACTGGCATATGGATTATTTCCAAAGACGGTCTTTGTGCCAAGATTTTTCTTTAATTCCTGAGCTATTTTTTTGAGGGAAAACAGTTCAAGTAAATAGATTACAATGGGAACTGAGCATCCTGGCTCAAATAATGAAATCTGATCCTGCCTCCCCAGGTAATGTGCAGTTTTCCCCAGTGAACACTTCAGTTTACCCCATGGACAGAACAGCTGGGAAGGTTCTGGGGCACTACAATGAATGACTTCTTCCAGACCATATGCTGCTTGCAAGACCATATGCCCTTTATGACAGTCCCAGATTAACCCAGTTTGTGTGAACTCAAACCCCACACATGGCACTTCTGTAGGCAGCAGGAATAGCTGAGTCCCCTTCTCCCTCAAAGAAATTCCCCCCATGATAACAAAAAACATCCCCCCCAAAAACCCCAAACCTACCCCCTCCAAAAGGCATCCACCACCAAAAAATAACACATGCCCACCCAAAAAGTAAGCTCACACAAAACATTTTTTTTTAAAGTATAACATACTTTCATTGCAAAGAGAAAGGAAGAGATTTACATTGTTTCTGGTCCAGATGAAGCAAAATCAAGAATGGATTTGCTAGAAAGATTTGCTTTATTAAACTGGTTAAAACATAAACCCCCATATTAGGACATTTACAAATTAAACCCAAACTGTAGACCACTTATGATGTCTCTAGAATTCAGAGAGACATGCGTGTCTGCAAGTCTTTTCATCTTCAGATCCACAAGAAATTTTGTTCCATGAATGAAATGTGGTATGTTCAATATTCCATTTGTGAGTGCATTGGCTCTTGCAACTTAATTAAATGCCTCACTAACTTCACACATCCAAGCATTTCTGCATGGCTGCCTCATATTAAACAATTCACAGGGAACAGAAAATATCACAAAACACTTCTGTAATCAGATATGGCATTGTACTGTAAATCATTCTGGTGTTACAGAATCTGTGCTAATAAATACAGAGGCAGCTGGTGGAGAAGCCTTTATGGTTAAATGGACCATCATCTCTTTATCACTGGTTAAGCAGAGGGAAATTCCTAAGGAGACAAACACTTGTAAGGAGCTTACCTCCCGACTGCCAGGCCAGGCAGATTAACAGCATTGTCAGTCACACCAAACCACCATGGCTGCTCCCTCACTTTTATGCAAGCATTCTGGTGCTTGCTGGTTTTGTATTTTAAACCCACAATAGCTTATTCTACTGAAAGGGGGCTGTTTGAGGATGATCTTTGTGGCCCTTCCAACCCTAACCATTCTGTGATATATTAAAAAAAACCCCTAAAAAAACGAAAAAAAACCCCAACAAAAACTGCACTAAAACACCTGTTTGTATACCAATGCTCCAAGTAAGCAATGTAAACATTGATGCTAACTTTTGTATTGAACAGCAGGTGCACCAGTTATGGTGGAGGATGAACTATGAGCTTGGGAACCCACCAGCAAAAGAAAAACTCATGAGGGAGAGGGAGATAGAGCTTCTTGACAAGCTCCCTTTCAGGCCAAGAGGATTCTGACTTCACATTAATGTGACATCAAAGCATCAATACATTTAATGTGCCAAAGACATTCAGAATGGCTCTGGCATACTTCAGATGGAAATGCTCTTTCTGCTTTGGAAAAGTAACATCCTGTGCCAGGTTTGGACAAAACCAGTCACTTTGATGCACACTGAGGTTCCTATAAAAGCATTTCAAGGTTGGTCTCTGGAACAAGATAATGCCAGCAAGTGACAACTACTGGTCCTGATGCTCAGTATCTCAGGACTCACAACTTTATTAGGTGCTCATTTGTTTAAGCACCAAACACAGGATGGACCCCTAAACACAATCTCTGCTTGCACTAACAATTGTAATGAAACCAGTGCAGCCTTTCCCACTGGAATATTCCAAAATTCCAGCTGCTCATTCCCATGCAGCTGCTTCTTGTTTATACCTCTAGCTTTGAGCCTCTCTCCTGAGACCCTTTTCGTCTTCATGGAAGCAATGATCAGAACTGGAGCTGCACCCAGCTCACCAAGTCCACAGTTTCACTGGCGTTTTTCCTCCTCTCAGAGTTCCATGGATCTTGCAACAAACTGTAGCCACTTTTGAGGCAGTTTACATGGAAATGCACAGCTATGTGGCTGCAGTTGTGCATTTCCTGTGGCATATGATACACTGCTCCAGATGGTGCCAATGGCATGGGACCTAAAGGACATTTACCTCCCACTGCAAATCCACAGCTGATTTCCTTTCTGGGAGTATCACATTTCAGTGATATTCTATGAAGACAAAATATGGGCTTTTCAAAAATGTAAGTGTTTAGGTGCTAAAGCCACATTTTACCTGAAGCACTGTGGTCCTTCAGAAGTATTTATGTACCTATGCATTTCTGAAAATGCCACAAGTTCCTCTCTGTATCTTCAGGCCCCTGAGCACCATGAGCTCTGAGCACCTTCTTGAACTAAACCTGCCCTGTTAAAACAAGAAAACCCCCCCAAACATGACTCTCTTTTACTATGGATTTGCATATCATGTGGAATAGAAGAACCTTAATTCAGATGGGTCTGTCAGGTGTTCCCATAATATCAGTTACCCATCATTCCAGTATATATTCTGTTCACCTGGGAGCTAAATTACCTTGTTTGCAGAGCCTTGCTTTGGGAGTCCAGGGGGCGTGGGGTATCATAGATGTCTTCAATATGGTGTTTGCTGAGAGCTTCAGGGAGCAACCTGATTGAAAGGGAACAGGGAGAAGGCTGCAGCCACCACAGTGTGTGCCCTACACACACACACATATGCACATACATATACATATACCTTATTTCTTCCAAGTTACACATAACAGAAAATGTGCACCTATTTCCAAGACTGTTCAGTAGCCTAGAGTGTCAAATCACTTAGTAGAACACAGAAACCTCAGAAAGACTCTTAATTCAGATCAAATGTTAGAAAGTGTAAAATTTTATGCCTGTTGTACTTTACAGTAGGATAAGACTCAATACTCAGCCCTTTCCACAATTACAGTCTGCACAGAGTGAGACACTAGCACTGCCTGTGGTACTTTAATAGTTGTTAAAACTCACAAGCAGAGTCTTTTCTGAAATATAAACACGGTTTTCAAATAGACTGTCAGATTTTTACTCGTGGTATAGAACTTGCTCCCTACACCCACCCCATGTGTTTCAGAGGCTCTGAATGTTGCTGATCATATTCCCCACCCTTCTGCACACTGAAATCTGATCAGCCCCCCTGCATTCACTAACCATGAGATAGTCTGAAACAAGATTCTAATGGACAGATTTTGTGCTTGTTTCACCCAGCAAGAAACTCGAAACCAATGTTCATAACTCAAATTTTTCATACTTGAAAAAAACTCCACTTTCATAGCAGGGGGTAGGACTATTGACTTTATTGTGTCGCAACAGCACACAGCCTCTGTTTGTTTGATACCAAACAAGGCTCCTCCTTGCCCACCAGCCTGCCTTCTTTAATTTAGCTGAATTCATCTTGCCTGTGTTTCTGTATGTTTACAGCATTAGGAGATATCATGCTAATGAAACTTTCAAAGTACACCTACCCCTTATTTTATAGGAGGAAGAGAATATGTGCAGGCAGCACAAGTATTTAATCCATAATCACCACAGCTGAACAGCAGTCCTAGTAACAAGAAGACATCACATATACCTTAGATGGGGGAAAAAAGAACCAGACTATTTCTGTCTCTACCCCTGCAGCACTGACTAAACACTGGGCAGATACTTCAATTTAAGGCAGACTCCCATTAAATCCTTTTCACTATGCATCACTCACCATTGGTGCATTATGAGACAAATAAAAGACAAGCAAGAGCCCATCAGTGAGCAAAGAAAGAAAGAAAGGGTTATAATATTTTTACAGAAACATTACAAACTTATTTAAGCTGCCTTATTATTTGTATATAATTAAATATTATATTAAAAGAAATCATAACCTCTTTTCCCAAATAGCTCCTCAAGCAGCAATTACATTCACCTTCTACCAGAAACATTTGAATAATGTCCCTGAAAGGCCCTGAGACTAAACACACCAGATGGGATAGATGAGATATCCAGGGCTTTTGCATGAATTATTTCAATCCATCATCATTTGGAAGACTCATAGCTGCTGTAATATTGGAAAGCTTAATTTGATTTCCATTTACAAAGTAGGGCTTTGATGGATGCTGTAAAACAAAGGATAACAATCTAGCTACTATATCTTTATCTTCTCTGCATTTTTGTAGACAGCAGAGAACTGAGGGCTCAGACTCATGACCTACAAGAGTTTAAACCACTGTGCCAGCTGTGACAACAGAGAAACCAGCACAGAGCATCCAGCAAGGGCAGCTGCAGTGAATCTCCTGCAATCACCCCCAATACCATTTTAGGCCACATCAACATCTACTGCTTATGAATCAGAGCCCTAAATAATTTTTAGTCAAAATTAATGCATTGAATAGTTTTATACAAAAATAATCATGTGCACACGCTGAGTTGATAGAGACTTTGCAAATTAATTTCATGATCACCCTAGCATTGTCTTAAACTGTTTCATTGCTAGTGCTATTTCTTAGTCATTTACTCAAAAGTCTGTTTCTGGCTCAAGACTGGAAGGAAAACAAGTTTGGACATTGGGAAGTTGTGTGTTGATGTTATATGTTTCCCAATAAGTTATATTCAGCCCAGGAAATTTCTCTTTAGATTAGGTGTGAGTAGCTGATAGGCACACAGGCCAAGAGAGTAAAAATTTGGTTAAAAGTTAAAATATGGCAAGTTCTGTTTTCCTAATGTAGAGAATCCTTGGATAGCTAGAACTGTTACAGAAAACACTAATTTATTCCCAATGAACACCAATTACTATTGTAATGCCCCTTCACTTCAGAATGTCAAGAATGCCCTTATGCATATTCTTGGTGTTCTGCCAGTAGATCTGGCAAAAGACTCTGATGTGCCTCTTTTAATTCAAGGCCCTCTGCTGCTGTGAAGATCTCCCACACAAAGTATTTATAAACCACAATGTACCTCCTCCTTCTCCTCACAGAAAATATTCCCAGACATTCACGCTCTGCTTTTTAGAGACTCCCAATTTCCTTCTCTGCAAAACACACGGCTGCGCTGGGTGTGTTTGGATTCAGGCTGCAGGGATGCTCCTCTCAGACAGGAGTCAGGCGGGGTTTCAGTGGGGTGCAGCGCTGGGTGCCCCACGGCCGCTGCCCCAGAGGAGGGGCGGGGCCTGCCTCTGCCTCTGGATCCTGCTCTGCCCTCACGCTCTTACCGGAGGCTCTGCGATGCCTTCTCTGATTTTTAATGCTATACTTCTGAAGCTCGGAATTTATATATATGTATTAATTAATTTATTTATTTTATTTTTTTTCTTTTAGAATATAATTTCTCATGCGGCGATGTCTTAACTCCTGGCAATCAGAATTGTTCGAACAGCAGACTTGGGGCCGCAGTTCTGAACTCAAGGAACTCATATCAAAGGTAAATCTATTGCCACCCATTTCACGTGCCTATCAAACATAAGCTGTCAGCAAACCTGAGGACGGTCCCTGAGCCGAGAAGCAAACCGAGCCTACCACACAGCAGTAATGGCACCAATAAAACACCACGGTGACAAAGGCCGAGCGCGGCTGTGCCCTCAGGCAGGGTCACTCGGGCCTGTCCCTCTCTCACGGGCCGGGCTGGCGAGGCGCGGGCCGGCGGCGCCACCTCCTGTCACGGCGGGGACAGCGCTGGGACCCGCCCGCACCCGCACAGGCCCGGAAACCAAACCACACCAAACCGAACTGAACCGAATCTAAGAAAACGGAACCGAACCAAACCGAACCGAACCGAACCAAACCGAACCAAACCGAATCTAACCGAACCGAACCAAACCACACCAAACCATACCGAACAGAACCACACCAAACCAAACCTAACCAAATCAAGCGGCCGCTTTGGATTCACCTTCACCGCTCTTACTAAGAAGGGCGTGTGTGCGTGTGTTTCTGTACAAAACACATGCAAACCAGCCTTGTATTTTTGATGAATATTTTATCTTAATATTTTGCTCAGCAAAGTTTTATCTTAAAATTAACCATACTAAGATTCAATACTTTGAATATTGCATGCTCATTCAACAAACAAGGAGAAAAATTATACTTGACTTTGAATTTGAATCACAATTATTCCTATACTTACTGCAAATGATAATAAAATTAAACCTAATTGATATATTTCAGCAGAATTCTGATGTCTTTGGAGTGCTGTTTGTGTTTAATTAAAAATATGTAATATTTTAGTTCTCTTATGTACACGTAAAATACCATTCCTGAAACAGTTAAAAATACTCAAGTGGAGACTGATGTTTCCTTTGAATTAGCCATTAAAAATTATATAATGTAATCTAACAGAATTTAGCGAGCCACAAGGCAGAGAGCAAAAAGTTGGGATTGTCATACACAGCTCAGCAGAGTTTGAACAGTGCAATGGAACCATAATCTAAACATAGAGGCATACAATACACAGGTAAAAAACGTACAAATCTAAAATCCATCTGTTTTTTTAAAGTCATTGTCTACACCATCTGCTTGAGCACTGCAGTATTTCCACTGTAGGCACAGAGTTACATACCAGCATATACAAAACTGGTAGATTTATGTACAAAATGGAGCACAAACAGTAGCAGTCAGGAAGGCTAGGAATAGTCTGAACACCATGAGTTAAACTGTTGTAAGGCACTTGGGTTTCCATTCTGTGATAAAAAAGAGAAACTGAACACATCAGAGAAACACCTACTTATATAACCAGACTCCTCCAAGTACCAGACAGCAGATTAGGTCTCAGAACATGCAAAGTCATTACTATTCTAAACTGTATTTATGAAAATAACAGGTCTTATTATAGCAGAGCTACAACCTTTCCAATAAAACAGCCATCCAGAACATAAACCAGGCCCAGATCTAAAAATAGCATTTAATGCAGCTACACAAATTCTAGCAAGAAAGGCATTCATATCAAACACAGCCTGCAAGCTTGCAAAACAGAAGGAAACACTGCCAGTATTAGAAAGGCACTGTGTGAGTCACTGTTTGTCATGGAACTTTCACAGGCACACTCTCTCTAGTTCAGAAATGCTCTTCCAAAACACAAGCTACCCTAATACGGCACTAAAACGGGAAGGAAAACAGCAGCACTAGCACCCACTACTGGGACTTATCTGAGCTTTGCCTGTTTACAACTGCAATAAAATTGGTTACATTATATGCTCTTAAAACGTAAGAGAAAACACTCCTTTTAACAGTAAACTGTTGTATTTGTCACAGAAATCCTGCACTTGGCATCACACCAGGAATGAGTGTCAGGACTTTACCCCTTTAAAGGGAGGGAGAGGGAAATGCCAAATCGCTCACACGTAAGGGAAAGTCCCTGTTATTTTCCACTCAAAACACTGCTTCTAGTCGTGTTTTTGCAGCAATCAAAGGTTGAATAGCACAAGGCATCCTTCAAAAACAGACTTTGGAGAAAGAAGTAGAGGAAGAAGAAAGAGTACCAATATCTTTGCTGTTGTGACAGGACTTGAGGCTTGAAGCCGAGTGGGGGGATTTAAGTTAGATCAGGAAAAAGCTTTTCACCCAGAGGGTGGTTGGGCACTGAACAGCCTCTCCAGGGAAGTGGGCACAGCCCCAAGCCTGACAGAACTCAAGGAGTGTTTGCACAATGCTCTCAGGCACAGACTGGGATTGTTGAACTCTCCTGTGCAGGGCCAGGATTTGGACTGGATTGTCCTTGTGGGTCCCTTCCAACTCAGCTTACTCTGTGACTCTATGAAATAAAGATTACAATATATTTGTATCCCCACACCAGCATCTAAAAAGTGAAAACAACATATGCAACCAGTGATATACCTCATGAAAAGAAGACAAGTTCTTCGAGGAGCATGTTCACACATGTACACAGGCCCCCCAGGCAATGCAAGGGAGCTGGTGATTTATTTTCTTACTGCTTATTAAAATGATACCAACTGCAGTCAGTGATAACAGACTTTAGGAACCTGCCTAAGTTTTTATGGGGTTAGAATTTGGAGACTACGTAACACTTCATTGGTAAGAACTACTTCTTGGCAAACGTGCTGGTCAGAAGGACTCTGCCCACCTCAATAGCAAATCTCCCATTCACTTATACAGAATAAAGAATAATTAAGGTTTGTCTGTTTGGATGTAGAAACATTAAAGGCTTTTCTCCATCATCACTTGTATTTTTGAGAAGCTGTAACTACTGTTTCTAAAACTTTTTTGTTCTTGTTGCAATTCTCTTTCAGGTTGCTTGTATTAAGGGAAGAGCAAGACTGCCTTCTGTTTCTGACTTCACAAAACGTCAAAGGGCCATGCAAAAAGACAGTCTTTCAAAATCCCCTGTTCCTCAAGTGTATCTTTTGCATACAAGCAAAGAGTGCTTTCAGATCCCATGGAACTGGAGAGAAAGCCACTAGTGCTTTGGGGTAAGGCTCTGAACGTGGGCTCTGGAGCCCATGTTTTCTTCACAGTCCAATTTGATTTTGCTCTTGTGAACACTTGGCACCAGATTGGTTAAAAGGAAGGTGTAACAGACTTCAGTGTGTACAGAGATACAACCTTAACTTTGCTCTGCTCTTGAAAGTGGCCCTACTGGTCAGCTTTCATAAATTATCTTCCTTTTTTCCCCTTACTTTTGGGATAGATCCCAGAACAGATCTAAAGGGCTGGAGCTGACTGCAGCTGTAGCTCTGCACAAAAAAGCCATTTCTGTACAGACAGCATCACAGTCTGTTAACACCACACCATTCACACTTAGAACAGGCAAGACAAAGACAAACAGGTGTCAGTGCAATTGTTAAAGATATTAAAACTATTCTGAAAGAATGAATACTGATAGTCAAGATAACTTCCAATTTAAAAACCAGTGTAGGCTTCAGATCTTTTGAAGCATTCAAAACACCTTCTCCCCATGAGGGCTGTGAATCTACACCTTCTCTTCTAACTACCCTGCACAGCACTTCCAGCCCGAAAGAGCAAATGGATTTTCTTGGATTTTCACGCCCTTCCCAGGTTTCCCCCACGGGCCCACGGCCGCCACCTGCTGGCAGCTGCTCCCACACGCGGGTCTCCAACGGAGAGAAATTCTGCCTTCCAGGAAAAGGGTTCTGAAAGAAGTATTAACACACTGCTCAAAAGGGACTACTGTCACTGCTTTAATAAGCAATTCAAGTAAAGCAGAAGACTTGGGTTTTTTTCATAGAAAATATTACTACAATCTGTTGTAGCAGCAGTTTTTAATTTACCAAAACCTAGCATCTATTAGGAATAGAACATACACAAAAATATCTTTGTTTATACAAATAAAATTAGGTTTTTAATATTCACAAAGTAACATAAAAGAGCGACATTTTTCTTCACATTGATAATCGTTAGTCAGAGCAGTTGTGATATAAAAGCTGTGTAAGCATTTAGTCAAGCACCATGGCAGACAGTGCATTAAGATCTCTCATGAATGGATGATCAGCTAGTATTTGATCAATCTTCTGCCTTTGATCATAGTCAGGAAAAATTTTGATCAGGGCTTCTCTTAGCTGGACTGTTTCTGAGGCAGATCTCTGTGGTGGAGTTGCTGGACAAGGCTCTGTGTTGTCTTCCCGGGGAAGCCATGGGGATGAACAATCATCGTGCACTCTGCCTCCAGGCTGTCGACTGCTACTGCTCACTTTGGAGAGGAAGAAAGGTGTCTCAGAATAATATTGTCCACTGCTCTGTAAAGCCTTCTGTGTTGACCAAGAATCTCTATGGAACAAAATAAAAAATTTTAATTAATTAAGCTAAAGGCAATGCTAGCTGTAGCTCTCTCTGTACATGAGAGAGAAATGTGTATAATTTAAACGTCCCTGCTGCTCAGCCAGTTACTGACTGGAATCAAATGACAAGCATTCTCTCAAAGTGAAACAAAGCATGAGGTATAACAGTTCTCCATCTGAATCTGGCACAACTAACATTAATATCACCCAGGAATAGCCTCAATATGCTGTGAGTCCTTTACTTGGCAGATTACAGCAACAGTCAAAGACTGTTTTATGAAGGTACAGATACAAAGATACATTGAATACAGGTACACTGACGTGAACATGTGAAAATGCTGACAGACCAAAGGGGCTTCCAAGACTGCTTCATGAGATTATTCCTCATGTACTTTTGCTCTTGACTGAGCTGTGCCTGTATTTAGATCAGGGCCTTGTTTTTCTTATATGGTATCTTAACTGGGCAATGAAGTTGTTTTAGCAATCTTGGGATTTGAATACTCTTCCTTAATTATTGAGATTTAACTTCAGACTTTTAAAACGTTTTGCTACTCTATACAGCTAGCACTACAAAATTTCAGATGCCAGCAGATACCACAGAAATGTGAAGTGGAACTCATGCTACAGTCTAGTTTCCTACCACCAAGGGAAACAGTATCTAAATTACAGAGCTCTATTTTAAAAGCATTTGGGTTATGACACCTCCTGTTACTCAGCGTGGAAAAGTTTTATAATTGCTGAAGATCCTTACAGTTTCTGATCTTGTTCTGGGTGCCATTTATGCTTTCTGTATCATTTAACTCATGTCGAAAAGTCACAGGGAAGGAACAAAACAAACTTTTTGCACTGGCAGCTTTTCTCTGTTCTTCCTGTCTCTGCACGCCCCCCAAAACCCAACCCCAAACCAAACACCAAAGCCTAGTTCCAGTTCCAAGTTTACAGATAAGAAACCAAGCTCTTCTGTGGTCTTCTCAAAAGACTCTCTCCATTTCTACAATCATCACATTCACCTACCTCAGAACACTGTTTTCATTTTATTTCTCTCAGCCAGAGGCAGGTAAAACATGGTGCTCCAAATAACATCTCAAAGGTTTTGTACAAGAGCTTGAATACTTAGCATTTCCTTCTGGAGTTCTAGCACTGCACTTGCTTTTTTAATGTCAACACACTTACTTTCATATCAGCTTGTAATCTATGATACAAAAATGTTCCACTTTCCTCAAATGTTTCCTCAAAAACAGATGAGATTCTTGCTTATTCTTTGTATTAATCCTTAAGTAAAGCTTGCCTTTTCTATTGCCGATTTTTAAGTTACCCCACTTGTTTTTAAAAGCCCTCTCAATACTCCTCAGAATTATTAGCATTTCTTATTCCTAAACCAGTGAAAGAATAGCATATTATTATCTTGTGCAAAAGAGCAAACTAATTCTCAAATCCTGGCAGTCCATGCAAAGCAAATTCGTACTTTGAATATGTGCACATTTAAAAAGTACATTCATCTTAAATGAAGAATATATGTTAATTAATATTTATCATTATTACTCAAATACAAACAGATTTAATAACAATGCCTCATAAATTGTTTTGACAACAATAAGGTGCCTTCAGCCATGAGGTGAAGAGTCTCCCCTGTGACAAAAAACCTGAGTGCAGAGTGTTTGGAGAACCTGTTGTCCCACTATGAAGAAGTGACCAACCCAGGTGTCTTAGATAACACATACCCACATCTCTGGCACCTCTGGGTGCTGTTAACACACCCATGCATGAAAGCCACGACAGTCAAATCTCAGAAGTTTTTGTCATACTTATCTTCATTCTCAGAGAGATCTCAATTAGAGGCAAATGTCACCAGCAGTTTCTGAATGAACTGAAGTAACAGGAAAAACATTTTTTTTTTGTTCAACTGCTACATGCTACAGTGTTCCTGCTTAACTTTACTGTGCTTTACACATGTGTGAGTGAACCAGGAGAACAGTTTATTTCAAATGTGAAATAACTGTGTCAAACAAAAGCGAAAACATTGTTTATACCTAGAAGAGCCTTCACTTCGAAGGAAGTCATCTAATCTGGGTCCATTTCTTCCCAAAGGATCATCAGGAACCATAAATATGTCACCAGCAAAAGTGTACTGAAGCAACCTGCAAGAGAGTTATTTTAAATAACAAGGTATTATACCCTTGTTGTCCTTCACCTTCATAGCATAGGACAATTTTCTTTAGAGTAGACACCACATCAGGAGTCCCTGAAGATTAATTAGTAAACCCTGTCAAAATAATTCCATGGGAGCTGTGAACTCTCCCTATTACACTGCAGAACATGGAGCTTTGCTCCTTTTTTTTTTTTCAGCAACTGTTTCATGACAGAAAATTTGCTACAAGACCACGGTGGAATTTTCTAGGTGATTAGAGATTTTTTTGGTTGTTTTAACTTCCCTTCCTTGCAAGGATCTTCCATCATGTAGCTGAAATGCCTGTGTTAGCAGAAAGCAACTAGCAAATATAGCATTAAATGTTTACAGTTAAGATACAGAGCTTCTTTTCTGGAATCACTTTGGGACAGGTAGAAATCTGAATTGAAAAAAAAACAAAACCAATTCAACTGAAATTTGTCTGCAAGGAGAAGATTTGGTACAGTGGAATTTCCCTAGAAGTAAAACTAATAGCAGATGTTAACATAAGCTCTTAAAAAACCACAGACTCAAGATGCCATGCCAAGTATTCTTGCTAAAGTTGTGTGGGAGAACAGAACCTGACTTGGGTAGAATTCACTCAAGAAATTATGTAAATGCCTACACAATTAGGCAGCCTCAGCTCCATGGTCTCACAGCTATACTGTGAGAATCCAGGGCAAGTTTTTAGTTACTTATTTCATTAGAGCTATAGTGACCTCAGCCACTGTAACTGATGTACCCTCAGAAGATGTCAGGGACACTGAGGGATTAGTGGGAAATTTCACTAACAGATCATACCTTAGCACTAAAATAACCTGATTTAACTGAAATGGAAAAAAAAAATCCCAACCACTGAAACCCAACAAACTAACAAAGAAACAAGAAGAAACAACCAGAAACAAAGTTCACAAGATGAAGTAGAGATATTTGGTAACTACGTGAACTCATCCAAACCCAAAGAACAACAGTTGCAGGGAAATAGCTATATGGATATGCTACAAGTGTTCAGTCTGTTTAGCTGTGCCTATCTGTCCCGCTTGAGTAAAGAGCAATTGATGCTGAAAAATTAAAAGTGACACTGTACATCCTCTTCAGCTATCATGTCTCCATGAAAAAAAATGAGCTTTCAGACAAGAGAGGCTGTGAAAGTGGACTGCTCAAACAAGATCCAGCACCAACCTTCAGAAGTGACACATGTGCTGTTACACCAAGCTCCTGCTTATGTGAGCAATTACCACACATACATGACAGAATATATGACTAACAGGGATATTAGACTACTCAACACATGACTGTAAGGCCATGAATCACCACAGTGAATCACAGAGTACTTTATTTGGATATACCAGAATTGCATGACACATTAATTAAAGATAGCAAAATCCCACACGTAGATAGAATGCCAAAAACTGCAAGGACAGAAATCCTTTTAAGATTTCACAGAAATTCAATAATTACCTTTTCTGAATAATTTCTCTCCAGGCAAATGATTCTGTCACAAATTCTCTGAAGTTATCATTAGTCACAATAACACCTCCAGTTTTGGCAGCAAGATGTAATAAAAATCTGTAAAATTAATTTCAGAGATCACTAAGATAGTTTTGCTGAAAACAATCCAAAGATCTAGAAAACCAAACATTTCATCATCTAAAAGTAATCTATTTGCATGAAAACAAGCACCATGATTACCAGGAAATTACTCTGTTGTTACCCACCTTAAACTTACAACAAGGTTAGCATGCATTTATTTAGTGCAGTAGAGTCTTCATGGGAGGTTTTCTTCCCCAGTAAAAAACTCAAACAAACAAACCCACCCAAACAAAAGCCCCCAAACCCCATGATCTAAATATTTGCACAGGTAAATGGCTTGCTTTATGGAACAGTACAGTATTTATTACACAATCCAACACAAACTCATTTCCATACACTTTTTTGCTTAGAATTAATGTCTGTGTTCTGCAAGTCAGTGTTCTGCATGTTAATTGTTTACTCTGTCAACTCTTCTTAAAAATCCTTCTGTTAAATAAATTAGGACAAAACTTAACTACTGATTTATTAAGAAAAAAAAATTTGCTTTCTTTTATAATGTCTCCGAAAATATATTTTTTACCATTTGAAATTATTTTAGCCACAAGATAATGGATGGTGTCCTTTTATAGGAAAGTGCATGCTTTTAACAAGAGTGCAAACATGTTATTATAACACTTATTTCCACAGTAACCTCAACTGCACTACCAGAGCATTCCTTATGAAAGGCTGGGTGTATATAAAACATTAGTGGAGTATTAGGAAACTCCCACAACACAGACTCCTAAAGGTCCATGTGTCTTGTTCACTGACAGATGATCCCCACATTTTGAAGTTGATCTTAGGTGGTCAAATCCACTTGGCAGTTCACTGGCTTACACATGATTACAAATACTCCACTCCAAACACACAGCAAGGTCTATGTGCCAACATGGCATCAAGAAGAAAATGGAGCTAAATAGTATCTGATCAGTAGCTGATTTATGCCCTAAGCATAAAAGGCAAATCAGGGATAGAGTGATGACCAGGAAAGCATAAAAACATTACTGAAGATTAATTTCTCCAGACTGCCTTTTTTTTTCAAATGCCACGAAAATTTGTAGTTCTCCATGACTTTCTGAATACACAGTAGTGTTTCCTACAACAGTGAAATAATGTAACAGATGTAGAGCTCAGTCTTAAGCTGGATGCATAGCTCTGTCTAGAGAGGTTGCAGAACTAGCTAATAGAACTGCTCATGAAATATTAAGCTTTTACAACCGTTAGTTAGATGTTTAAAAATACTTTAAAACTATGTATATTCTGTACCTGTCGTCATGAGCAGCAATTCTTGCTCCTAAAACCATCCTTGCAGGGGTTAAAGACAATATCCCAACATCCTCGAGCTGTGTTAAGAAATTCTGCTCTGTTAAAACATGATTTGACAATTAGTCAGACATAATTAGCAGAGAGAAGACGGGCTATTTTTGTACCAATTAAGCTATAGAAATGACATTGATATCTGAAGAATTGCTCATAGTATAAAAATGGGGAAGAGGAGGTCAAAACTAGAAATTAAAGAGCAAACAAGAAACAACTCCAAAAGGCCTCCACTGATGGCACACCTGTTAGCCTAAACAACATTTCAGGGTCTCTCACACTGTGCTTGGAAACCCAATTGCTCATGCTCTGCAGCCATGCTGCTCCCGCTCAACATTTGATGAATCATTCCTTCTCCATTTATTCTCCACAGAAGTACCCAAAGAAATAGTTAGTCTGGTTTAATTAAGGAAACATTAGGAGATGTCCCTCACCTGTAATGGAAGGGTCACGTCTTGTTCTCCACTGTGGAACAAACACAGTAATATTTCTGTGGCCACGTTTCCAAAAATAGTCAACAGCTATTGCAATTCCTCGACAGGAGAAGAATTTCCTTAGACCATGACTGAGGGTGAAACAAAAAGAAGAGATATTAAATTCACTAGGGTTTTACTAAAGGAAAACAAAGAAAATGGAACAAAACCTTGCAAAGCAAAGCTGAAAGTCCCACATAGAGTCTCAGGAAAAGAGAAAGCTGACAGGTGTTATAGATAAGGAATCTTCTAAATGGAAAGAGCTCTTCAGCAAAAAAAGAGAACAGTTACATCACTTTGCAACTTTATAGCTCAGTCTCCTTTCAGTTTCCTGAGCACAACAACAATGGAATAATCAGAAGTGGATTTAGCTTTAAAGAAGAGGCCCATAGTGGTGGTTCTGAACTCTTTTTACTATAGATTAAAACTATAATAATCCAATATTATAGTAGTTCCAAATACAGTCCTTCTACAAAACAGAACACCTTTGGTTCAACCGATTACCAAGGATTACATCTGAACAACTCTCTGATAATTATTAGGGCCTCCTCTCCCTCCATTTCAACAGGCTGAACAATGGTTCTGAAGCAAAAAAATGAAATGTCTTTGAAGAAATATTTTCAAAACATTGTATTTTGGCATTAATCTTTTTTCTCCATTTAAAAATACAAGATGTTTGTTATCTGTTTTTGTAACTCCCTTAAGTGACTTTCCAGAAAAAACAGCAAATGAGGGGACACAAAGATTTGAATTGATGACCTTGTGAGGCCCTTCCCAAGTGAAATTATCCCAATGACCCTATTTACCTATTTAACGCATGGCACAATTGTCTAACCAGACTCCAGCATTTTCACAGAGGCTACACTTAGACAAAACAAAGATATGACTCCCTGGAAAAGACACGCTGATTGAGCACTAATGGCATGAACAGCCAAAGCATTTATTGCAAAACAGTGTATAAACTATGTTTTGAATTAGATGTCAAATCACTACAGAGTACTTTTGACAATAAGTGAGCAAGTGGTATTCCTTTTTAAAACCAAATAATAGGCAAGTGCATATTATTAACCCTAATAGTAACCTAATAACTAGCCCTGTTAGTTTTGAACAGAATCTTATCTTTAAACCCTAGTTTAAACTACCAAGAAATCTTCCCAACATAATGGTCTTTAAAAGATTGCCATGGAATTATTTTACAGTGAAACTCAGCCTTTAGTAGCATTCATTTATCCTTTTCCAGTTTTGTAAATTCTTTAAAAAATATGTTTACCAAAATTTCAATCTATTAAGGTTCTCTGAATTTGGAGATGAATTCTTTATGTAGAAAGGCAGAAAAATGAATAAGCCATATCTGAACTACAAAAGGCAAATAAATCTGACTTACTAACATAATTTCCAGAGGAAAAAAAATACTACACCACACCTGCCCTTAATAAAAGTAAACATTCTTGGTGTCAAGAACAGTCAAACAAAGGAAGGCAGTTTTCATAGAAGAGTTACTCTTTGTAAACCTTCTGGGACATAAACTTTAAATGCAGTCATCATCCCACTAAGTTAAGTTAGGCATCCTATTCCTTAAATTGGAAAACTCTGTTAAATATTTTCAATGAATTAATGATTCTCAACTGGACTTCAAGAAATGCAGAGCTCTCAATATTCATGTCAAAATTTATGCCTTCTCTACTTGTTCAGCCTCCTGCTTTAGAGCTCCAAGCTGGCTAAACTATACAGTGTACTATTTTTAAGTGTTTTGAAACTTAGAAAAGCAGCCCCTGATTTGTCCCAAATGATCACAAAATCCTGCTTTGCTACGATTTAAAACAGCATGCAAATAGAAGCAACTTTATCAAATAACATGTAGAATTAATGTAAGCTATAATATGAAAAAATATGTCACCACTAAACTAAATTAAATACAAAATGCTTTTACTGAGTTAGAGAAACACCTGAAGGGACAGCATATCACCACAGCAAGATGGTCTTTTCAAGATATCCATCTCAAAGCCTGCATCTGTTCTCCAAATGCCATTGCAAATGCTGGTTTTGCCTGTCCCAGTTCTTTAAAATCCTATGAAGACCCTACAAAGGTATTTCCTAAATTAAACAAAAGATGATCATAAGCAGCACAAAGCAGCAAAGAGCAGGTTGTGTTCTGGGACATGTAACATTTTCCCTTTGGTTTGCAACTAAAGTAAATATTGTCGCAGATGAGTGGTTTGGCTGCTTAAAGGAACACTGTCAAAGGTATTGCCAAAGGCAGGGTTTAACATGAATTTGTGAAAATATGGCTTTAGAGAGTTTGGTAGCAACATTCACTCTTGTGAACGTGTGAAGAGTAAGTTATTTACTGCACAGGTTGAGGCATACAAAGATCAAATTAGAATCAGTTTGGACTGATTTACACAGAAGCCAGGAATGCAGAAGGGGGTGAGGGTGCAAAGCATATGGATGCAAAGATAAAGGTGCAAAAGGGTTTAGCAACACTTAATCATCCAGTATTTTAACATTTACAAAGCAATTCCATAGGGCTCACTATAGTTACAACAACCACTTAACTGCAGATCTGAGGCAGTTACATTCATACCATGATCAATTCACACACACAAAAGTACACAATGTGAACACCTAATTCTCCGTGCCTAAAGGTACTGGTCAAAAAATTCCACTCAGCTTCAGTGAAATGCTCACACCAAGTCCCTTTGCATTTCCCAGCAGGCAAGGGTCACACCTCAGGAGGTGTGGAGACGTGTGTGGGAGCTTTGTCGCCAGGAACAGTCCTCTGAGTATCACAGAGGTGAGGATTTGTGAGCTCTGAGCAGAGTCCCGCTCGAGGGAGGTGCCGGCACAGCTCCTGAGCCCCAGGAGAGCTCAAAGGGCCTCACTACAGGGCCACAGAATGACTGACTTTGGCCAGCACTAAGTTTCCCCCGGCCACAACCCAGCTCAGTAACTCCTGGGCTTTCTTCCCCGAAGTGCAGGAGCAATGGTGCCCCTCTACTTGGGCTATGATTCAGGCAAATAGTTTACCGATGTTTCTGACTGGATGCACCACCGCAATTACATATTATTTACAAACTATTCTAGGAAGATATAATTCCATTCAATTATTCCTTCATTCTGAGTTTCTTCTACATTTTAATAAAATTTAAATTACTCAACAACTGGACATTGCAGTCTGCCCTCAAAAGGCCTGTTTTCAGTATACAAAACTAGGTAATTTTAAAAAATACTTGTTAGCAGCTAGGGTAAGCTCTGGGCATTCTCTCATTCCACAAGCATCCTGAGACAATGTGATAATAACAGATCAACGTGCTGCACATGTCAAAAGAATAATTCTACAGCTTTTGCAGTTTTCTGGACTTATGACATGAGGCAAGCAATGATTCAGAAACTTCTACAGCACTAGTCTAAACATGTAGGTGATGCATTAATACCCATACCTCCATCAAAAAAGGGGGCCAAAAGAACTCAGAACCAGCAAAGGCATGGAAGCAGTTCTCAAGGTATTCGAGAAGTAAAATTGAGAACAATTCAAAGCAATTTTGCAAACAACTCTTCACTTTATGAAATGCAAGAAACTAAAGAGGCTTTATCTAGCCAGAGGGAAGCTGCAGAATACTTACATGATCAAACCAACAGGCCCCCAAACATTGATAATTTTAGTAAGACATTTGAATATCTCGATGGTTCTGCTATTTTGAGGTAGATCTATCCTTTACATTTCATAACCAGTTTTTGTTTGGTTGGGTAGAAGGCACCAGAGGTGTTATATAACCTTTAATGTGGGGTGAGTGCAGGGCAATCCACTAGGGTTCATGAAAGAAATACTGGAACCTCAGTAATGCACACTGATAGTTGGTAAATATACATATATACATTTGCAAAAAATAACAGAATCCAAGCACTAATATGCAATACTGTTAGAGGAGAAATACGTCACTATTAGATGAGAACCTCCACTTTAAAACTACAAGATGTTAAGAGCACAAAAAAATCCCCCAAACCCAAACCACTTAAGTAGACAATAATTTCACCTTGTTGCCAAGCACTGGCAAATTAAACTTCATGCATAACACTGATTGCAACAGAGCAAAGCTTGCCCTGAGATTACTTCGGACTGAAGTGTTAGATTGAGCTGAACACTAGTGATTCAAATCAGGTTACTCTGAAATGGCACAACTGTATGTACACACACACCAAAAACCTGGCTATCAAAACCTTAACACATGCCACTGCAACCTTAGCCCCCATTTCATCTGAAAGTTCACTGAACTGTTAATAAAGCGATAGCTGAAAAGAATAATACTTACGAAATTGCAACATTGCTTCCATCAATAATTATATGTTTTAAATATGGTTTTCCAGGTTCATTTATCAACTCCAGTTTGTATGGCTTCTTCAGAGAGTCCAAAAATCTTTGAACTCCAGTAACTGAATGATCTGGATGTGGGCCCACTGTGTCTCTGTCTGGATTTGAAGGGTGTTTTTGTGAAGACAGTAACCGGTCTGGGACAGGATTATCACAACGTGAGGTCTGGGAAAGGCGCTGGTGGAGAGGCCTCACTTGAGAAGAGCTGCAGTGTCCCAGCTGCTCCTCAGAACCAGGGTGGCTGTTCTGGACAGTTGAGGGCCCTGCAGATTTTTGCTGAAATGCAGTTTTACTTGAGATATGCTGCACATCTGAGCTCCCTCTGGCTACAAAGCCAACATCTTTCAGAGCTCCAGCTTGTACAGAGCTGAAAGCTAGCCCACCATCAGTTTCTATATTGCTTGACCTTGAGCTGTGATTCTTACCAGGACCATAAACATCTCTCTGTTTATAGCACAGAACTGAATTTTTGCTGGGAGGGGAAGATGATTTGCATATCAATTTATGTATTTTATCTTCTGCACCAGCTTGCGTATCTGGAGCACCTCTTCCTTTGTGATATTCATTTTTTGTCTCCTTTGAAGTAGGACTGGATTTAAGTGGACTTTTATTCCTAGAAATGCCTTTGTCTTCTAGCTTTAGTGAATTATTGACATTATTTCCTAAAGGAAGATTGACAGTTCTTGGCTTTTGAGATGACTGTTCGTGTTCCTTTTTAAACTTTAAATTTTCTTTTTCAATTTCTTCTAGCAATATTAATGGTTCCACAGATTGTCCTAGGATACCAATAACCTTTTCTACAATATTCTGGGAATATCCCATTGTTCTGAAAAAGTTCACAAGAATCTTATATTCCATTTCCTCAGTGAGAGCATCACCTTCTTTAACGCAGTAAGTAGGACCACCTGATTCATTGCAGCTATCCAAAACCAGATCAATTACTTCATCAGGGTCTGAAGGATTCTTGTGTAAAGCAGATTTCACTTGCTGATCATTTTCCAAAGAGAAATGCTTTTTAGAGAGCCTTTCCTCCTCATCAGAAGACCTTCTTTTACATGACTGCCTCTCTTTAAAGGCCGTTGCCTCTAACAGAGGGCCCTTTATGGGAACAAACCTTGTTTCAGGAGCATCAGAAAACACAGTATCCATTTGCTTTGTAAGCTCAGTTACAGGTGTGCCAGCATTGCTTCTTGCTTCCTCCCCATCTGCCCTTCCATCTCTGTTTGCAGCAATGACTTTGGAGGTGCTGTTTTGTCCAAGCTGCTGTGGGCTTTCAGAGCCTGTGAGATCTATGATACCAGTCTCCCCTTCGGAAACACCAGTTTGGGTAAGAGCCAGGAGTTCTCTTTTTAGTGCACTAGGCAAAATCAGTAAATCCATTGTATACTTATCTGCATGTGCTTCCACAAATTGTCTGAACTGCTTTTTAATCTCTGATTCATTGTCATTTAATAAGCTTTCATTATTCTCAAAAAGCTTCACAAACTGCTGCACATGACTTTGAGCCATAACAACAGCTTCTGCACCCCCCTTAATACTGAGCAATCCCATTTCCAGCACTGTTACATCAGCACAGGTATCCTGAATAAGGCTGTTAAGAAACAAGCTCTGAGCACCAACAAAGATGCAGTGCATGTCCTTTGGGTAGTACTCCTTTTCTTCTAGCTCAGGTTCACACAGTCCCTTGATGTACTCCTAAGAGGAGAAAGAGAGCAGAGTGAATAGTTGTGAAAACCTAATATATCCAGTTGGTTTTTATTAGGTCAGTAATGGACAGAAACATTAGAAAATAAAGCAAACTTAGCTTAAGTAATGTGAGAAAGTAAACATTGCCAGTAAACAGGACAACAGCAATAAAATACCAATATCTAAAATGATTTTTAAATTGATCTCATAGAAGGCTCTCTTTTATGTTCTCTTGTTTATACCTGATAGTAACAGGTAACTTAATTTGTAGATCAAACGGTTTAAAAGACTGTCAGAAGGGATTTATTTTCCCATCCCCATTCTTTGGTCAAAGAGAGCTCTTCATGAACAAATGCCTTTCACTCGAGTTCTATTTAGTCCATAAACCTGAATTTCTATAAAGTTTCAAAGTACATTTCCTAAGGCTTATCACATCAGCAGCCATCCTATATTTTTGTTACTGACTGAGAAAACTCCAGATACTTCTGTGTTCCTGAAGTTCAGGTTTTTCAAAGACTTACAAAAACAAAACAAAAATTAAAATCCCAGTGCTATTTCTGTCACCTGCAAGCTACTACAGGTAAATTCACTACACTACCTTGTTTTAAATGTGTCAACAGTTCAAAACCCAGTCAATACAGTATACTATTTATTCTTTCAGATAGCATTATTTTTCCCAAACTGCCTCTTTCTGTGCGAAAAACTCTTTAATTTAGTGAAATCAACTTCTAAGCTGTAGTCATTGTATTTGCAGAATCCCAAGTACACCACGTTTTAAAATCTCTATTTACTCTCAAACATTAATTCTTTGAAACGGAACTGAGAACCAGCACAAGGTAATGAATAACGTAACACCATTTCCTGTCACCTCGAGTTACATCATCACGGGTATCAAGGCAGGCTGCCTCAGGAGTATATCAGCACAAACTGCTTCCGCAGCAAAACCCACAGGGTTACTCTCCACCCCTGACTGCTTCTGTAGAGCAACAAGATAACATAATTGGTGAAAAGGATACTCTTTATCTAGGAACTTTTTTTTTTTAACTAAGTATCACTGGAGAAGGTAGACATTACATGTGACTGATTAATTAAAACACATATTGCCAGCACCAAACCTTTCACGGGAAGATGGGCAATTGTTTGTACTTTCTAGTCAATAATTCCTCCAGACAGTGTCTGAAAACTGTTCTACCTATAAGAGAAATCAAGTTTCTCATACCTTTTAAAGCATTAGAAAACATTTTTTATCTTGTTAGGGAAAGCAGCAATTAGAAAACTGAAGTCTTGTGCTATTTATTTCTTGTGCTTTAATTTCCTGGAAAAAAAGAGAAGTTGCACTGCAGATGCCTGGAGAAGAGTAGCTACTTGTAACAGTTTCTGGATTCTCTGAACCCAGGCAAATTGGTTTAGAGTAAATTTCAGAGTCAAATAACTCAACCCCCTATATATTCATAGTATTTTCCTTACGACACATTGTAAGGAAGTGCATTACATGTTGAGGAACATGTGCATAACACAGTTAAGGAATCAAGTTTTTGAAAGGGGGCTGCCAAGTCTGACATCCGTCACAAAACAGATGCTCCGGATCCCCGCTAACATCCAAGCGTAATTAAACAAACAGACTGACCAACGCCCATATATCGAGATTTTGGGTTTGAAAGGGACCTTCAGCCTAGCTACACCAAAATTCTCATCACATGATACAAACAGCTGTACTTGCCAGGTTCATTATGAGTAATATCAATTTCAGCATTACTGCTGAGAAACTCCCCCCAAAAGTTGTGCGAGATATTTAACAAGTGTGAAGACACTTCACAGCAACTTTGTCCCCTCTGAGACACAACTTGCATAGACGCTCCTCTTAACGCGTTAGAGCTGGATTAAGAAGAGAACTATCTGCTCCAGACTAGTTAAGATGTTCGGGTCTGACAACTTTTACATGAAGGAAATGTTAGCTGCGTTAAGCTTTAGTGATAACTTTGCTAACGAGCTGTTAAATGCCACAGAACAAGCGAAGTTTGTAAGGCAAAACATGGCAACGCCCAAACAACTCCGAGGAATTTCTTGACTTCGAGAGGAAGAAGGAAAGCGAAACATTTTAATCTCGCTTTAAAACAAAACTCAGCCCGGCCCATCCTCACCGGTGCTAGCCCTCAGCTCCGGGCTGGACTATTTCATAACGCCGTGCCCATGAACTTTGCACTTGACAGCTAAGTTGCTTCGCTTTATTCCCTACGCTTATGTCAACACGGCCGGAGACTCCCTGGCAGCGGGCACACACCCACCTGCCAAAGCAACGCGGCTTCTGTTTCCTCCTGGGGCACTCGGCTTTTCCCCACCCTTTCTTCCTGCAGCCCGCGGCCCCGGCCGTGCCGGTCCGGCGGGGCCTCTCCGCACGCAAACGCCGCTGCCCCCGGCCCCAGCGCGCCGCCCGACCCCGTACCTTGGCGCTGCTCACGGCCTTCGTGCAGCCCGCCAGCTGCACCCAGATCCTGGCACA
Source organism: Nicator chloris (assembly GCA_013400495.1). Lineage (NCBI taxonomy): Eukaryota > Metazoa > Chordata > Aves > Passeriformes > Pycnonotidae > Nicator > Nicator chloris. Next base: position 40,607 of record WAAE01003421.1, on the reverse strand, counting down.
GGCGTTAGGCGGCTGCAGCGCGGGCCGCCAGTCCCCCTGCGCCCCCAGCACGGCCAACCGCACCTCGAACAAGCCCTCGATGCGGCCCTGGCTGCGCTCCAGAAGGCGACTCTTCTCGGCGGGGACGGTGAACTCATCCACCCTAGGCCCCGGCGTGGAGCCGTGCGGTGTCCGGCGGGCCGCCATCAACGCGGGGCGCACAATCCCATCGCACCGGGAACAGCAACACCGGGAAACGCCGCACCGACCGCTCGCGTCATCGGCCCGCGACGGCTCCAGGCGGCGCCCGCCCGCAACTGCGCCGCCATGGGTAGCACCGGCAGTCTAGCCCCGCCCCCGGCTCGGCCTTGCCCCGCCCCTCCGCGCCGCAGTGTGGGCGGGGCCGAGCTGCCCCCTGAGGGCCCCAGGGCGGGGTCACGGCGGGTCGGCGGTGCCGCCCGTGCCCGAGCAGGGCCGTCCCGGAGCACACGGCATAGCATGGCGCCCAGGCAGGCCTGGGGGATCTCCACACTGCACACCCTTTCTGGGCAATCTGTTCCAGTACGCAGTCACTGCACAGGATCTTTCCTCATATTCAGGTGGAACTTCCTATGCATCAGTTTCACCACCGAGCAGAGCCTGGTCCATCCTCTTGCACCCCCTCTTTAGATATTTATACACATTCATGAGGTCCCCTCAATCGTCTCTTCCCGAGGCTGAACAGGCCCAGCTCCCTCAGCCTTTCCTCGTAAGAGAGATGCTCCGGTCCCTTAAGCGGCTTTGTCACCCTCCGCGGGACCAGCTCTAGAAGCTGCATTGCCCAAGACCGGCACTGCCCAGGAGCTCGCCGTCTCTGCTGCTCCGAAGCCCGGAACTGCACAGAGCCCTCCAGGCCGGCCTCCCCGCCCCGCCTTCCGATCGCTCTGTCCCCGCCTCACGGTCGCTCTGTCCCCGCCTCACGGTCGCTCTGTCCCCGCCTGACGGTCGTTCCCCGCCCCTCGGCTGCTCTCGTCCCTGTCTGTGTGTCCCGGGAGAGTGCGAGCGGTCCCCGCAGCCCTTACCGCCCGGCACAGCACCACGGAGGGGCCGCTCCCCGCCCTGTGGCCACAGCCGGAGGCTCCCGCCCGCCTGGCGGGGAAACCTTGGTGTAACACAGGCTTGGCACAGCCAGCTCTGGTATTGTCTACTTGGAATTTCATTTAAAAAGAAATGCAAGCTGTATCCCTTCTGCTGGCAGAGGACAGAAGTGTAGCTCCTATCCCCAAATCTTTAGCTCTGATAGCTCGGAAAATATAGAAGGCACATTTTTACTTAGCGCCTCTCCTCGTCCCCAAACTGTTAAAGAGACGTGAAGGATAAGATTAAGTTTTAAAAATTATCTCCGGGGCTGCTGTTGACTTTTGCGTGCCTGGAGCTGACAATACGGACCAGCTGTTGTACAAAGGAGGAAATGTCTCTTTTCATACCATACCAGACACAGGTTAGTATCGTCCAAGTTCCCCCTGGAACTATTTGATACCAGCTTGTTTTGGCCATCTCTTTTGCATCACTGTGAAGTTAGATTTTAGCAGCTGTTCATTAAATGCAGTCTCCAAAGGGAGGACAAATATTGTTGTGCATTTAAATGTACATATTTTGTTTTAATCTACTTGTACGTTAAACCAGGGAAGGCTTACTACAGAAACATGAAATATCATTTTTATAAAGCCACTTGTATCCCTATTAGAACTTTTTAGGCAAATGACAGTTTGCAGTTCTCAGCCCCTAGGAAAATCTCGCTAAAAGCTGACATCCAGGTATTGCTATATACACTTTCCAATCTGAATTTGAAGTCATGCTTTGAGCCAAATAAAATATTTGTCTGTGGCAGTGGTAAAATGGAAACCCCCCCCCATATCTATGTACACAGGCTGCATTTACACACAAACACTCATTCTGTGGGACAGGGTTTTGACAGGGAGTGTCATATTTAAGAAAGATACTTCCCTAGAAGTACTTTCCTGAAGAAAATTTTTTCCCCTGCTTTTTTTTAGACATTTGCATTTTGCTTTCCCGTTGAATTATGCTACAAGATTCACACATAATAAACATTGAGGGAGGCAATTTCTGGGGTGATTGGTGCCATCCACTGTTAAAATGCAGACACTGCAGCCAATGTTGCTTTTAGCTATTATTACTTACAAACGACATTGGAAGCAAGGGACTTTACAATAAAAATGAAATCTACCAGCATTTTGGAACATAAAGTATCGTTCAGAGGCTGAAAGAAAATTGATTTTTACCACATCAACACAGCCTTTTGGAATATCTCATATAAAAGAAGGCTTACTGACTTCTAAATGATGAGGGTAATGCTTGGTGCTGTGGACATTTTCCTGCCTGTTTTGCCATGCTGCATGTTATAAAACATGGTTTCACTGCTGAATTTATTGTATGTGTATAATTCTAGGCAAATTCTTAATGAATCTGTATTCAAAGGCATTGTAGTGGTCTGAGGCTCCTCTCAGGGGGGTCATTGGGAGTGTGAGCAGTTGTGGTTCTGCTACCCAGCCTGCTGAGATTAGGTAGTACCTGACATTGTAACATTCAAGACAAACTAAAGCCCTTTTGAAGTGGAAAAAAAAAAAAGGTGCTATTGAAAAGGGTTACTAATGATTATATACACGGAACAATTATTAAAACAAGTTGGAATTTTCTCCCTGCATTGTTGTGATGTGGACTAGAAAAAATATTGTATTTTTACCTTTTTTTTTTGTTTTGGAACTGCAACCTCAACTTAATCTTCATCATACTTAGGAGAAATTTCGAGCCTCTTGCCATAAACACAAATGCAGGTGTACAAACCCCGAATGTGAGCTGGGTTGAGAGCACTGGAAATTCTCTGACATCTTACAATAGGCTGCTTACAAAGTGGATTTCTTGGGGAAGAATGATTTTGTTTTCCTCCTATGGGAGGAATTTATTTTGCAGTAAAATATCGAAAGTAACAGGCTCTATTTAGTTGGAGGGGAAATTTCACTTTCCTGGATCTTTGGTTGTATCTTGTAAGTTTATTTTAGAGACGGAAAAGTGCAATGTTTTGCTGGTAGCCGTCAAAGGAATTTGACACACCCAATGCCTAGTCTTGCCTTTCTGCTTGGCACACCTGTGGGATATATTAGAGATTTTCCTGAATGTGAGTTGATGCCAAGTTCATTATTTGTATTACTGTTGGGGGAATGCTGTAATGGTAATGTTTAAATAGGTGTGGGGTTTTTTCGTCTTTCACAATAGCTTGCTTCAGCTGCCTGGTGCAACTTCTTGGTCTTTATTAGAATTTCTGCAACTGAAAATTGGTTGTGTGAATGATTTGATGAAACTGGGCCTTCCTGAGTAGTTTGGGCTTGGGCTGCATATTTGAAACAGGAGCTGTACTGGTTGAAACAACAAGGAAATCAGATTTCCAAACTGTCTTTCAGACCCGTGCTGGGTAAATGAGCTCTGGAGCCTATGAATGCACTTTACAAATAGTGCTCTGATCCTCAGTATTATGGCCTTCAGTGGGGTTATTTGCATGCATAAATTTAAATATTTGTTTGATTGTTTGCAGGATGTGGACTTAAAATTCTAGGGTATAGGAAGTATTCTGCATGAATATGAGTAGCAAAAACTTTAATTTGCAGTCATAACACAAATATTCTAAGAGTGATACCTCAAATAAATTCTATACATTTAAGAGGGAAATATATAGAAATTATGTGATGAGGGCCCTCAAGTTTTGTGTGTAATATAATCCTAAAACTTCAGGCAACCCCAAATACTCATTAGGAAATTTTGGTATGTTTTTTAAATTATTTTTGTTGTTTACAGAACTACAGGGAGAAAAGCCAAAAATGGTTTGAAATGGAATTATTTAAAATGCTTTATAGAGACAAACTTCTACATCTTGTGCAAGTCCCCAGTTATGGTGTGACAGACATTTTTGTGTGTTTGAAGCCCTGGTGACTAAGAAGATGATTAAGAAAGTTTCCCTTTTGGAGAATTTGTTGCAATGCTGCCATCTTAATGAACTTATAGATTGTCAAGTTTAGTGTCAAGAGGCAAACTTTTTGAAAACGAGCCAAAGTATAGGTTCTACAATTAGTAGTTTCTATAACCAAAATTTATTCTATGCCTTAATTTTAGAAATAATTACTTCTCTTAATTCCAATTTTCTTTCAAAATAACTTGTAAATAATTGAGTCCTTATAAAAGAAAGACAAAAGTACTACAATTGCACATGCATCAATTGTGAAGAGTGGGTTTTATTTTTTTTTTCAAGTTACGGACTCTGCATTTGGTTTTTTGAGGCTTTTTGACTGTGTTGGCTCAAGTTTCTCAATTAGTTACAAAAAGCTGCAGGTGTATTGGCAAAGACTGTTATTTAGCCTGGGAAATGATCCAGGAGACAGTTTTGTGGGGCTTTTTTTCTAATGTAAATATTTAGCTATATTATTACCAGTAATTTTAAAGGTCCCACACTGTGTGACTACTGTGTATTTAAACATTGCAGCTTTGCTTAGATGATTGACAAAACAAATGATAACCTAAGAGTACAATCTTTATTGTGAGAGGGGATTGAACACTACTGAATTACTTGCAGGGATGGCAAGTGGTATCTGAAGGGGTGTCAGCACCATGCAGCTGGCTCTGAGCAATGCAGAAATGCTGCAAGAAGCCATGCTCAAATGCCACTCTAAATTAGTTTAAAATAGAGCACTTTGTCAAAGTTTCTGCAACTACAAAAATTAAAGCAGTATTCTTGTTAATCTTGCTAAAATCTAGGGATTTCATAAAGCTCTTTCAAATGATTTTTTATGGGTTATCAAAAGTGAGACTCTCGAGTCATTAAGGTTTCACAACTCTTGCAGCGAAGCGTTTGTTTTTTAAAATTTTCATAGATATTTTGCTACTACTCTGACTACTGGAATTTTTTTTTTTTTTTTTTCTAATAACAATAGATGTGGTCAATTGCTGAGCAATGTCCATGCATGTGCTGTACCTGTTAGGTAGCTGACTGCTAACAGAATAGAACCTTACAGCTGATTTCTGTCTGTTCTGGGAGGTTCAGTTCAGTTTCAGAGCGAGTGGGAAATTGCACCAGTAATTGAAAGGTACAAGGGGTGCAACGAGCTGTGAAGATGTGCTTACAATGGCTTTTTAATGCTTTTAAAAGATGCAGCCTGTAGTAAACATTATTGTGGGTGATTTGCTTTTTGTTTTTCTCTATATATTTGTGCAAAGAAGGCTGAGAATAGAAACTATTCAGACTACAGAAACTTCTATGTCCTAGTTATGTTTGCAGATAACTTGCACAAAATCTAATTGTTATAAGGTTAAGACCAAGATAAATGAATAATCGTCTGAATGTATGGTCCTGTTGGCTTCAGTTTGACTGCTGAGCAGACTAAATGTGGATTTACTTCAGTAAGGTTTTCCAGAATCTCGTCCTAATTTTTAGTATTATTTTAGTGTCTGAAACAGTATGGTAATACTTGGTTTGTATTTTCTTATATAGAACAATATTTTTTCTTCAGTTACAGATGAGAGTTCCCTCTGAATACACCAAGTTTTTTAAACTTCTGTGTATAGAGAGTAAACTGGGCCAGACTTTCTGTACATACAGTGATATCTACACATTCAAAGTGTGTGAAGATGTTTATACTGTACCTGATCCTCTCTTGAGGAGTATATGAAAACATTGCAGTCAAAAGTTGGACACACTTTCTGTGAGAATCAGGCTTAATATAATTCTACTGAAAACAGTGGAATTATTAATCAGCTGATGTTAGTTACAATAACTGGACATGCTAGGCTTGTGTAATAGTGGTGAAAAAAGCAAATAAGGCTGATTTTCTTTACATAGAACAGAATGATGCATTTACATTTGATTCCAGTGTACTTTATTGCATGTCTCAGAGAAAAGGCAGTTCAGTTAAATATCAGTGGAGGGCTTTTTCTAGACAGAGACCTCTGGAAATTGCTTCAACCCTTTCACATTTAGAAAGCATAGTTAGAAAAATGGGATGCGTCCATTTATGTGATTGGTGTCAGAGTGGTAGAAAAACAGTAAAATGTTTTCAGGATGATGTCATCCCATTTCAGCTTATTCCACTACAAGTAATAGTATTTTATTGGAGAGTCCTGCATCAATATCTAGGAAAAACAAGTTGGAGGTAATTTGCTTTATACGACTGATAAAATTTTTCAAACTTCTGTCAGTCACGTTATCCACTCTTTCATACTGCTGTTCTGTCAGTCTGCAGCCTTCTCCAGACTATTAAATCATTAAACAACACAGTTCCATCATGCATGTAGAAATATGGATATGTCAGAACTATCCCCAATGGCATTTGAGCTGTATTTTAGCACAGTTAAATGCAGTTTTGCCTTGGAAATAAGATGCAATTATCTGAATTTCCTTCCTGGACAATACCTACACTGGACTAGTTTAAAATCATCTCCTTTGACCCTAGAACATTATATATTTCTTTAAATCTACTTCTAAGTCCAGTTAATCCATGGAGATTTATATTATTGTTTATATTTATATTAGAAGAGTATAGCTGTGCTGCAAACCTGAACCAGTGTTACTCAGGCAGTACTGTGAGGGCCCAACTTCCTGCTAGAAATCAGCAACAATAAAAAGAAAAAGAAAAATCTGGATTGGAACATGGTTTCTGAACTTATTTAAAGATATACTCTTGCAAGAACATGATACATATGTTTATGATGTACAATCTTACAAGTTTGAATAGAATTTATGTTTTGCTAAACCTCATCACTGAGTTTGTCTTGGGTCCAGCTCATTTTGAAACAGTAAACCATCACAAACATTTTTTCCTCTTATTGATGAGTTGTAGTTACTATAAATGAGCAGAAATCGTTCTAACCAAATGTTTCCCAATATACAGGTGCTGCAATTCCAATTTTGTATGCTCTGACAATGAATGAGAAAGTTTTTTCATTTCTCACACTCTACTGCATCCTCCTAAGAATCAGGTAAAAGTGTTCCTCTTGCATCAGTGTTTCATTATTATTTGAGCTGAAAATGACCAATGCAAGGTCACAGTAGTATTGTCTGAATAACATCACACATGGTGAGACTTGTGATAAAATAGGACTTAGTAATAAAAAAGCATGCCTGTTCATGTCAGCTCATGAACTTTGCTTACTGATTTAATTTTGGTTATTTTTGTGGCATAAGAGCTTGTGAACTGCAGTCATTTCACTCTGCAAGCCTTGAACAAAGGTAGGTGATAGCAGTTTTAAGATTAGATATGTTTAAGAATAGTCTCAAGGGTGCTGAAGGTCAGATCAAAGGCAACAATGAACCCAATAATATTTATGTAGTTTACTTTGAAATAGAGAAGTTCAATGTGTCGAATATGTTTAAGAATTTGGGCGTTATTTTTCCCTTACACTGGTGGAAATCAAGAGTTAACAGTATTGATGTCATTGGGTCTACTGTGGCTTAAAAGCAGAACAAACGAGACACCGGTAAAATCTCTTCAGTATTTGAGCTCTCTTTCCCTGAAAAGTGTTTCAAAGAATAACCTTATTGCTTTACCTGCCCATCAAGAAATCCATTTCAACAGTGTCTGAGATATCAGAACCATAAAACTGGGTTAGGAATTGAGTCGTGGTCTTCCACAACTCCAAGGCATGGTGTGGGCTTTGTTAGCTTTTAATGAATTGTGTCAAATTGCTACCAGACATCAAACACCATCCTATCAACTTTGCTGTTTGAAAAATATCACTGCTACAGAAAAGTTATTTGAAGTTTGATGTAATCAGAAATGCATGAAGACAAAAAATTGAATTGAATCTTCATACTTTCTTCACCAAAATGTGTAACTCCCAAGAAACTTAGATTCTATATCCTCTCTGGCTGTTTGTGTTCCTGAGAGTTTCCTCTACAAGGAAAGGCCCTTCATATATTTTAATTAAAGTCCAAAGAAGAAATAAATTGTCCCTGGCATATGTCATGCTAATGACTACTAGTTAGTTTGAAAATACACGTTCATTGGTTTTACATGATAATTCCCTTTGAAGCAAAATATTGTGTTTATACAGAAACATTTTCTGGGAGCAGTAGGGGGCATCATTTCCCTTTTGTAATTCTTCAGAGACATTAACCTCGTGCATAATGTGTGCAAAAGGAATTTTCGTTTTGTTTATGGCATTAATCCTGGGGTTAAGGTTGGCCTATGGTGAGCAATAATAAGTTTAACCTTTGACTTTGTGGAATAAGATGTAATTTATTATTTTTAGACTCTTTGTAAGTGCCACTGCCCTCACTTCTGCTTAAAATAAATTGAGACAAGTGAGCATTTGATATCAGTGATCTTTACATGCAAGACATCAATCTAATTTACTTATTGTCTGAGCTTAGTTCTTTAGCCTCTGATTATGTTTTTTTACACAGTGCAAACGTTTTTTGTTTGTTTGATTTATTAGCTGATTTTTGTAATTCATGGCATCTTTGGTCCTTCATATAAATTTCAAACCAATACACATAAATCCTGGAGTGTCTAAATGCATAGAAACTTCATGAAATGTGGAAACAAAGCAAGCAAGCTATTAATATGCATAATATTTACTTGCAAAGTAACTGAGATCAGGAAAGCGTTTAAAATTTAATTTTCAAAGGCAATTTAAGGGTGATTAAACAACTAGCAGCATGTAAATAAATTGTTTCTCTAGCCGTTGCCATAACTTATAATGTATATGTTATTTATATATTTTTTTTAATTGTAAGTGAAAGGTTTTTAACTTTTTTCTTTCTTTGAAAAACACTGCTCTTTAATTTGCATTGAATGTTTGAGTTGGCTTTTGGTTTGTAAGTGAAGAACAAATTTGTAGCAAGTTTACTATTCTGCATGCTCTTCAAGCAAGAAAAAAATATACTTTTTAATTGTGTACTGTGACTACTTCCTCTTTTTGTCCATGTGGAGAAGGTAGTGGCTCATCAAATATTTTTGGGTGGGGTGTGAGGTATATGCTGATTTCATAAATGATTTGGTTTAGGATTATTCAGGTAGAATGATTCAAGCTCATGGTAAGACTAGAATATTGAATGTCTCCCCCATCTCATGCTTTATATTTTGATATTGCAAACTGTGTTTATCGTAACAATAATAATTTAAATTTTTTTTCATTATATATGGAGTGTGTGCAAATTAAAGGCAGAAAAACTTGAATATAAATAAGTCACGTAATGCTATTTTGAAAGAGTACTGATGTTTGGTAGGATTCTAAAATAGGTTTTTCAGTCTGGATTTAATATTTTTGAATGAAAAAAGGAAGTTAAACCATATAGATGAAGAAGCTCAAGCCATTTATACACTCCTCCCATGAAAGCTTATATAGAAAATATGTGTGTAATTGCATCATTTGCATGGTAGGACTGCCCATGATCACGTTATTTGGTCTTCATAGCACCAAGGGTTAGTTTGATTGTAATTTCAATCCTGCTCCTAAATTTAAATGTTTGACAACTGAAGAGACTGCTAGTGTCCGTAATATGTGCTGGTATTTGAATTTTCTCCAGTGTGTTTGATAGAGGTTGTCTTTTGGCTGAGCTTGCTCACAATAAAAGAGCACTCAGTGGATGAGCTCACCTCCTGCTGGCTTTTTACAGGTAAGAGATGTGCAGAATTTTATAAATCCAACAGTAACAGCTGTATCTCATGACACACAATAGACAGTGAATGATTGTCAGAGTAATTAGACTCCTTACAATCTTAGAAGAGTAATTTTGAAAGTCTTCCTGCAGCATGACTTTCACAGATATACTTTGTAATTTCCCTTAAGTTTTAATTTTTAGATAAAGAACAAGTAATAGTAAGAATTGAAGACACCATCACTTATGCTAGTTTCATACACTGCAGCTGTGTTGAGTGGAAAGTGTTTAAATGTGAGTTGAGGAGGAAGAAATTATTCTAGTGACACAGAAAAAGGGAAGAAGAAAGGAAGTGCTTTTTATTTTCTTTCAAATGTCACACATATGACATTAAAAAAGGCAATTTACTTTTTATAGCTGGGCTGTTGTATTTGAGAACACCAAAGCTGTGTGAGAGCTGAAGGGTGTGCTCCTTGTTGGTGAACCAATAAAATGCATTGCACTAAGCTGTTATTCATACTGTAACACACCATATCAAATATTTGCAATAGATACCAAATTCAGACTAATCCTCCTCACAGGGTTAGAACATCAAGGGATAGTAACTTGCACTTGCAGCAAAAGTGTGGTTTTCAGCTAGTGATAATAAACTGTCACTTTGGATGTTGATCAGTTGTTAAAGAGGATCTCGTTTTGTGCAGCAACGATCAGCCACCAGAATCTGGAATATCTGATGTTGTTATCAGAACTGTTGTGTTTGGAAATTCCAATCTGGAAGCTGAAAATCTCCAAAGAGGGATAGAAAATGTGAGGATACTACATGTCAGTTAAATGTGTTAGCCTGCCCCTGGAAGTGGTACAGATAAGAGGTATATACTGCAAAATGTCATATCCCCAATTTGCAGGTATCCTTAGGATAAGTCAAGAGGCCTTTTTCTCTGTCCTATTTGCAGTTATTAATATTTAATGTGCAGTTATGATAAAACAATGTAGGACAAAATCCCAGGACTCTTCCCAAGACAGATATTTCTTCTGCCTGCCATGAGCAGATCATCCTGAGTGCCATCACCTGGCCCGTGCAGGACACCAGGGGATTGTGCCCAGTAACCCTGGCTTTATGAACGGCAGCTCCTGCTTGAGTAACTCGATCTCCTTCTGTGACAAGGTGACCCACTTAGTGGATGAGGGTAAGGCTGTGGATCTTGTCTACCTGGACTTAAGCAAAGCATTTGACACAATTTCCCACAGCACTGTCTTGGAGAAACTGGCTGTACATGGATTGGATAGGTTCCCCATTTGCTGGGTAAAAAACTGACTGCAGTGTTGGGACGAGTCCTGTTTCATGTCAGTATCAATGATCTGGACAAGGGGTTCAAGTGCACCTTCAGTGCCCTTGCAGGTGACACCAGGTTGGGCAGCAGTGTTGATCTGATGGAGCATAGGAAGGCTTTGCAGTGGGACAGGCTGGATCAATGGGCCAAGGCCAATGGTCTGAGGTTCAATAAGGCCAAGTGCTGGGTCTTGCACTTGGGCCACAACAACCCCACCCAGGGATCCAGGATGGGGTAGAGTGGCCAGAAAGTGCCTGGCAGGAAAGGATCTGGAGGTGCTGCTTGACAGCAGCTGAACATGAGCCAGGTGTGCCCAGGTGGCCAAGAAAGCCAAGGGTCCCTGGCCTGTATCAGCACTGGTGTGCTCAGCAGGACCAGTGAAGTGATTCTTCCCCTGTATTGGCCCCCGGTGAGGCCACAGGCCACACCTCAAATCCTGTATTCACTTTTGAATCCCTCACTAAAGGAAGGACACTGAGGTGATGGAGCATGTCCAGAGAAGGACAACAAAGCTGGTGAAAGGGTCTGAAGGGTCTGAATGAAATTATTCTAACATTGTTGCTACTTCTCTGCTGTCTGTGTATCTTTGCCAAGCTGATGGAGAAAGTCATATTGGTAGTAGGAGGGAAGAGAATGGAAAGAGAAGTCCTGATCTGAAGGTGTTAGTCCTACATTTGCATTGCTGGACTTCCATCTTTCCTGTTCTTTCTCAGAATAGATTGTAACAAATGGTATGTTATAAAAAACTTAGTTCAAAGCCTCTTTCTTAATTCAAATATTTTTTCATTTGATCAAATGAGAAAAGTTGAGACAACAAGGAGCAAACTTCGTGACATGTAATGTCTACTGTACAGGAGAGACATATATCTAATACATACGTACATATATAATATAAATACATTAAAAATATATAAGCATATATTAATATAATACTATATATAGTTAATATAATTCTATATATATAGAATATAAAGCAAAAAATTAGCAATCTGTCAGTAGCCACTTAAAGGCAAAGGTCAAGTGAAATGTAGCTCTGAGCTCTGAATATACAACCTAATTTTTCTTGTGTGTTCCTTTGTGCCGTTTCGTATAAAAGTTGTAATGACAGAATACTTAAAAATGTTTGCTACCAGCATGGGGAAAAAAAAAGCTTCCTTACTTGTCAGAAGCAGCAGGTATGAAGGTCTATCATAAGACTCTCCATTTTACTAAGTAGAAATCTCTTTCCTCTGGATGGATAGTACCTCTGACAGCTCTTCAAGGTTCACATCAAGTAATGCAAGTTTTTTTCTTTTTGAAAATAAACCCAACAGTGCTCAACACTATTGGGATCTTCATTCTATCTTCCTTTCCTGGTGAGCTTCTCCTTACTTATAGCAGGGTTTTTAGGTCAGAAGAATGGTTAGCCTTTAAAAATTGAGGGTCAAAGTTTGGGGAGAGAGAAAGTTGTGGCTCATGTGGAGAAGAGAAGCACTTTGGTAGCTGAAGATGAATTAAACTCTCACAGCAGGGAGCTGCTGCTGACCTGTTACCTCTAATCATTCCAGAGCTTTTCTGGGGTGGACATTTGCTCCAGTTGCAGCTGAGTCATTGGCGTACCTGAATTGATACAGCTTCTCGTACAGGTACTTTGCAAGAGTGAAATGATTCAAAAAAGAATAAATTCTGGTGCAATTGGAACACTTGCTTGTCTACACTAGAAATACGTGTTGGTGCAGCTTCTATCAGTGGCTTTTCATTGGGGCATATTCCCTTTTATAGAAAAGACTTAAATGATGACGAAATTCAGTGGGAAACTATAAAGTGAGTAAAAATTTGCTCTCACTCAAATAAAAATGAAATGCTGAGAATTGTTTTGAAATTTGCTTGTCTGGGAGACACGGTATAATTGTGGTGGTTCATTCTTCCTGCTAAAGTCTGCACTGCTTTGGCCAGTGGCCAGTAGAAGAATTGCATTCTGACAGCTTTGCCTTTTTATAATCCTATCAAATAGTTTTAACTGCCCAATTAAGGCAGTTTCTCTTCCACTAACATGCTTTTTTCCCATGTATTTTCCATCAAGACTTTTTTTGCCTGAGTTTAAATACTTGAATTACTTCTTGAAAACGACAGTTGAACATTTTTAGGTGTGTTGAGATCACTTCAGGTGATTTTTTTCTGATAGGTTGTTATGACTTAAGGGCTCTACAGATCCTAAGCAGTGGCATCTGAATGAAGTTTCAGTGCATGTGGAGTCTGGCCGTAGGTTTCAATGTGTTATCTTTTCTCTCTATTCTTTTTGTAACAAAAAAAATATTTCTGGGAATTTCCAAGGAGTACAATACACTTAATTTCTAGTTGTCAAGATAGCTGACAGTTTATTATGGTACCAAGAATAAATTATTTCAGGGCTCACACTTAAAACAAAGGCAGAAAGACTTTTTTCTTTTTTTTTTTTTTCTTCTTTTTTTTTTTAAGCTGACATTTTGTATTTGTATTGAGCATAATATAACCTGGATACACACTGCATGAAAATTTAGACTATTCATAATGAATTATTAACCCTAAGCTTTTACCCTTTCTTAGATGCACTGGAGATGCTCCACAGGATACTACAGGAATATGAATGTGGGAGAGAATAGGGAGTTTCTAATAAGAGGTATAGCAGCCTACAAAATCAGTGGATGTCATTGTTCAGCAGCTATTTTCCATAGGAGAAAGATTTTTATTACTGAGTGTTGTGCAGAGACCTCTGAATATATCATTAGAAGCACAGTAATTTATGGATTTACTTTAGGTAACCTCCTCCTGTCTAGGTTAACTGCATAGTCAGGATTGTAGTTTGAATGTAGTCAGTGAAACTCTAATCCAATTAGAAACTGAATTTAGTGCACATTGATAATAATGATATTTAAAATGTCTAGGTTTAATCTTGTCTCAGTTCTGTTTGAAGAGTTGACAGTCTCCACGTACCTCTGCAAGACTTTTTGGAACAGTCAGCTGTTTTTTCAAAATTAAATAATCAGCTGCAGATAAGATTCTTCAGTTTTGGGTTTGGTGAACATGGTGGTAGGTGGCTTAAAAATAGCAAAAGGGTACAGGCAGAACTTTTCTGAATAAAAATTGCAAAGTTTGTCTTGTGTTCTTTGATTCACTTGTATTAGATGAATAACTGAAGAGCATCAAGATGTTACAAATGGAGGAAGGCTGCTATTGATTTCTGTGGACTGTGAATAATATTCTCAGGGTCATATTACTGACTGTCAGAAAGTGTAGGATATTATGGGCTTGAGCCCTTTTTTCCACTATAGTCCTAGAATATGAAAACACATGGAGTTATATAATCAGCAAGCTCCATAAAAGGACCTTGACCTGAATATTATGAGAAGACTTTTGTCTCAACTCTTTTAATGTACTTGTTTTAATGCCAAGGCCTTAAAAAAAAAAAGTAAAAAAAGGGTCAAAATTACCCAAGTAGCTGAGGAAAAATGAGTTAATCCTTAGATAGTTAATATACAAGCCTCAAACTCCCCCAGTTAGCTGGCATACAAAGTTGGACAAAGTGGAAGTTTAGCAAGGGCTAAAATATGAAAAAAAAAAAGCTGGTGACTTTTGGTCTACTTGTTACCATTTTCACAATTACTTTAGTCTTCCAAAGCATCTTACCTGATTGCTACTTAGTAACTTTCTTAGCCAGTGGAGAGCTGGAGTCTTCTCAATATATCCCTACATGATAAATGTTTTATTTGAAAACATTATTTAGGACTTTCACCATCTCTGTGGAGAATCAACTTTGAATTTTTAAATAATCACTTCAATGTTTCTTCCTTTACTTTTCATTTTTGGCTGACATTTTCAACCTTGCATTAGTTAGTTTTCTGTCTGTAAATTTTATTAAATTATAGTACTTATGAGTAGCAATTTCTGAGTGGCAGTGCTATCTGACCTGTAATTCCTTAAGGTCAGACCTAAGTCCAGCATACAGCATTAAAATAGAGATAGAAACATAGTGCTAATGCTGCATAGCAATATCAAAAGTTGCATCGAGGGCAGATATTTCTTTAAAAATCCTGCCACAAATAACTAAAATATTTTGCTCTTTCAAAAAATTTTTTCCCTTTCTAAAAAAGGAAGTCTGAAGGTTCAGTTAAACTACTATTTGCTTAACACTAAGCACTAAATTAAGCACAGAAAAATCTGTTTTGGTCTTCTCTAGTTCAGAATGTTTGAAGAGTGACCAGCAGAATCACTCTCTCAACAGTCTCTGATGTTGTCCTGCCTTATAGCAAATAGCACTGTTTAAGGGGTTCTGGACTTCACAGATTCTTGTAATCCTGCTTCTGTACTTTCATGACATTATGAAGGTCTGTTTTATTTGTCTTTCTAGTGCAAGATCTTGAAATTGATATTTAGGGATTATTTCACTTGTTGAGATAGCTGGGATGAATTTGACCTCTAGTTTGACAGGCTTCATTGGCTAAAGTATGGGATATGCTTATGGGTTTTCAGTTGAAGTCAAAAAAGTCATAGGAAGGTCCGTGGCTGAATTGAAGAATTTCAATAAACGTGAAAATTACTTTGAAAATAAAACATAAAAAAATTAGAGCAGTGCCCGTTTTCAGCTTTTAACTGTAGTCCTCTGCACAGAAGCTTGAATTTCTGCAGACCAGAATAATTAATAGCTCTTTTTATTTTGTAATTATAATGTAACCACCCAGGAGATGATTGAAAATGTGGGTGGATCCTGTGTTTACAGATCTATGATTCTTGAATTCCATGGATGTTCTTAATATTTAAGAAAGCATATATATATATATACACATATACATATATATACACACACACACATATATAAAATATATTTTTAAAAACATCAGCAGGAATTTCTCCCTGTGAAAGTCCAAAACAGAGTTATTACTGACCTGAGTGAAGGGAAATTCATTTCCCTTTATTAACAGAACCACCATTACTGTTATGGTGCAGAAGACAGTAATTAAAATATAGTTAATATAAGCCACCCTCATTTTGGAGCTGCCTCAGTTTGCAGCCCAGGGGTAAGCCAAGTAATTAAGTTTGGCTGGAGCACTGAAGGGAAGATACATCTTACTCGCTAAAAACCCAAAATAGTTTGGACAGTATTGGCACAGCAGAAGGCTCCCATGGGCTCCCAGAGCACTGTTTGTGGCCCTTGGTGGATGCACTGCTCTAAGTGATGTTAATGTCATTAAACACTGGAGTCGAATGTTTTACATGTCAAACCACGGTCATTCTCCAGGGTGTCCAGCCCCTCCTACAAAAGCATGTCTCTGCATTCAAGAACCAGATACTTGGGATGCCTCTGATGGCAAAAACACCCAACTTGTGGCAAGATCAGGCAGTAGTAAGGAGTCACGTCAGGTGAATAAAAGCAGCAATTTGAGTGATCTGTGGATGGACTGGGAATGGAAGACAGAGGAATGTGAATAGATAGGGTAAAGCTGGCCTTGGGAGTGACCACTTCTGTGGTAAACCAAGATCCCAATTCCACAGGAAGGTGCAGGAAGTACCTATCTCTGAGGCTTAAATTTTGTGGAACTTGTTCTTTACAGGAAAGATAAAAACATGACAAAAACGTTCACACTTCCAAAAATTTGCAGATATATTTGTCTCCTCAAGGACTTCAAGAGTTTACGTGAACATTTCCAGCGTGACTGTCAGTGTCAATCCTGCTATTTCAGTTCTGCCTGTACATTCCAGTGTTTCCTGTAACATAGCTATGATGTAACATATGGTAGAAATATATGTATATATACATAGGTGTATTGACTAACATAAATTCCTCATTTGCTGACTGTTGCAAATTAAACTGAGTCTGCACTGAGAATTATGATCCCTAATAACATCAGCAGGGTTGGATATTGAGGATTTTTTCAGACTCCAGAAGACATCATGGTATTAGCAGAACAGTGTAGGTTACCCCATTTCTTCAGAATCCCTGTATTTTAGTACTATTTTCACCACAGTTTTGTTCAGCCTTCCATTTGCAATATTCTGTTAGGTGGTGTGAAACACCGTGTCTTCTGACTGAAACCAGTTAGCACACCTGATGTGAAAAATCTAAGAGGATGCTTATCTTGTTGAAGAAAAACTTGTCTCGGGTCTTTTCTTTCTGGTGGAAAAGAATAGAAAAACTCTGGCTTCATGGGCAACAAGTCTTCTCAATAAAAGAACTCTTGCCTATGAACTCATCTGAGGTTTTGCTAAGAGCATTCTGGCTGCCACATTTTTCTGTACTCAATGTGCTGTCAGTAAGATACTTTGTTAAAAAGCTCTTTGGGACACTCTATCCTTAAAGAATTATGATACTGAACCAAATTCTGTTCTATTTGTGTTATATAGAAAAGAAACATATCCATGTGTTCACCATGATTTTATATGTATTTATTTTAAATCTATTTGTAGGACAATTAGCAGTGGCAGGAATGATAACTTCAAAACTGAAAGAGTGGTTGCATGGAGCAGGGAAGGGACAGGCTTGTCTGCCAGGGTTTCACTGAACTATAGCCAGCTCTCAGACTGTTCCTACCAGAGAAAGAATTCAGTATAAATTGTGGTGATAAAAACGAATAGTATAAAGAAGAAAAATCATGTCCAATTATATTCTACAGTTTAATATTAAGTGCAAATTTACTTTACTGGTCTGGAATTTAGCTCCATGCTAAATAATGGCTGCTATCTCTATTAATTTGGGGAATGACCTAAAGAATTCTTCCAAACCCAAGTCAGACTAGCTGTACTCAGAGTGAAACTGATAGGATGATAGGATATGTCTGTTACAAACTTAGCACATCTGCTGTTTTTTTGAGCTTTTCAAAGGGGCTTGAATTTATGTTACTTTGTCCATTACACTTTGAAACTCCTAAAGCATAGACTGAAGAGTGTGTATATTTTCATAATATATGCTTTTCTTGCTTATTCAAAAATAATATGCATTATTATTTTGCAAAACAATTCCTGCCTCCAAAATTTTCCAGTAAATTAATGGAACTCCAAATTCACTGTTTTGTTTTTAGTATCTCTGTGCATCATCAGTGAAGGCTGGATGGATGGTCTGTGATATGCAGAACACGGAGAACTGGTGCTGCAAATACTTTTGTTTCTTGGGCATTCTGCAAAGTGGGAAGTCACGTAAGGAGCACTCAATCAAGGCATAAGGTTACCTAAAAAATATTTTCTCTAATAGCAGAGCTTTAACTTATGAAAAACGTTTAGAATATCCACAGGGAAAATCTTTGGTTCTGCAGTTTCATATTTAGATTACCATAGCTGGAAGTTAATTAGCCCTGCTAGCCTTTTTCTTTTGGGCTAATTAGTAAGAAAACTGGATATAAAAAGTCAAAGTCATTTTGAGAAAAAGAACTTCAACATTTTGTACAGAGCAGTCCCTTTGGAGGATATTATCTCCATAATGACCATAGGATGCTCTCCATTCTGACAGTATGTCGTTCTACAGTCTCTGGACTCATTTAGACGATGTCTTAGTCATTAATGATTTCAGGCCTAGCTGCTTCCAATTGCCAGATGAAACCACATGACATGTTGTTTAATTATGCAATGATCAGCAGCCTTTACATTTTAATTAGGGAGCCACTGTAATGAAGCCGTCCCACTTTACATATGGCTTCTTGGGCTGAAAGGTTGTCTTTACTAATTGGTTGTTTGGAAATGTAATTTTGACACAGCAATACAGGTAGACTTGTCTTCACTTCTAATGTGTTTCCTGATCTCTTTTTTTGATTTGGCTAATTAGTGCTAATAATTTAAAAGCTGCATGGCATTCCAAAACTCCTGCTGTTTACTATATGTATGGTAGTTTTGTTAACAGATTTTAATACTGTTATACATGGTGGCATACTGCTAGTGCCTACTCACAATTTTCTTTGGTTTTGTAAGATCACAGGGACATTAGCATCGCACTACTCTTTCAGTTAGCTGTGTGTGAAACAGATTCCTGATGCAAGGACTTTAAAGAACTATAATTTAATAACCATTTTCAGTACTCTTTAGAGACTGCTTGCATTGGAAAATGCATGATCTTTTGAGTTTAAGTTTTTCAATGATTAATTCATGAATATATCTGCAAGAATGCCAAGGTCTCCAAAATGATGAAAGCTTATCCTTCCACTGCTGTTTGTTTTCATTTCAAATCAAAGCTATCTTGTTTGTTTGTTTACTTTAAAAATAATAATATGTTGTTTCCATCAAGTTTTTGATTTAATTTTGACAGGTAAAAATATTAATTTACATTAAAGAATAAGATAGGTAAAGTTTCCATCTCTCTCTGCGTTATATTGTGTGATATGATAAGCAGAACCATTCCCAGCTTGCTCCACCAATCCAGCCCACATGCTATGTCTCTTTCCTATTTGGTGCTTCATTTTGTTTATAACAATAAGGCAGACAGAGTTCATTGTAGTTCCTCTCAGGGATAGCTGTTGATGAGGATCCTAGCTCAAAAATATTTGTCTCTGTCTCCTTTCTCCCTTAAAGCTATTTTTGTGTACATCCAGTTGGACAAAATATAAGTTGCTTCAGTTAGTCAAGAGACTCAGAAGGAGTGTTTCAGGCAAACGTTACTGCTGCTCACTTGTTAGAGCTCTCTTCTGGTCAGACTAACATTGATTAAATCCAGGGTTACTTTCACATGACACTTCCAAACCTTTTACCATCCTTCCCAGAGCACTCCTTTAGGTTTCCTATTCAGCAGCTTCTGACAGCCACATAGGCTTTAGATCCATATGAGCTCTCTAAAAATATTGTTTCATTTCAAAGATTTCCTGTGCATTTCAGAAAATCAGTCCCATAGTTCTCATTTGTTACTAATGTAAAGGTGTTAGAGTGGGAACCTATTGTGGTGTGTATTTTTATTTTTATTTTGCCTAGCAAAACAAAGACTTCAGAATGATGAAACAATTTTGCAACACTGATAAAAGTAACAATCTCTCAGCTGTTAGAAAACTAACAAGAACTTGCACTACTTGCTATCTGGCAGTCACTTCATTTTGTCTCCTGTGTCACAGATATTTATGTGCATCACTACTGTGTCTTCAGCCAAGCCATCTAGATTCCTTACTTGAAGTGAATAATGTTTGTAGGAGGTAGAAGGTTGTTTTGATAATTACTTCCTCTGCTTAATACCTTTTTTGTATCACTTTTTTTAATGTATTGGTAACTTGGTTTGGCATATACCACTAGGGTACTGGAACTCTATGGATGTTGTTGAAATAAGACAATATAAATACTTCTGGCAAAAATACAAATGATTTAATAATTACTAGATGAGGTACATTAGAATGATGCTTGAGCAAGTTTACTTTTTCCATGATCACTATCAATTTATAAAGTCAATTTTTTATATACCTATAAAAACTTGCTCTAGAATAAAGAATTGTAGATAATTCCTACATATTCAAAACTATTTCCTCATAGAGTAAACACCAGATTCTCATCATTACGCTGGAGTTAGCATGAAAAATTTCACTGAAATTAACATTAGTGGATTTCTGGAAAAGACTGATCATCAAGACAGTTGAGCTGTGCATGTCAAGTAAACAAATCTATCAGAATATATTTGGCCACTAGGATTCCATTGTCCCCTGCCAAAGCTTTGGCTTTCAGCCAAATTAATTTTGTTGTGTTTATATGGAATGGACACTGGGCACAAAAGATGACAAGGTGAAAAAAGCTGAAGTGATTTTTATCAAAATATGAACATGGAATTTTGCGGTGCATTTACTGCATATTTCTGAACTTCTTTATTTATATAATTTCCAAACCTAAAATTTATGCTCAACCAATTGGATTTGACTATGTATGGTTTTCTGGTTACTTCTTCATATCCAGCAATCAGGACGTGATCCATCATGATGCTGAGTGGTTTTGCCTTTATTTTCCATAGCAAGAGAGTCAGTGTTCATCTTTACCCTGGTAGCAATGTCTAATTTTGTTGAGTACTTTTGTAGGCTAAGTTCGAACAACTTCAGAATAGCCAGCAGGACCATCTACATGCTTGGGACTTTACCAACTCAAGACTTGTACATGCTCAAGAAAACTCTAATGGGACAATAAAGCACTTGCGCCTGATCCAAATGATGTCTTTAAAAGGAAATTGCTTTTGCCATTGTGAAGTCGCTCACAACTTCTCATTTGGAATGCACTACATACAGACATCTCCTGTTACTTGCCTCCTGCCAGGGGACTCCTGTGACAGACACACTGACACATGTACACATTGATAGGAGGGAAAAGAAAAACTTCATGTCATTTCAATAAATCAATACAATTCAGCTCATGCTAACATGAAACAAAATCTATTATGTTTCCGGTTTTATGGGTTGAAAGATTTTCTAATGAGAAAAAAAATCTGTGTAAAATTTGTTTCTGTTGATCATAAAAACTTGAAAAATGCCCTCTTGATCATCTGTGTTCACTTTCTGTTGCATTTTTCATGTTCTTTAAACATTTATTTGGAATTTAGAGGGATGTCTTTAGTCAGCTGGTCTTTTTAAAATGTAGTTGTGACAGGGTATAGAAAAGAGGATAGCAGTGTGAATAAATGTGGGCACTTTATTTTCTCAAACATGCCAATATGTTTGCTATAAGCCTACACCTATTTACCTGGTAAATTCAGGAGGCTTTTTTTCAGCTTTCTAGTTTTGCAGCTTGATGTTTCCAAAACATTTAAAATGAGAAGCCCAAGATGAAGATCATTAAATTTGTATGGAAAATTGAATATCAAAAATAAGTAATAGCTGGATTTTTCAGTATTGTGAAGGTCTTGGAAGACTGATCATGCAAAGAATGATCTTTGCAAAAGAGCCCTCAAGTGTTAAGCAGTCTCTGGAACGATAAGAACCAACCCTTTGCATTATGGAGAGATGAGCATTTGATCAGCATGTTTTCAACCTCATGTTGGCCCTATAGATTTTGCTAACAGGGTGTGATTCTTTCTTGGGTTTTCTGGTCTTTGAATACATAATTTAGTTAGAGTTTTCTAGAATGTATTTGATGTCTTTTAGCTTTATAGTCAATGCTCAAGAACTCATAAACTGTTTACTAATATAGAAATGCTATGTATTTTATACTATTTATTTTATTAAGTTAAACAATGCCAAAACAAGGCCTTTTAAAAGCTTAAATGGCCAGAACTCTTGTTTCACGTAGCATTTTTGTGAGAGATATTAAGAACATTAGTATTTATGTGATATATGCACATATATTTAAAGTTTAGGATGAGTTCAGTGGAACTGCCCAGGAGATGCACTTGGTTTTACTTATCATATTACATAAACCCAGGACTTAGATTTTTATCTCTTCTGAGGAAAGGGTGGTGCATACACACTTCTGACTTCTACAACATGAGGGATTCTTGTGTTGTCAGTAAAATGATATGCAGTGGTTAAAAGTGGAAAAGAATAGATCATTGTTTAGGCAGTTTCTTTCCATTCTGCGTTAGGGCAGATTATTTACTGCACTGCTTGATAAGTAGGTGTCACATAACCTGTATACTGATACCAGATTTTTATTGTAAATCCTTGGAAAAAGAGAGGAAAAACCCCATAATTAAAGGCAGGCAAGTACACATCAGGTATTTAGATGAAGTAGATAAAGGTACTCAAATCATTAGCTAGTGATTTGGTGATAATTATGTCTGCATTTCAGGTTTGTAACTCCATTTGCCAGCATAGATTTAAGTTAGATACTTTTGAATTCAAAGTAACTATCTAAATTAAAACTATGTTGCCAAAATTTTAGTGGTTGCATTAGGATTTTTATGATCCTGAATTTTAATAGTGCTATATCAGCATAGCTGGTAAAATACCTGAGAAGCATGAACAGGATTATTGTTCCCTATGGTTGGCTCAAAATATTAAGTATTCAGCCTATATCTTATTTGTGCATTGCACAGCACTATCTGGCATCAGAACAAAATGTGATTTATTTGCAACCCAAGGGAAGGCTGGGGATACCTCCCATAAAAGCTTAGCAAAGGAATAAACTAAAGTCTGCCAGTACCAGTGGGAACAATTCTGGAGATTTGGGTTTGGAACCAGGGCCCAAGTACACCCAGGTGGTCCTAGGGGATCCAGGTCTGTGTCTACAACCAGGTTGACTGAAGAATGCCACCCACACAGCAGAACAGGAGCCAGAAGTGTTTGCCTCTTGCAGAAGTGCAGGTTCCACACCCCACATCCTGCTGATGGGATGTGTCCACCACAGCTGGCAGTAAACTTGGTGCTCTTGCTGCCCAGCAAGGCTGGGATGCTGCCTGTGAGAATGAGAGGTTCCCGTGGCTTAAAGCAACTGGTTAAGAAGCTGGGTAGAGATAACAATAAAGCCTGACATTGACTGGGACCTGCAAGTGGTTCTTGGTGATGCTAAGCCTCTTTCTCCAATTTGTTTCTCTCCTTTTTACCAGATGAAGCAGAATATTTGATAATATACAAGTTTTTTCCCAGTGTATAAAATATATGTGACACAGCAGATAAGGCATTAGTATGATAAAACAACCAGAGTGGTATGTCTTGCAACTACTGAATTTTAGTTTTAAACACAAAAAATAAATTTTTAAACTAATTTAAAGTAATTTCTCTTTAACTGGTTAAAGTGATTTGTACCTTCTAAAAGATTATTAATGGCATTATGCATCCTTAAATATATGTATGATATGATTTCTCTCTTATGTGGGGAACCTGAATGGAAAATATTAAGATTAAGCCTAAATGCTAAAAAGAAGGGATAACAGTCATAACAGTATGAGCCCAAGGTATCCCACAGCAGTTCAGTGAGTCATGGCTTATCATTACTTGATTGGATTAAGCCTGTAATGGAATTCCCCATCCAATTTCTACAAGATTTCTGCATATCTCACACCAAGTTCCATCTTTATTTTAAATTTTTTTTATTTTTTATTTTTTTTTTTAACTGTAGTACACAACCAGAAGGCCTCATGGTTGCTATATTGTGTCATTATGAGCTGGTGCACTGAAGGCATGAAGAGTGATTTTCACATATCCTGGGCTACCTACATTCTTATTTATCTACCAAGACAACATTCATCCTCATAATATGGATATGAGTTTTTGCTGTATCACTGTTTTACAGATAGAGAGGAGAAATGCAAGCACATTAAATGTGTCTCTGCAGAGAGAAGCATCGCAGAGCAGAGTCCTGGACTGACACCCCATAGCCTGTGCCAGAGCCCAGGGCAGTGGAAAGCTAAAGGCAGGCTTTACTGGCTTCAGTGGCTCCTGCTTCAGTCCTTCCTTGTAGATCCTTGTGTATTTCCATGCCAGTGTAAGGCAGCAACAGCACAACGACCCCACCTCGCTGCATCCTTGCTACACGTTCACAGTGCCACCTCAGTCACACATAGTCCTTTGGAACAGAAAACAAGGCACAATGTTTGCATCCACATCACGTAAATTGGTGCCTGGATCAGTTGTTTCTCTCCTTAGAAATGCCTGGAAGTTACAGCACATTCACCATGGTGTCCAAATACTCTTCAGAACCAACAGTGAGCCCAGCAGATCTATCTGTTGAATCCATGTGGGAGATCAGCTTTCAATTCCATCTTACATGCTCATCCCCAAAAATATTTGGAAATCTTAGGGATTAAGTCTCTGACAGGTGGTTAAATTCTGCCTTTTGTTGTTTTACAGAAATAAGTCTGACAACAAATAGCTATGGAAATATATATTTATTGTGTAAAGAGAATGAGAGGAATTAGCATCAGAACTACCTTGAAAGTTATAGAGACACCTTGAATACTTTCAGGTTGTAGTAAGAAAGATGCTTCCCATTACAGAACTGACCTTGATGTAGCTCAAAATGAACATGGTGGGAGTCATTTAGACTGAGAAAGCTTTTGGCCATCAGTATAAAAACAAAATAATTATCCCTCCCTTCTAACATATCAGGATGCTCTGTTGGAGAGTCCTTGTACTGCAAGATCTGTGTGTGGTGTCCTGAAAATTAAAATTCCAATATGTTACTTATAAGAAGAATCTGCTGGTAAAAAGAGCATTCCTTTTTGTTTCTTCATATGAATTACTCTATGTTAACTACAATTCTCATTATCTGGCTCCCCTTTTTAAACTCTTGTGCATACCAGCTTGTATTAAATTGTCTTTTTATTAACTGGGTGTGGTGAAAAAGCAGTGGCTAAGAAATGTGGTCACTAAAGGTTGTTTTTATTGTTTGAAGCTGTTAGTTACATAGTTAATTACATCTCAGCTATTTTGGACAGTTGACTTCGTGTTAATCCAGTTAAATATTTTAAGCAGTGACTTTATTTAAATAACATTTTTCTTCCAGCACAGCTGCCCCTGAGTTTGACAAAATAATTTTACTGCATGATGAACTTCATTGGTACAGAGAGTAGCTAGACCAGCTAGTTTCAGAAAATTCAATATTTATTTTAAGAAATTTATTTTTTTGTTAATATTTTATTTTTCCTGCTTTATACTTTCCTAATTTTATGTGTGATTTATAACAGCTAATATGTGTCCTTGCTGCTGCATCGTGACAAGACAATATAGTAGCTGATCAAAAACAAAATAACTGAAATAATTTTAACACTTGTAAACACATGAAAATAAAACCTTTATATTACTTATTATTCAGCTATTATATTGCTGACATTTATTGAAAAAAGGTATTTTGCAGAGATATAACAAATTGTGAAAGTGACCCTTTAAAAATGTACTTTCACAAGAAACAAAAAAAATAGGCAGGAAAAAAATCAAAAGTTAAAATTTAGTAAGAAAGCAAGATTCTGAGTTTTAACTGGCTCCTAGATGTGTTTGAAAAGTGGAGGTAATTGCTGTTTGTGCCCTTGTGGATGTGATCTCAGCTGTCCTTGCAGCAGATCTTACACCCTGACCACGCAGACCATGCCCACCGCGGGCAGGGAGCAGCCTGGAGGGAGCTCTGACAACGCCAATGACTCTTCCAGCAGGACACAAGTTTTCTCTTTGTGTCCTTTCAAAACCACTAATGCTGACCAAAAGACAGTGAACTAAAGGTTCATTGTAGCACAGGAAAGGGGCAAAAGCCAAACCTTGTTTCTCTTTTTTTTCCACGAGTTTTATGTTACAAGCCATTGTTGTTGGAATAAGGAAAAAAATTAACCATGAAAGTTAGTCTTGCTTCTTGGAAGTGAGTTTTTAATAGGAACTTCTCCATAGAAGTTTAGTGTGAGTTCCCAGGTTTATTTCTTTCTGCAAACATGGACTTTTTCTTGCCTGGCAAAAGATATTTTTTCACCTATGTGTCACTGCAAGTTATTTAAATAAATTATCTAACTTACATATGCAAAAATATTAAATTTAAAAGTCCCTTACAGTGGAAAGTACAGGTGAGTTACAGAGACCTTTAAAAGTAGCATATTTTTGAAACATAGGTGAAATTTTTATAACTCAAGTCCATGTTAAAGAGAAGCTAGGTTCTGCAGATTGGTTCAGGTAGGGAACTCAGGGAATTAATGTATTTTTACACAGTTTGAAAAGAAGAGCAACAAACCAACCTTTGGTTGGACCTGATCTTAAAGATCTTTTCTAGCCTTGAAAATTCTGTCATTCTACAGCTTTCTAAAGTAAAACATGGTAATTAGAACTATCAATAGAAAAATGCCACAGCTCATCCCCCTCTGTAAAGAAGCTATTAAAGTCAAAGTCTGAAATGTACTGGACTGTCTTTAAAAGCAATATTTTGAATTCTGGTCCAGTGAATTGTTTGAGCCCCATGCATTATTTGAAGTAAATTCTTAAACTTAAGTAAATTCCTCAAAAGTGTTGCTGAATGGGAATAATTCAACAAGTATACTATTCTTGTTTGTTTTTTTCTAATCAGAACCTCATTGTTCTCTTAATTGCTGTTATTTTCTGAATGTAATACTTTTCCATTTTCATGGAAAATTGGCATGGGAAGCATCAGCAAAACCCATATTGTTTCTGCATTTCTCAAACAATTTCGGAGCTATTTGCTGAATAATATTTTAAGGAAAATGTGCATTTTTCTAACAAATACTTCTTGTGGTTCTTCAATTCTTCAGAGGACTGTTTTTGCTGGGTTAGTTGACTTAAAGGTTTAGCACATCTCTAGGAACAAACAAGCATGTTGGACATGTTGTTTGATGAACTTCAAAGATTTAAGCACTCAGCTTTAATTACTGATGGTTTTAGCAACAGCACAATAACGATGGGCTCCTGCTTCACTAAATCAAAGAAATGTGACTGAGGGACTTCTGATCCAATTGTTGTCATTTAGTTCAGCTCTCACAAACATGGCTGTAAAATATCATTGTGGCTCGAGTTGACATGAAATGCCACTGACATCAATCAAATAAATAAAAAAATGGTGAGAATCAATACATAACACAAACCTGGTAGTTCCAGCCGCTTAATCAACTGCACATATTTGTGTTTTGTTTCCCTCCTGCCACTTTTTCTCTCCAACTTCTACTTAATTTTTTTTAAGCACTTGTCATCTGCAACCTAGTAAAGCTTAGCAGCTGTTGAGATGAAAGGATCAATATTTCCCAATCAGGATGATCTGAAAGATACTCTTCTTATATAGCATTCAAGTGCTAATGTTAGTGAGTAAAGCTCTGTACCTTTTAGTTGTTCAGTGATAATAACATTGTTTTGTCTGCCTGCTGATACAATTATGCACACTATATTGAATAGTTATGATTGTGTGGCTTGTCAGCATTCCAAGGGTTTGCCAGAGACCCAGCTCTATGAACTCATTCAGAGCAGCAGGGCAGGTTTAATGGGTGAGTTGGATGAAGCATGAAGCCAGCTGGTGTCAGCTGCCTCTTAACAGTTGTGATATGTATCAATCACTCAGCATGGATTTTTTTTTATTGGTGTATTTTTGATCTTTGAAGTCTTATACCAATGAAATATAATTACTGGGATTTAAAGGGGCAGCATTATTTAGAGGAAGGAGATGAAATATTCCTTGACTGGATTATCTTCAGCATTGCCACCTCTATTGATAGGAAGATAATTCAAAGGAAACTGATGGAACCAAAAAGAGCTTCTTGTCATTGGATTCTGCAGAGAGAGAATCCAATGCATGGTTTCTACAAGGACAGGGGGGTTCTAAAGGATATACTTTTTTTTTGTAAAGCCATGTAACTTCACGTTAGAAACGCAGTTTAAAATTCCCAACAGATTACCTTGGAATTATCAGATCATCAGATGTCTAAGAATGTTGGTTAATATAATGCCAGTAGTTTATTTTTCTGTACTATAAATCTGATATCAATATTATATGTCTGATATGGTTAGCTTAACAAAACCTTTTATGTTTAATGTGAGATTGTACAAAAGGTGAAGCAACATCCTAACGAAGCTGAACTGATTATTATTCCACTCTTACTTGTATTGACTGTGATGTAATCTATCAAAACAAATGTCAGCCATGTCAAAACCAAAAAATCCTTCCTGAAATCTTGTCTGAACTGCCTTCACCAAAAATCAGCCACAAACTACCCCATGTACTGTAAAAGGTGTAATTTAGTCCAGGCAAGATGTTCAGAGTTTTTGCATTGCTGTGTTGAAGGCAAAGAAGAGGAGGAAACAAAAATGTTGTAGCCAATTAGCTAAAATGGTACAATTGGTGCATTCTAAGCTTGATGGGCTCATTAAGCATTAAAACTCCTTGACATTTCCCTGTTGTACTGATAAATAGGCACGAACATTTTGCATTTTATACTTTACTAAATTGTATGTCTTTTTGGCTTCTTCATCTGTCATGTTTTACATGTTTAATTTTGCATCCATTTCATTAAAAAATTCAGCACTAAAGATTCTTTGCTCTTCTTGTAATTATCTTCCTTTGAAAACCTCCTAGTTTTGTATCAATGATATTGTTTGGTTCTCAAATGTAACAGTTAATGCTCATTGTTAAATTGCCAAAAGGATATAGACTAATTTAGCATGTTACGGCTGCTTGGTGAAAATGCCATCATTAGTGATCCATGAGTTGCAAAGAAAAATAAGAAAGGAAGAAGGCCAACAGTCTACTAAACACCCCAAATGATTTTTAGAAGTCCATTTTTATTAAAGGAGTTTTGAATGGAACCCTCCTTGACATTGTTAAATACATTAAAACATCATCTTTAAACGAATTACAAGTGCATTGATTTAATAAATAGGAAAGAACAAAAGGCAGATGGTGAATGAGATAGTGCTAGCCTTTTTATACTAACGAAATTAACCTCAGGACTACCTTTCTGTACTATTCCCAGTTCAGAAAAAAAATCCACCTGGATTGGATATTAGTGGCATGAACTGATGAAAAAGACCCTCAAGTTTTTCCTTTTATTTTTAATTTACATTCATAACTAATTCGTTCAAAAATCACCTTTCGAATTTTCAATTGTGTTCTCTCTTTCTCTTGAGAGGAAAGCTCCTGATAAGTCCTTGTTTTCTCGAGGTTTTTAAGGGTCAGTAGAAGGCCAATAGTTGCTAACTTCTGTATTAGGTGTAAAGGACAAGGTTCTGGTGGCAGAGGTGGCTGCAGGGGTGGCCTCTGCGGGAGGAGTTCAGGGGCTGCCCTGTGCCAGACCTTGCAGTACACACACCAGTTGCCAAAGCCAAGCCGTTTGGAGGAGTTTGTGGCACCTCTGTGAAAACATATTTAAGATAGGACAGAAGAACAGAGGGAACAGAGGGAACAAACAATGGGATAGAGGAGCAGTTGCTCAGTGGTAGGGCACGCACACCCCAAAGGGACTGTGGCTCCTGGGTGAGCCCATGATGCAGCAGGGATGGCCCCAAAGAGGCAGTGTGGGCTGTGGATGAGCCCAGACCAGAGCAGGTTCATCCCTAAGAGGAACTGCATCCTGTGGAACAAAGGAAACGAGTGAGGAGCATGGAACAGCAAAGAGAAAGCTCTGTACACTGACCTTGACTGCCTGACCACTCACTGCCTCCCTGCAGGGTCTGAGTGTACCCTGCAGACATAACAAGGCAGGCAGGAGAGGAGTCTGGAGCAAGCTAATGAAGTTGAGCCTGGTGTTTTCCCTAAGTAAATTTTTGCTTTCTTTGTTTGCCAACATCCAAATCAATAACCAAATATTTATGTTACTGGCAGTAAATTAATTTGTTCTGAGTCTAAGAGAGGTTTACCTTTTGGCACCTTTTCTGACATGTTACAATATTCAGCCAGTAGCTAGACAAATGTGTGATGCTGCAATAACCATTTATTTTTCCGATCTAGCACAAAAAGTAACTTTTAAAATCTCTGTTAATTATAATAAGACCACTTTTTACGGTTCTGGCAGTCTAATGGGATTTAAAGTTATGATTAGCATGATTAGCTTTCATGCTGGATGGACCATAGTAGCCAGTGAAGTGCTGCAGAAACTGCAGAGGTTCTGTTCCCACGCTTTATTCCTTGTTCCCATGCTGAGGGCCTCAGGCTGACTTTATATTCCCCGTATTCTACCACATATGATGTAACCAGCTCACACAATTGCTCTCATTCAGGTACATGGAGCTGCCAGAGGTTGTTCAGTTCCAACACCTATGTGAGACACTGAAAAAAGCTTCCATGAGCACTTTCAGGGTTATCCTCGTGCACTTTCCAAACCCTCGATACTCCTGCAGCAACATGAGCTCCTGTAAATGACAACAAGGCCCACAGCCATGTTCTGTGTCATTATGAAATGATAGGGCTGTGGGCTGACATGAACTATTCTTTATGAAAATGGGGGCAGGTGGCTGAATAACAGCCTTGCAGAATGTTTTTAAGAGGCTGGAAACAGGACCGATCCATCTCATGGAATGGAATCTATTCTCATAATACTAAATTTTGATTCTCCTTCCTCATCATCTCAAATGTCAGGTTAATGGACACTTATATTTAGCCAAAAATTCTCTCTAGTAATCACAGACTTATAAAAATTAAGTATTTGAAGGTGTTTCCACTGCTTTCCTATTTTAAATGATCTTTTCCTTAGTGCTATGTTCTCTTTTTTTACAGTGACTGTATTCATCTGTCATTCTGCTTAAGCAGTCACTCTTTAGGTCTTGATTACCCTTGCTTTGGGCAATCCCTTCTCCTCAATAATATGATGAAAGCAGAACCAGTGAGCCTTACACAATGAGACCTTTAAGGTGCTGCTCAATCCTATCTGCTCTTGCTGAGACAAAGATTGGTCTCTCCTTCCACAGGATTCATGATCACAAATACAGCTGTTATTTTGCTTACAAAAAGTATCCTATGATGCAAACACTTAATAACGATATCCATGCAAGAGACTGGCACTGCTCTTTCTGCTGCTGCTTGATTTACTATTAAGAGAAATATTTGTTGATTCCAGGAATAAAAACATTTCAGTTGGGAGGCTCACTTCAGTCGCTCTGAAGAAACGTATTGCCTCCCAACACACGCTTGATTAATTTTAACAGAAACAAACAAACAAACAAAATTAAATTTTTGACTGGGTTTCACTTAAATTGATAATACTCAATATCCATGTGGGCACGTTGGTTCATGTACCTCAGAGGAATCTTTGTGGATGAACCCTGTGACAATTCTGGGGACTTCAGTCTAGATCTGTAACTAACAGTGATGGTAACAGGAGAAAACCCCCCAGGTTTGTCACCTAGTTCAGAGTCAAAGCCAACAGCAGTTGTGCACCTCTCTGAAGCCATTGATTAAAACCTCTAAATGCCTCCTAAATGTGTGTTACACATTGTGAGTAGTGATGCTCTGTTATGTGGCTGAATAAATTAAATGGGTGAACAGGCCAGACTGACTTTTGCCACAGGCTGGGATGAAGAGTCCTGGTTTCAGCATCTTCTTTGGGTTTGGAACTGAGGTTGTAAAATCTTCAACGGCTTCACATCAAATTCCTCCTCCTGTGAAGTGTCTGCCTGGCCAGCAGGGACTCCTCACTAGCTGGGCCTTCCTTGCAGGAGGACTGGGAGTGTTGCCTCTTAGTGTAAAGATACCAAGTCCTTCCCAGAGGTGTTTGCTTCCTTCCTTTGTCTCTTTGTGCAACTGTACAATCCCACTCAGAGTCTAGCTCTTGTGTAATCAGTTTCTGAACATAAAATGCTCATAATGCCTTAATATTTTTTTTTTCACTTCTAAACCTTGAAATGAAAAAAAAAACCATTGCTGTTCAGAAGTATATCAGTTTACGCTTGTGGTGAAAATCTGTATATGGAATGGACTCTGAAGGGGTGGCTGAAATGAGCACATTCTTGTAAGTGATCAGTCAATTTTAATGCTTTGATACATGAATTCATGGAGTTAAGCCAAGGGATTTTGTTTTTAAGTGTCTTGTTTAGGGAAACTTTCAAGGAATACATAAACATGATCACTGAGGATTTTTAGGTTTTTCCATAGGGTCACTGACACCAGAAAAAGAAGACAAAAATAAATTTGGAGCCAGAAAAAAGAATGAGATTCGTACAAGCAGGAAGAAAAAAATTAAATAATTTGTTAATAGGAATACTGAATAAAGTGAATTCCTAAAATGAAAGAAACTGTATAAATTTCCTCTGGCATTTTCTGCAAAATCTTTTTAAATTATAAAAAAAGCAGAAACAATAAGTTGCACCAAGGTTTTTGTAGGAAATGATGAGATTTTCTGATAGGCAAGTTTCTACATCAGAAATGCAAAGCTAGGCTAGATAGAAATACCAGGGTTTTGTCTTAGGTGAAGTTTACAAACCTGCACAGCCATTTCTTTTGTCTTTGCTTCGAGATGCTTGGGCCATATAAGTATTGCAGAAATAAAACTTTAATCACAACAGCATAAGACTCCACTGATGGCACCTGCCATCAGTTCCTTACCTGTCTTATCTCTCCAGTGGCCTTGGCTTTTAAATAGTTCTTTCATTGGAGAGGAAGGAAAGGTCAGCGATCTCTTATTGTTCAACACCACCGAGGGGTTTCCGGAGATTGGCAGCCAGCAGAACCTTGCAGGGAAAGTGCTGGAAATTGCTGCCAGCACAGGCTTGCATAGATCAGCATTTCATTACAGAAATAGCAAATGACTGATGTATTTTCTAGGTCAAGGTGGAAAAAGTTAAATAAGGATACTGACAACTTGAGTAGGGAAAGGTGGCTATTGTGTGCAGTATTCCACCAGCTGTGGATGGACAGTGTAATCCTCTTTTCTTTCATTATATAACAATACTTAAGTATGTCTTCCCTGAAACCTATTGTGTGTTTGGATATACCAGAGGAGCTACAAGTACTTCTCTTAAAGAATTTTAGATTCTTTATTTAGTTGTGATTTAGATTGTCATGATTTAGAGAGAGAGAAAAAATAGTTTAGTAAAAACTTTAAAGCATTTGCTTTTTTTCCAAGATGTTCTTCATAATCACAGCACCTCACCTGAGCTGGTGGAACTGAGGGGTTCAGGGATGCAACTTAGGAAACTGAAGGTATCAAGAGGAAGAATGGCTTCTAAGGCAACAGGATGGTGTCTCCAGATCTTTCAGTTTAGAAGGCTCAACAATAAAAAAAGCATTGAAAGACCATTGAAAGACTTCTTTAAGGCAGCTAATTAGTTCCTGTCCTCTAATGATTGTTCAGTTTTAACTATTTCTTAGTTGTGCTACTTTCCTGGAAGTAAGAAAATAAAGAGGTTTTTCCATTAAAAATATCATAAGAGTAATCTTGGCTGGTAATTTATCAGTTCAGTGCAATGCCAAGCAAGTTTTAAACTGGATTTTGGCAAAATTTCATTAAAATTATTCCCTTTTCAAAAGTGTTACAAATAATTGCCTTTCTTTTCTATCCTTTTGCTCCTCCTCTGTAGAAAGAAGCAGATGAGGTTAAAATAGCATTTGTTTATTTAGGATAGCTGTTTGGAGAGTTACACTTAGAATTTGCACAATTCAGAGAGAAGTCTGTGTAAATGTGACATGGACACAAGTGACAGGAGCTGATCCTTCACATTTGGAATTCTTCTCTCAAGGCAGTTTTGATGCAGAGCAGGTGGCTTGGCAGATAGAGCTCCACCTGGATAAACCATGGGACATCAAAATTGCCTGTTACCTACTGACATGCAGGAACCACAACAGGAAATTGAGATGAAGTATGAAAACCTTTTTGCTACAAATTCAGACAGCTCTTCTGCTAAGGTGGACCAAGTAAAATATTATAAATTTCCTATTTGGGTTAATAGGAATGTTTCTTAATTGTCTTTATTTTTACTCTGGTTATTTTTCTATTTAATTTCTTATGTTGTTAATAAGTTTTGGATTACCACAAAAGCAAACTATGGGCAGAAAATTTAGAATATATTTGTGTATTTGTGATTGCAGAGAAAGGAGAACTGCAAGTTTTAATTCTGAAGTCAGTTCACAATCCTCATCAGGTAAAATCTGGTGAGCTTATGTCACGTAAACTTGGCTCCTCTTGAATAAATGAAAATAATTTTTTTTTAAAGTTAATGTATTTCAAGTTTTAGAAAATCCCATTTTATACTTAGTCTTTACAAAAAATTAGAGTTTTGTCCACAAGACAACTTAGAGTTGTCACCAAGCTGCCAGATTACCAGCTTATATTGTTCAGGAAAATATATTACAATTTTATCTACTTGTACTGTTCAATAAAACATTAGTATCTCAGCATTTTTATTTAACAATAGGCAACCTTAGGCCAGTAATTATGCAACAATTATAATAATAAAAACTGTCCCCTGCTGCTCACCTAGAAACAAGAATATATTAAACCAGTACTAACCATCTAAAAGGAAAGCAACAAACTACACTCATTTTTAATGCCCCTGCAGTGCACCATGGGAAGCTAATAATTCACCCTCTAATTAGTATCCCTTCTGCTGCTGTTGGCGCAAGGACAGACAAAGAGGCATCCGCTTCATTACAGACTTGCCTTGGTAATCTTTAAATGTCTTTCTTCTCTGCAGGTTGAATGCATGGAACAGGGGCAAATAGAATGTGCAATTAAAAGAGGTTTGCTGGTATGGCTAGTCTGACCATGCATCCTAAGTCTAATGAGTGCACTAAAAAGTGAAAAAGAGAGCACCATTTAAATGTACTCATTCTCTTTTTTGGCTATGTTATAATTCTTCCTTCTTTTCCTTCATTAGTGTCTACACTAGCAGGAAAAAGGGAGTACACCAATGGGGTAAAGATTTGATGAATTCACAGCATACCTGCAATGAGTGTTGTTTAGACTTTGAGCAGTTGGTAAATGTTATAAATCTAGTTTAAGAAAAAGCGAATAACAGTAGGCCTTAATTAATGCTTGAGAAGATTAATTGTTTCAAGGGGAGTGTATCAATTTTAATACATTTCCCTTTTAAAAATCAGAACGATTTTGCCACAGGGCACTACAGGTTTGCAATATGCAAAGCATTTCTACATAATTTTTAGTACTGTGGTGATTATAGTGATCATACTATTACAGTGATACTTTCCTTTAACTGTCTTGTTTACACATGCACCGTGTATTTGTTGATTAATTTAAGCTTATAGAAAATGTTGCATGCCTTAGGATATTTTCAATTTGCCAATACACAGCTGATTCTAATTATTACAGAGAAATTTTACTTTTCACAATGGCCTGCTGGTGCTGTCAGAAGCAAGGCCAGCAGTGTACTAGACAGCACAAGGACCTTGTGCTCTGGTTCAAACACGGCTTAAATCAGTTGTATTTCCTCTTCATTGCTGTGTAGTGATCTCTGTGAAACCCATTAGTAGGCTCACAACAAAGCTAAGTGTGATGTTGCCTCTGCTGTTAATTTTAAGGATTACTTATTGAGTAATCAGAGGACATGCCTCTTCATCCCTGTTTAAATCCAGTCCTGCTCTCTGTGAGATTCTGCTTGTGTAATCAGTAGGAGAGCTGGGAGTGCTCAGGAAAGTTGAATATCACATCACATTCTTATGTACAGTCAATAGAAAATTCAAAAGTGAATGACCGTGGTAACCAGCTTAAAATTTTACCTTCTGTTTTGATATATATCTGTGATGCCCTCTGCTGAACAGGTAATTGAACTATTTTTAAAAAAATAAATATGTTGTTTGAAGAAAGTGGATCCTCACAATCCTTCCACTTGGAGGATTGCACTTCCACTGCAACCTAAGAGCAGGTGAGTACTGGACTATCAGTATGTAAATTACTCATAGTACTAAAAAAGTTCCTAAGTTAGTTTTTAGTTTTAATTGTAATTAAAGGAGCCACAAGGGAAATGAAGGAGTGTTGTCTGTAAAACGAAATGGGATCTTCATGTGTTGGTCCCTCCATCTAAAATAAAAATATTCCAGGTTTTTATAGGAGAGTAAAAGGACATATAGTACATGTGATAGAAAAAAAATTGTTTGCTTCCATTCAAATAGTGCTTGACTCTGCATCCCAGTTTGTCCTAATTCAAATGTGCACAAATTAAGAAATGAGAAAAGTTGCTATCATAGGCTGTGTGTATACTTGAAAAGGAAGTTAATGCCATTTTAGATTATCCTAGGATTCATGTTGGGAAATAAAAGGTTTGGAGGTTGTCCTGATGTAAAATCAAAGAAGAAAAATTTATGGAGAGCTTACAAGTTTTTATCAGTACTGTATATCTCTGGAGAATAAATGAAGGACTTAATCAAATAGTTCCATAAATTTAGGCTTGGAATTGAATTAACTTAAAAATGTCAAAATTGGATTTGGTTGACACTCAATCATACAAAATGACTTTCTAAAGAGTTATTCTCCATTTCTATTTTTGGAGTATCTTGATAAGAAAATTGGATATAAATTAGAACATGTTGGTTTAGTGCTGCATGAAGGCACACTTTGTACGAACAAGAATGGAAGGAAAACCAAAATCCTAATGATAGTCTCTTCTGAAACAAACATGTATTTGTAATAATGACTAAACCACAGGTCACTTGGTTAATTGTTAATGACATGGTGGATTTAATGGATCTGGATGCAGCACTAGAACACTTCTATAACTGGCCATTAATCTCAACACAAATACTTTCTGCCTCAGTCATTATTGCTTATTGATCTGACACACTTGAGCATAACTTCTTATTATCTTATGAATGGCTTCTCATCCAGTTATATGTGCTCTGCATCAGGATACATTGGTTTCCATAGAATAAGATATTAAGTCTCTATTTTTTCTGGTTGAGTAGAAACAGCAATGTCTGGACTAGCAAAACTCTGGGGTGGACAGACTCACAAACCTGTTCTTGGCCAGGTCCCAGCTCCCACAAGAAGGAAACCTTTCTGGGCCAAAAGATTATGGAATCCATATTCAAAAGTTATTTTTATTGCCATTCCTTTTAACAGAATCATGCCTGGCTTGCTCACCATGATGTATTCCCTGTGGAGTCTGCTCCTTGATTTCACTTTCCCAGAAAGGTTTACACTCTGGAAGAGAAAAAGAAATCTGCTTCGTGGTTTTATATTTTGTAACTCCATAGAGTAATTTTGTAAGTCCTTATATCCTGAGTCTCAGATAAGACCTTTGACGTTCTGGCCAAGGGGAAGTTGTGCTCCATTCATGGTCTGCCTCTCACGCCACCTTCTAAGTTGAATGCAGAGAAATCCTGCTTGGTTTTATAATGACTGGTGGCAACTTGGGGAATTATTACAACGGTAAATATATTAGAGTTATAAATATTGGTAAATACATTTGTATAGATTCCAGATTCATAACAGTGATATTTTAATGATATTACTTTATTTGCTTTTTGGCCTTAATTCTCAGAAATATCACTGTTCTGCAGAAATTAATCATTTAAATTAAATTAACATTGATAATTTTAATCTAAAGAACGTGTATTTTAAACATTGGTCTAGATAAACAGCTTACAGAATGTTTTAGCTCAAGACTGGGGTGAAATTTTTAAAATTATTATTGGCTGCTTTCAATTTCTGCTATAAATACAATATTTCTCTTATGCATACCACATGTTCACGTGTTTCACATGGTAAAAAGTGAGATCTTTTTGAGGAAAAGAAGTAGTCTAGAATTACTTAATGTCTAAATTGATCATTACTTCCAGGAAATTAATTTTGTTTGTTGCCTTGGCACTGCAAAAAGTGTAGCTGAGAAGTCCCAAATATTTGTGAGACAATTTTCTTGTGTGCTGCACCATATTTGAAAGGTCATACACCATTATAAAAGGCATAAAATTGTTGTTGGGAAAGACAGAAGGCAGCAATGGACTCCGTGTCATCAGCGTTCTAGATTAAGTTTTTAGTACATCTGAATTCTGCCAGATTGCCTTCAGCTGCCTCCACAGGCTTTGAACATGATCTTGTACTATGTTCAAGACTAAATCACGGACAGCTTTCTCTGGTGGTTTTGATTTCTAGTTTCCACGGTGAGACTAAGAATGAACAAACAAAAAAGAAAATTGAATAGTAGTTAATAAAGCAGATAAATGATAGAATTGTGACATCATTCTTAAGTAGATTTTAAAAGAGATCTATACTTTTCATATTGATCCATTGTTCTTCCATCTCACAGGTCTCAAAAATAGTTTGCTTTGTGGTATGTAATATATAGTAGACACAAGAGAAAAGAATAACTAAAAGTATAAGGACAAGGATAAAAGGTAAAAGATAAGGATAACTAAGGTAACTTTCAGAAGCAAACCTGCAGCAGCAAGGTAGTGCGACATTTTGCTAGTTATTTATACACTATAGCCCCTACATTCCTTATATATTTTCAAAAATTCTCTAGGATAAAGCACATATTGGCCTAGATCACAAAATTAAAAAGCTTAAACCACTACATTCCACACTGCTGTTTTTATTGCTCAAACTTAGAGAGTATAGGGTTGCAGAATATTTAGAACATCTTAGACTTGAAGCTCTCGAAAAAGAGAAAATACATCCTTAAAATTTTGTGATGTAAAAATATTTGCCTAATAACGTGTAATCAAATAGTAAGTTTGCCATCACTGTCACATATATTGTCACATTTATTGTTGCATTTAAAGGAGAGGAAAAGTCCAAATGTAAGTGATGACCATGAAGTTCTGAAGGACTCTTATAGATTGTGACAACTTTGTCATGCGAGAAGGTATGGCTTAGTTAAAATTTATTTGTACCTATTTTTCAAGAGTTCTTGTTTGCAACTCTTATTAATACCAAGTCATTTAGCACACCATGGCCCTTTAGAGGGCTACGTTGCAAATTACATTTCTTTTCTGAGTTGGGCTGCTGTTACTGGGCTGAATATGCTGTGCATGCACAGGATCGAATGATTATTAATAGTTCTAGTCTTTCCTGCGTTGCTAGCTGCACAATAATGAAAAAAAGCCTCATGGCCAAGGTACAAATCAGATGGAAATATCACCTGTGAACTTCTCATTCTAAATTTGTACAAAGCAATTAAAAGCCCCTGTACTTACATATTTCTTTTAGACTGCTCTAATGGTTTGGAAGTAACAAGGTAAGATAGACGTTCTGATTAGAAGAGACCAGCACTTCCCAGATCAATAAGAACAGAATGTCCTAATGCCTTCTGTACTGCTGGATGAGGGATTTTCTTCCACTGACTTTCAGTTTAGAGGTACTCACAGGAGTTTATAACTGTAAAATAAGAGGGGTTTTACCCCCAAATTCTGAAATAAGATAAATTTGCTGCAAATATAGTTGTCCTGCTATATGTTTTGCAGTAAAATTCATGTGTTTCATGTCACATAAGCTGTATGAACTTTTGGGCACAGGTATATCCATGTCATGTATGTGATAAACAGGTGAAGGTTCTATGATGTGAAATGGAACAAGTGACTTTTTTCATCACTTCAGATATGATTGGTGGATGAACAAGGGTTGGGAACCCACAGGTTTTAGACAGTGAAACACTGAATAAACTTTCCATTTAGGGAAAATGAAAATGTTATGATAATTATATAATGCGCAAATCCCAGATTAATTTTTTTGGAATAAAAAGGGGTAAACTTTGATCTGCTTCTCAGTTTCCTCTTTTATTATAGATTGTACTTTCAAGCATCATTCAAATTTGTGAAATGCTTGTTTGTGAATTCTCTTAATTGAATTATTGCATTTACCTCTCTTTTTGTCTAGTCTATTTCTGCTTTGTTCTGATCATTTTTTTTTCTTTTAATCTGCAAAGCCATTGGTGCAGCATCTTTTTCTCAGCTGAAAGAAACAGTTTAAGGAGTTGGATTGCTGTGACAGGATTACAACAGCATGTTATCTCTGTCTGTCTGTCTTGCTCCTTTAGGAATACTGTTGGCTTCTTCTGTGTAGGGCAGTAATTATTCACTGATTTACTTCGATTCATGCCTTCCAACCTTTCCAATCCCTATTATACAGGATGAAAAGAGAGACTTTAAAGTAGTGATTGCCTAAGGAGAAGGAAGGGTTTTGATGCTATTCCTAAAAGAAGCAATGAAGAACTTGCATTATCTCAGGGCCAGTATCTCAGTATTAATTTGAGCACCTGTAAAATAAATTGAGGAGCTGATTTCCTCTATGGAGCCAAGTAGGAAGGTAAGGGCTGCTTATCCCTGTACATTTGAGATCTTCCCATGAAGAATCTGCTGTGCTATTTCTATAGCATTAGAGCCATGCAGCCCACCACAGAGACGTGCCTTTAACACCAAGTCATTTTGGCCTCCTATGCCTCGCATTCTTTTAAATGTGCTGTTCTTCA
>WAAE01003420.1:0-35867 GCA_013400495.1 Nicator chloris | reverse complement strand
AATTGGGGTCAGTAATCCTCTCTGGGCTTCATATAGGGCAATATGAAATGGTCTGTTTGCAAAGCAAAGATTTAAAAAAAACCCC
Source organism: Nicator chloris (assembly GCA_013400495.1). Classification (NCBI taxonomy): domain Eukaryota; kingdom Metazoa; phylum Chordata; class Aves; order Passeriformes; family Pycnonotidae; genus Nicator; species Nicator chloris. The sequence continues at coordinate 35,782 of WAAE01003420.1, read as the reverse complement.
AAACTTCTCATCGTACTGGAAATTTAGAAGAGAGGACTAACCAAAGGTAGGATTAGAATTAGTGGAACCCATTTCTTCACTACCTTTGGTGATAGTCACTAAATAGACGTACTGTTTCAATCACCATAAAGCACATAGAACCATGAGGTACTAAAGATGTACTCAATGTAGAACTGATGGTATGCAAGGGATAGTTACAATTTGTGTCATAACACTGAGAAAAGAACTGAATAGCAGAGTAGCCTATGCTGGTCACCAGTGGAGGAGTTCCTGTTGTGTACTGCTAAAAAATCTGGGGCGTTTTACCGTTCAAATAAAAATCAATTTGTGACTGTTTGTTTTGCAGCATCTTGTTCATTCTTTGTCTTTCTTGATGACATTTTTCTTCAATATTAAGGCTTTACTGAAGAAACTGGAAGCAGTGAAGCCAACAGCTGGTATGAGGCGTTCTGAACAACTGAGGGACTATCACCGCCATATGAGCTACCTGAGTACTGCACCTTCTGTAAGAAGGGGTAAATCTCCTTTCAGCCAGCTTAGTCCTCCAAGTAAGTACTTTGAAATTGCAGGTTATTGCATTTCTTTGCATATGTTTATCTTTTTGTAATTCAGAGATGTGAAGCACTTACTATTAAGAATAGCAAGTATGTTCTTTTTCATCTTTAGATTGATCGTTTATCAAATGGAAGTCATCAAAATGATTTTTCTAGTCACCACAAGTGATTACTATATGCATTGTTTTGTTGCCATCCTAAATTTCTGATAAATGATTTTGTCAATCATATTTCCCAAGAAGAAAAAAAATCTCTGTAGTAAAGTGTTTCTCATTTTGCTGGTACCCTTTATTGAAAGAAGAACACAACCAAAAACCCCAAAATTATGTCAATGAATGTTCAAGTTCTCATTCAGAAGATTTAGATCTACTGATAGTAGCCATGTTTTTCTGAGAAACTCAGTGTGTAAGATTTGGAAGTAGACAATATATCTCTATAACCTAACACATATGGTTCTAAAGAGCCAAAGGCTTGAATTTTTTTCCCAATCATTTGTAAAAAACTAGTCAAATCATTTGGGGTTGTATTCAATTTACTGTGATTTGATTTGGTTTGTTCTGAGAGCTAGGGTAATGAGTGTTGCAGTACTAACATAGCATGGAGTTTTCTGTTGTGCTGAGCATAAGCATTCTCCCTTTGTGTGTTTGTGTTTTAACAGGAGTAACTTCAAGATCATCTGTACAAAGTACACCAAACCAGAGGAACGAAAACCCTATGTCTGATTCAGCCAGTGGGGCATTACAGAGACCTAAATCCACTAATGCTGCTTGGTAATAAGTGTGTTCTTGGCCTTGCATACTGAGATGATACTCAAACTTCTATTTTTAGTGCTTTTGTAAATTCTGTGTGCAAAAATATTTTTGGCATTGTTCAGTGATGAAAATGCATTGCATTTAGAGTAATTGCTTATAAGATGGTATAAAACACTTTTGTAAAACATTTCATGTTTTTCATGACAGGAAAAACTTATGAAAGGCAAGGAGGTATTTAAATGGACAAGTTAAATAGAAATTTAACTATTATTTTAGTCTTAGATCATAAATGGAATTTGCATCCATAACATGGAAGGACAGAGTTGCGGCACCACAGGTGCAAAATGTAAATAAATTTTTTAAAATATTAATAATACTTTAAAATAATACATTAAACTTATAAGCATATGCTTAATTCCTGGATTGTCCTTGCTTTACATCCTGGCTTTATGTAACAGCCTTCTGAATTTTGTGGGTCATGTTCTTGTGACTGAAAAGATCTTTAACAGCAGTGTGAAGAGGTGAAAAGCAGATTGTGTCTTCCTGCATGGTGAGCTGTAGTACTGAGGTGCAGAAGATGTTTTGCCACTGTTAATCGTTCAGCCCCTGGACTGTTTTGTAGGCAAGGCTGCAGCTCTTCCAGATCAAAAGGTCCTTTTAGGAGTTGTACTGGATTTTGGAAGACCTACTGGGATCTTTGTGTAGGAAAAGCATCTGATAGTGTCTGAGCAACAGTAAAGACTGCAGTAAACAGCAGTTTCAGAATTAGTGTAAGCAAGAGTAAGTTCTGGTTACTTCTCAAACTAGAGAATACTCTTAAGTAAGGGAAATAGTTCATGGCCCTGCTTTGCAGATGTGTGCTCTTCTCAGTGGGGATATGTAAACTTGAGCTGCAGGAAACATCTTGAACATTGATTTTGGGTGACTACTAACCAGGATTTACGGGGAAAAAAAAAGACAGTAGAAAACAAAGTCTTGTTACTTTTCTTGACTTGTTTTTAAATGTCATGTTCATATCTAATATTTGTAGTAATGTCAGATAAGCTCCAATAGCGACATCCATTTACAAGAGGAGTAAAATTTAATGGTATTGGTAATCACAATAGTAGATGGTGTGGTTTATTTCTGTACATAAAGGCAAACTTTCAGTGAGCTTGTTTTGTAGGACTGTAGCCTTATAAAGAGCAAAAATTGTGATGCCACTATCTGTGGATATTGCTGAAGCTTTGCTTGCTTCCCCAGCTTCTTCCCAGGAAGGAAGTTGCTGTATTATGGATAAAAAAAGCTGTATTTGGTAATGCTGGGTCTTTGACATGAAAAGTGTATTACTCTTTACTAGCGCTTGCATGAGGGCTTAGACTTTCAGGTATTCTGCATTGTAACACACTTTTTACTCGGTCCTTGTGATAGTTTGGCAGAGCTTCTTCACTTGGTGACTCACAGATCAAATTTAACTGTTTGACAGTACTTGGAACTTTTAACTTTAGGCAGCATTGTGGCAAACAGATTTGTATTGCAATTATTATTCATGGGTAGGAATTGTTAACGATTTCTTTGTATAGTGCTGCTGTATTTATTTCTATTATTGTGCTAATTAAAATTATTCTCTATTAAAAGATTTTTGTCCTTGAATGTGAATATCAGAGTAACAGTTTAAATACTTCTGAATGTTCATATTATAAGTTTTTTCTGTGAAGAAACTCACCCAGTGGATTACTTTTAAATGCTTCATCTTATTTAACTTTGGTATGAAAGAGTGTCAATTTTGTATGTCATTTGTAAGTCCTAATAAATAAAATATTTAACATGAATTGTCATTGCAGTGGCTTTTTACAGTTTTTTATAATTGGTATTAAGGTGTAAAGAATGTTGAATAGCTTGGTGCAGTAGAAAAACATAGAAAAAATGAAGGTTTTCCATTAGTTAAGCTTAGATATAAGGGAATAATGGTTTTGGCACTGGCTTTAGTTTGCCTGTGACTAGCTCTTGCAAAGGTAGAAAAGTAGTATCAATTGACTGTGACAATGGGAGTTCAAGTACCAATTGCAAACCATCTGCAAAGTCTTCTACTTTCTAGCCTCTCAGAGCTGCTGGCTGCATTTTAGGTTACACTTTCACCATTATGCTGAGCGCTACAGACTCAGTCAGGGCAGAGCTGCTTTCAGAAGAATGGTTAGTTCATTGACAGTTTTAAACTCCAGACACAGGTATCTTTAGGGAGAGCACTACCTGCTATTTCCCACACTGTGCATTGGCTTTTAAGCAGAAACAAGCCATTTACCTGTGTTTTCCATATGCTTTATTTCATGGACTTTCTCCTAGCCCAGTGGCATTTTCCTGCATTGATACTCCTTACTCTCCTTTCTAATAGTCCTTAGTCTCTCTATTTTGCCGCCTTCTCTGGAATGTAACCTCTTTCATTTACATTTATTGATTTTTTTTGCTTCCTCTTAATTATCTTATTCAGATATACATTTCCCCCAAGGTTTTGTACCTCTGCTTATTACAGTGTCTCTTTGTACCCAACGTAGATCTTCCCGAGCACATCCAAATGCTACTTGCAGCCTTATCAGTGAGCTAAATGAGAACTGGATAGCTGGACTGTGTTTGAAAGCTTCTCATAAGGAACCATTAGGGAAGCGCAGAGGAAGGAGAAAAAGAAGAGAAGGAGCAGAAACTGGCTGTTTTTAAGGAAAATTAATACACTTTGAAAACCAGGAGAAATATCTTCTTCATAAACTTATGGCTTGATAGATTGCAACCCTGGTTATTTACTATGGAAAAGAAAACACACCAGGTATCTAGAAAAGCAGGTATTTTAAGGCAGCAAACATGAAAAAGGGAGATGAAACAATCAGGCCAGGTTTTATCCTAGGACCAAAAAAAAAAAAATCTGTATTTGGTTAATTCAAAAACAGTCTATAATTTTTGGGCCAGTATTTCCCAAATGCCTTTTTTTTTCAAGTGGATAGATGTTGCTTCCAGACACTGGTTAGTGGCTGGTACCTGCCTTCAGGGAGAACAGAGCTGCTGGTCTGAATCCGTGGCAGACAACCAGAGCCTCTCATGCCAAGTGCCAGTGAGCTAGGACTTACCTGCCTTTGACAAATGTTTCAAATATAGGAAAAGTGGAAGCCATACATATGAAGTAATAAAAGATGAAGGTGAGATAAACTTTTCTCTGGTTATTACTTGCCAGGTTGCCCAGAGAAGTTGTGGACACCCCCACCATGGAAGTGTCCAAGGCCAGGCACTAAGTCTAGTAGACAGTGTCCCTGCCCATTGCAGGGGGTTTGGATCTAGATGGACTCTAGGGTCTCTTTCAATGCAAACTATGCTATTATTCTATGGTTTTTGTCCTAGGTGGATACACAGCAAATGCTTGTTTAGATGTAGACTAACTGAACAACTTTGATGGCCCACCTTACTTTCCGTCCCTTGCCTAATCAGACAATCTGTGCTTCCATGCATTCACAAACCTGCAGCATCTAAAGTTTAAAAAGTGTATTGAGCATATTCTGATCTCACTGGTAATTAATAGTGCGATGTGTTCATAATGGTTCAATGCGTAGTTATTAAAATAACTCTTGAGTATTCAATTCTAGAATAATTTTTCAAGTAAAATAAGCAGTAATGACTTCACTATTCAAAGAGGGGATACTTCACAGTTAAGGGTAATATGAAGAAATTATACAAGCAGCTAAGATTAAGTAGAAGCTTATTCTTAAGATCTCTGGCTGCAGTACCCTTAAACTGAATCCACTTGGTTTTGCAGTTGTAGAATTATCAATAACTTCACCTACCCAAAGCTCTGTTGAAAAAACTTTCAAGGGACAGCCCCTAACAGTGCCCTGATTAGCCCATCACCTTGGAGGGCATGTTTGTCATGTGTTCAGTGTACTGAAAACAGGAAAAAGTTCATTAATATATTAATTTATTTCATTTCAGTTTTAGTTCAATTGAACATCAGAGCAGACAACTTTTTCCTTTGTGACAATACAGGGAATTTTTGAAACACTGTATTTCCATATTTTACAAAGTATGTCTGAAAAATCAGATTATGGTTTCAAGCATATTACTGTATAGTTTGTCAGGGAAGAGGCTGCAGTTAGGAACTCAGCCTGGTGCTTAAGTAGAGTTTATTATTTCAGACATACTTTACACTTTAATATTATATTTAAAAATAGAGCTGTAGAAGAAAACATGATTTTAATTCATGTTATGTCATCACAGTGTTGGGTAGCTAGAGACATTACTTAGTATAATAAATATTTATGACAATCTATTAAGAATTCACAATATTAGATTTTAGACTCGGTATAGACCACTTATATTTTGTCTTTAGACAAAATCTATTATTACCTGCAATTTGAAGTATAATATATACACAAGTTCCAATAGAAATGGTGGAGGAATTCTCATAGAAAATGTAACTGTGATGTTGTGGACAGTTACTAAATTAATGCATCCTTATCTCTGCCAGATATGTTACTCAAATTTTATTCTGTTTCCCTAGGAAATATCTTGTTGCCCATTACATCACAAGTTCATATTTTTAAAAAAGTTGATTGAGAACAATTGAACTACTGCATTATGATGTTCAGTTTTAGACATACTTCTTGATTTCATCATAAAGTACTAATACAAAAGCTCCGCCCATGCCTCTCAACACATTCGACCAGGCACCTTTGAAGAACGCTTTGGATCCTTCGTCTTTAGCTATCTTCCTCCAGCAATCAATTGTGCCCTTATACATAATATCAGCTGTGGAAACAAACATAAAGGTTAGAAGGCTTCATGTTATACAGCAAGTATGTATCAAGTGTTGTATCTTTAAAACAATAAGGAATAAGTACAGCTGAGGATCGATTAAGGAAAATTAATTCTCCATAGGAAATCAAGTAATTTTTCAGTCCTTTAGATCAACATGACAGAAATAACCAGCAATATGTTCCCTGTAGTTTTTTTAAGGACTCCAATGAGATAGTTATTAATTTTCCAAAGACAAGAAAAATACCCAGTATCTCCTATCTTATCTTGATAAAGAGAAACTTTCTGCAGTCAGAACACCACAGGAGCACTTATTCTTACCTCCCTTTCGGCCAGACTGCATCATCATCCTACGTCGCACAGTATCAAAAGGATAAGAAACCAGCCCTGCCACTGCAGTGACACTCTGGGCAATCATCCAGCTCACTACGATGTGCACATTCTTTGGATCAGGCAACATACCTGTCATCAAGAACAAATGAAGGGAATCAGTACAGAGGGAAAGGGCTGAGTGGAAGAAATAATCACCCATCAACCTCAGAGTTAATCCAAACCCAAGGCGTCTCAGAGCAGCAAGTAGGGGGAGGCAGGAATGCATGTCAGAAACACCTGTGCACATTTCTAGCACTGCACTCAACTGGTGCTGAGCCAAGCCCTGCTTGTCCTTGTATTGCCAAGTGCCCTTGACTGCCTTTACTGAATGGATCTTCCCTTGCAGTCACTCTTCCATGCACTTCTTACCCTTGGCCGTGTCGTATACCCCAAAATAGGCTGCTCTGTAGATGATGATGCCCTGGACAGACACACTAAATCCTTGGTACAGGCCCCTCAAGCCATCAGACTTAAAGATCTTGACAATGCAGTCGCCCAGGCCAGTGAACTCCCTCTCAGCGGCTCCTTTGCCCACATCAGCCGCCAGCCGGGTCCTGGCGAAATCCAGCGGGTAGACAAAGCAGAGGGAGGTGGCTCCCGCGGCACCCCCGGACGCAAGGTTCCCTGCGAAGTAGCGCCAGAACTGCTTGTGCCTGTCCACTCCGCCCAGGAAGATCTGCTTGTACTTGTCCTTGAAGGCGAAGTTAAGGGCCTGGGTGGGGAAGTATCGGATGACATTGGCCAAGTTGCCTCTCCAGAAGGAGGCGATGCCCTGCTCCTTGGGGATGCGGACTATGCAGTCCATGATGCCCTTGTACTGCTTATCGGCCGTGATCTGTTTGCTGGCATGCTGGACCTGCAGGGAGGAGAAGGACGGCACGGTGAGAGAGGGGCACCGCAGAGGTGACCCCACACGCTGAAGGGCACGGACGGGGCCCGGCCCTGCTCCCGCCGCTCCGAGGCGGTGCTGAATGTCCAGCACCCGCGTAACCGGAGCCGGCCGAGCTCCTTCCCATATTTAGTCACGCCGGGCAGCACCCGCCGCGCCGGCACCACCTGTGGCGCTGCACCGCCGCCCCCCGTCGCCCCCTCACCTGCAGCAGCAACTTCACTCTCTCGATGGGGGCGACAGCCGTCTTGGAGATGGCGGCGGCGATCCCGCCGGCCAGAAAGTCCTTGATAAAGCTGATCGCTTGGTCACCCATGCCGCGAGCCGGTCCGACAGCCCCGCCCGGAGACAGGCAACTAGCGGACACTTCCCCACCCCGCCGGACAAATGTCCCGGCGCCCCGCGCCGCCCCGCTTATAGCCCGCGGCCTCTCGCGATAGGAGGAGGCGCCCCCCCGGGCCGCGGGCATTGGCTGCGGCCCGCCGGGCCCGCCCCGCCATGTTCCCCCGAGCGGCGGCCGCGAGGGACGCGGGGCCCGGGACGTTTAAAGGGCAAATTAAAGTTATCTGGTGCCTGCTGGGAAACGCGGTGTCAGAGCATGTGCCCGCTGTATTTATAGCGCCCGGGAGGCACCGGAGGGAACATGGGGAGCTGGCAGGAGCGCTTCAGGCCGTATTAACCGTTCCGTTCAGGCAGGCGAGAGGCAGCGGCTGAGGGCTAAAAGCCTGGCCGAGCGGTCTGAGAGTGCGACCGGCCAGCTGAGAGTGCTTTAAGCCTTGCTGTCGTGTGCGCGGATTCACGCAGAGAGGGGCGACATGGATGTCGTGCCCAACAGCAAAGCTCCCCAGGGATGCATTGCCAGCCTGGAAGGTGGTGCTGTGTGCACAGACATCAGTGACCAGCACTGCACTGGACCTCTCTTGAGTGTAGGCCAGAGAGCTGCTTCATGCTGTACGCACTGTGTGGAACTTACAGGCATCGAGGTCTTTAAATAGCCCAGCATGCTCTGGGATTGGGCTTTCCCGAGGAGGAGACAGCATGCCTTGCTGCATTGTACCCTCATTTCACCTCTGCAAGGTCAGACTCTCGCAAGACCCACAGGCAATCCCGCTCTTCAGAGAGAGGGAGAGAAGGGAGGAGACCGTGGGAGGCACATGCCCAGGCAAGCTGAAGTTGCTTGACTCGCACCAAGTGCGAAGGAAGAGTAAAGAATTTAGTGAAGCTCTGCCTTCATGCAGCATCTGGTTCTTAGAAAAATGCTTGAGTCCCAAATGAAGATTAAATGGCTCCCCCATTAGTTTCTCATCCCCATCTCTTTCCCATCTGTTCTTTCTGGCTGACCCCCATAAGAAAGCAGGAGCTTATGATTCATTGCTGGGTGACATAATTCTGTAGAATAGTTGTGTAAAAGGCAATGCAGCAAGGTATAGATGCATACCAAGGAGTTTGCCCTAGAGAGCTATTAAGACAGAAAAATGTTATACCAAGGAACTTGTAAGGGTCTCTTTTGAATTGGTAATATGGTTTATCAGTAATGAAAATAGAATTCATCTTAATGGAGATGCTAAATCTTTGCTGTCCCACAAAGAGACATTCTTGACAGGGAAGTGCATCTCTTCTCACCGATGTGTTTGCTAGCATGAGTCAATGGGATGATACGTTTGATCCCCTGTCTCTCTTGCCCTCTGCTGCTCTTAGGTCTGTTGAGGTCTCTTATGAGCCTCAAGTGTGAGAAGTGGGTGTCAGCTGTGATTTCCAGAACCACCCTTTGTACCTTGGCCTCCTGAGAAGATGGAGCCTTTCACCAGCTTCTAAGAAAGGGGAAAAGAGCCCCCCTCAAAGAGATATTTCCCCAAGCAAGGACCAAAAGCAGGTGCATAGGGGATCCCTAGAATTAGACTGAGTTGAAGGCAGTTTTGTTTAACATGTGGCACCTGCTACCTTTGACCTTTCCTTCTTTTCCCTCATACTTCACTCACCAGGTCTGGTGTCTCCTCTTTTCACAGGAAAGCAAACACCCCTTTAACATCTCAAGCCTTCTGCTGCTGGTTTCACACCCCAGGATAGTGATGCTCACAGCTGCTGCCTGACTACCCAGACTGATAAGGTCTCCACAGGGTGTGCACTCAGTTGTCAACCCTGCTGACTGGTGTATGGTGAGTGGGAGATGGGAGAGTGGCAGCGAGATGCTGCTGGGGAGGAAAGGCCGTGGGGGGCCTGAAGCAAGACTGGATTGGGGGGTCTAGCCTGAAAGGATTCTTTGCCAGCCCCTTCCCCACCATCTTTGATTTAGATTAGTGGGAGGTTTTAATTGTTTTTTTAGGTAATTTAAATTGTTGAAGGTTTTAAAATAACATTTTAATATAGTCTTCATCACAAGAATTCTAGTTAGTTTTTGAAGTTATTGCTGGGTATCATCTTCACATCCACAGAGATTGTTCGATCTCATGTTTTTGTAGCACTGGTATTGTTTACCCATAACTGCCAGTATTTAAAGAAAGGACTGCATAGCAAGTGAGTTGCCACTTTTTCTGCTTCTGCTCTCCCTTCTCTGAGCCCAGATATCTATTTCCAGGAGAAACTTTGCTTCCAAACAGTTTTAACAAAAGCAGGGCTGGACCAGGACATGTGTTGGCTACTTTGAGAGTTATTCTTCATTTGTTTGATTTTTGCTCCAAATGCCTGATTTGGATCTTTCCTATGTATGATGATGAGGGGCAGCTTGCTACTTAGTGTACAAGTTCAAACATATTCTGTAAGGAATTTACTGCTAACTCCACCAGTACTTCGAGCATAAGCATTTCCAGCACTAGCTGGAAATGTCATTAATAAAAGCTAAAGAACTTTTGGCTTTTCATACAGTTAGTTGGTGTTTGTTATTCAATATTCTGATACTTTCCTAGAAAAATGGTTAAAACAGTTCTGAAAACGCAGTATCTCTGAATTATTGAAAGCAATCTTTCAAGCTTCATCTTCCTTAGATCTTTGCAGATTTGGATGGATTATTTTTCTTTCTAGGCTGAATTAGTGGGTGCTCTGCACTGCTGACATAACATAAAGACACTGCATTTTGTTCTTAAAAATTCTGAGCTAACAATAACCTAGATCTACATTTTTGAGAGAGATTAGTGACTGACTGCATTGTGCTTTGATGTGTGAATAGCCAGCTTGAAACACTAAAGGAGATCAACTTTTCCAAAGTAGTGCATACCCTTGTTTACTTACATATCTAAGACACTCGAAACCCTAGCACTGAGGCTAGGCCAGACACAAAATAAAAAAGCTTTTCATCAGAAGTCAGCAGTCCGAGCCTGATGGCAGACACAAGGGGGAGCACAAGGAATCAGGCAGAACATCCTGACTCCCCGCCTAGACAGTGGGGAGTAGACAGTGTATTGGGAAGATGCCAAGAAGAAATATGTTGGTTTTTTTCAGGAATGATTTTTGGGGTTGTAGTAAGTTCTCATTTTTAAGATTGATGAATATTTGAAGTCAGGAAGAGGAGAGTAAGAGAGCCAGAACAGAGCTAATTGAGGAAAAGACTTGAAGAGGAATAATGAGGTTGGTGATGACAAAGATGATCAAGACGGACAAAGTTATGTGAGCTTTGAGTTTGTTTTGGGCAGGTATTAGTGAGGGTTATTTTAGCTGGGTGTTGGTGTTACCTGTCTTAGGAGCCTGGGTTGAGCTGGAGAGAGGGAAAATTGGGCAGTAAGTGTAAGCAGCACACTGAGAATAGAACTAGCAGTAAGAATCAACATAAGGTGTGTTTGTTTATTAGAGCATGTCTGTAAATGTGAGGATGAGGAGTTGGTGGAGGGTCAACATTTTGGAAGAAAACTGAGGAAGTGGATAAAAATTAATATGAAACATCGGCAGTTCTGTTGTAACAGGACAAGCATGGGACATAGAAGTAGGGGAAAAATACTCAACCTGTGACACAAGGAATAAACTTGTAGGAAGTGAGCATATTAATATTTCCTTTGTCAAGGATTTGTGCAAAAGATGTTCAGGAAGAGAGCGCTTCAAAAGAGTAGGTCTTCATTTAACTTGGAAAAGTAGGAAGAAAATTTACAAGGATGGCACAACTGGAAGGGGAGACAATTAAATGGTTGTGGACAAAGTAAACCTGATCACAGGTCAGCCAGAAATTTGAAGCTGAAGGCCGACTGTGTTATGTGTTTGGCAATCATACTTCATAATTCATGAGATAGGAGTGGAGAGTAAGAAACAGAGCAAGTCTACAATCAATTTGTGCTAGAAAAGAAAGATAAAGAAGGAGTAAGTGGGCTGAGATTAGATGGGATATTCTCAATCTGATGAGATGAAAATAATGGAAAGAGCAAGTGAGAGGAAATGAGGAAGGACATGGCAAGCAAGGGAAAAGATCAGAGAGGAAGGATGGGATAACAGAGTTCAGGGGAAAAGCAATTCTTGCTGCAGACCATGTCAAAAGAATGGCTCTTTCAGGGAGCAGAACACTGAGTGAGAGATGCAGGGGAAATGAGTGGGCCAAGGCAAGGAGACATACAGGTGATTGCTACAGGGTGCCACCAAGGCCATCAGCGTGAAGCTTGGAAGCTTCCTGAGGATGAGTGTGAGAAATTGTGAAGAAGGGAAGAAAGTCAGTTGAAATCATAGAAAGCTGATCAGGAGGAGTTGGCTGGCTGGCTGGCAGTTCTTCAGAGGGGAAAAGAGCTGAGACATTGCTCAAAAGCAAACAAAATGTGATGGGGATGGTGAGGGTAGCCTCAGTGTGAGAGTAAAGGGTGGGATGGGATGGAGAGAATGCAAGTCTCTGTAAGAGACTGAATCTGCAGAGAGTCAGGCAAGGGCATCCAGAATGTGTGGACACTGGGATTTATTAGGCCTGTGGGAAGTATTTAAAGTGTATCTCTCAGCTGCAGAAAGTGAAGAGATGAAAAGGGAGTGGACCAGGCAAAAGGATAGGACAAGAAGGGCCAATTGAGCAATGGTAGAGTCTAGAGAGCGGGGATAGAGAAGTGTAGGTGTGGAAAAATAGCACCAAGGAGGCAGAGTAAGGGGTAGGGCTCATTGCCTCAGGTAGATTGTTTAAGAAACAAGAAGCAGCAGCTGAAGGAATAAAAAGAGAGAGGAAACCAGTCTAGTGGGGAGAGAAAACTAGAGGAGTACAGAAATAAGTTGCATCAAGAGAGCAGGTGAGAGATGTGAAGAAATAGCCCACAAGCAAGGTTAACCAAGATGGAGTCTTCCTGTTCTGCAGTGACTGATATCCTCTTGTGCATGTGTGTGGCCAGTCATGTTATACTTTTGACATTCCCTGTTGACTGAACTAATAATGAAAGTGTATGTGTTAACTGAATGTCTTCTGCCACATTAAAAATTGCCCTGGTGAAGGCAACTAACCTAAGGTTAATATGTTTTTTCAATTTTCAATGCTTCATTGACTTCACTAGTACTCTCAGGTACTGGAGAAGGCAAAGATCACTGGGAAAGAGTGGGGTATGAGGAACCAGGGAGAAGGGAAACAAATCAAGCACCAATACTGCAGGATTTGGTTCCTCATCAGAGATTTGTTTATTTCACACAAGTTTCAGACCCTTAGAGCAACAGAACTAAATCAGAAATTATCTGGTACTCAAATTAGACAAGCACTAATTTCTGCTACTCTAGTTGTTTGAAGAACTGCTATCACAGTCTTTACTCTGAAATTAATTTCACTTCTGTATAGGACTGTACAGTAAATACTTGGTATTCTGTGGACAGAATAACAGTGTTGCTAAGATCCAGAACTCCAGTGGTTTTTCCTCATAGGTCTCAACATACCGTGAGAACAAAAATCATCTTTTATGTCACAAGTGTGCCTTAGAGTGGACAATTAATGGATTCTACAGTCATAAACATTTACAGTCCTCTAGAATATCCATTAGTTGTTTCATTATTATTGCAGTCATGACACAAACATAACAGTACACATTACAGATTTTGGTAAACTCATAAAGCAGAGGTGTTGTGGACAGTTTGCAAGCCAAGTATATTAACAAATTAATTACTTGTTAGACTCTATAATCGTTAATTTACTCTTTACTAGCTCTTCTTTGGTAAATATATTTTGATATAAAGCATAATCATTATCCTCCTTTGGATTTGCATTTTGGAAGAAAAGACAAAGAAAAGTGAGGTGACTTTCTCAAGGTCGTTTGTTCAGTGTATGGTAGAGCAAGGCATAAACAGAGCTTTCCAAGTTTTGCCAGATCTCTTTTGCACATGCCATTTTATATATATGCAACAATATTAAAAGTCAATAATATATTTGTTTTGATAATACCATTAAAGTTTATTCAGAACAAGCATAAAGCAAAATTTGAAAGCCTTCTTTGCAGCTGAAAGGAATGTTGTACTTTTTCTTTTGGTGTAGATCTCTGCAGAAAATAATTTATTTTGTCATTTCCAAACATGTTTCATGACATGGTGGAACACATGTCCCTTCTTGGATTCAGTGATTTTCAGGTTTTGTGCTTCCAGGAAAAAAATACATGCTGATGTTTATATATTCATTATTTTTTAAATTCTAGTTTAAACTAATTTTGTATGGAAGAAATGAGATCTGGGAAGTGTTGTGTTCTTTGCAAACACTGTGACCTTCAGGGCAAGGTTTGCCTTTCAAGAAGAGTCTATACTTCCAGCCTGCTAATTGTTATGTTTGATAGATACTTGAAGCTTCATTTTCCTACTTACTACCTTGAAATATTCTATTTGCTATCATTTTTTGTCTTATTTTCGTGAGATAGAAGTTGTGCTAAGAGATAATTAGCACTGTGGTTTGCTTTTCTACATGTTCCAGTTCATTGCCAGAGATATGCTTCTCATGGTGTTCACCGGATCTCTTGGAAGGTGTGACAGCTGCAAACAGTATCAGCAATGCCTGGGCAGGTGTGTGATCAGAGCAAAGCCAAGCTATGGCTGAAACCCTCTGTATTTTCCATAAGACACAGCAATTTTCTCTTGCTAGTGAGTAACACATCTTAGTAGTAACATTTCAAATGTGTTTTATGTCCTGATCAGGAAATAAAGTTCTTCACCAAGTTCTCCTGCTTACTTGGTGGGTTTTTTTTTTTAAATGTTTGTTTGTTTCCAAACTGGAGAAATAGTGGGTTGTGTGAATGCAGAATTCAGATGCACCTGCTTAAGTTCCATGACCTAGAAAATAGGTCTGATTTGTTTTCAGAGCTTGGCAAAACAAAGCTATTAAAAAGTGAAAGTATTAATATGGACTTTCTGACCTGAAGTTCACAACATGCTTTTCTTCAGAAAATCTTCCAGGTTAGAAGAATGTCTAGTATGACACCCAGCCCTCTTTGTGTAGTGCAGCATTCTTGACATCATTCGTGCAATACCCTGTGTGATGACTCTCGCGTTCACCTTTCCATAGCTCTGGTGACTCTTGCATAGTTTTCAATCACCTGCCTCTTATCAGAGTTGTAGGGACTTTTTCTTTCTTCTTAGGCCCACATAAACCAGTAATTACCATTTAAAATCATTGATACAGCATTGGTGCAAGTCAGAGTATGTGAGGAAATCTCATTTAGCATTTTAAGTAGGGTTTTATTTTCTATTTTGCTCAAGCTTACTGTTCTAAATATTGTCTTAGTATAAATCTTGATGGGATAATGCAAGTCTTTGCTCTATTCAATTCCAGTGAGTCTTTGTTCTTGTCAGTAGATCTTTTTATCATCCTTCATGTTGCAGTAATTTTGGAGTATCAAAAGTTATTTAAGTTGATCTTTTAATGTTATGTTTGTTTTATTAATCTTCTGCTTTCTATTTTCTAACTTTTTTCTGTGTATGATTTTACTGTTCTAGGTATTTTTAAAATCCATTGTTTCGGGCAGACAGATTGAATTGTTAAATTATTTAAGTGATTGATTTGTTTTCCATCTGCTATTTCTGAAAATACATCTGGATATAATATAATAATTTTCTTTTTAGTAAAAGTGTCAATATTGTTAGCCCTTGCTCAAGTTGTTACCTCTTTGTTTTGAGATATTTTGTAGAGTCTCTCATGCTGTGATTTTACTCTAGACTAGTCTTTCTTCTGTGAAATAGTTCATAACAGTTCATAATTTTCTTGCTGACAGTAATTTTATTTTCATATGTTCTAGGAAAAACTGAAATTATTTCTGACAGTAGTGTATATTTAATGGAATCACAGCTTTGTGCACAGTCCAATAATTGCACTGCAACAGCAAAACGAGGTAATCATATCTTTATATTATAGAAACAATTTCATGCATTAAATGTATATTTAATTTTTATGCATACTTGCAATAGCTATTAGCACAACAGTTTTAATAGAATTTCAAGCTTATTTTCAAGTAAGTGAGAAATGAATAAATTGTATTACTTAGTGAATGAATCATAAATTTTTTGTCACCCTACATGCTGGTTGAATAGGCCACAATTACATTGTTGTTATAATTCAAATTGTATTGATAATAATGCCAGAAATGTGTGGGTTTCTTTAAATAAATTGAAATATTTATCTCTCTATATTTTGCAAGAAAATGGCAAATTAAGGTCAGTTCCATTCCACACATTATTAATATGTGTGAAGAAAAAATAGGTCTGCTGAAAAGCCAAAATCCCAGCAAGTGGGATGCTGATATTGAAGACGACAACTGCCCTGCTAAAGAGTGAGAAAACTGACTGAGAAAGTCTTTAGATGCCAGAGTTTTTGGTTTTTATGGCATCAAACCTCATGTCCCTTCATGGGCTATTGCAGTGCTTCAGAACTCACTGTGGAAAAAATCCAGTTTGAATCCCAGGTCCAAAAATCACTTTGAATTTGAATTTGCCCAGCTGAGCAGATTTACAGGATATGAAAAGGAACAAATTGTGGGGACAGACGCAGAAGTCAAGAAACAATTAGATTATGTGGTATATTACCTCAGCTTGATGAAAAAAAACAATCTGTATTTCATTCATTCCTGGAGAATGACTGCCACTTTCTGATTCACTGGGAATTCAGTTTAATACTTTCTTATAAATCTTAAGAAATAAATGAAGATACTATGTTAACACACACTCTTAAAGGTTGCTGTATTATTTGAAATTGGCATATATGTATGTACAGTTATAGGTAGGTATGAATGAATATATGCTGTAAAAGTGGCTTGCAGGTCAACACTGTAAAAGGAATTGTCCTATTGCTCCATTTAATTTCTTTTCCTTTGTAGTAATATACAGTAATGGAAGAAGTTGAGATTGAGCTATTTTGTATTTTCCAGACTGCTATAAAGGGATAAAAGACAGGGGATGTTCTGAGTATATACAATGAGGAAAATTGAGACGTTAGGAACAACGGTGCAGATGTGAAACAGTCTTGAAATAGTCAGCCAGGGATAAATTATCTGGACCTCATAAGTTATGATCCTCCAGGATCATAATGATGGAGGAGTCACCCAGAAGCTATGCAGGTCTGCTGCTTGTTTGTGGTTTGCCTTTCAGAGGTTACAATGTTGTAGGCTGGCACCCTTTTTTCTCCTTTTTTCTACATAGAACTAGACCAGTGACTCAGGTCAGAAGAAACCGTACCAATCAAATAGATCAAATTTAAAATATCCCTCTGGCTTCTATACTTACCCCGCAATGCCATACTTCATTTTTTGAGGTGTTCTTGAAGTTGCAGACTTTCTTGTTCACTGGTAAGAATCCACAGACAGAAAGAACTAAACGAGTGAAAAATTGTTAGACAACAGAGTCGGAGAAACCCAGCAGCTTATTCTATACTTTTGTCTCCTGTTCTGCCCCTGCAAAATAAGATTAAAAAACTCAAACCACCATAAGCAGAGCACTTCTCTTCCCCTTATTCCTCCAATTCTGAAACATCCTCAGTTCGAGAGAAGAAGAGACCCTATTGATGTAGTTTTGGGAAAGCTATCTTAAAGCCATGCACTTTCTCCTACTGGGCACAGCTCAGCACGGGAGGTTGTTCCCAGTTTAAGCACCAGTGATGTGGATGGGAGGAGATTGATTATAGCAAGGGATGAGAAGCATGCATTTACATAGTCTCCTTTCCCCTGCCACCTCTCCGCTCTCCAGCAAACACAGGTTTATTTTAGCATTGGCCTTCTGAAGCAGGATTAATTTTCCCCTGAATAGGTCAGGCTGGAGCAGAGCCAGGAAACATGGCCTTTCATAGCTGGGGTGGCTCAGGAAGGCAGAGATACCTACTAAGTAGACAGGGCCTATAACTGCTGGGCCAATGCCCAGTGCAAGAGACGTATCCTGGAATAACCTTTCTGAGAAACTCCACAAAAGCCCGTGTGGAGTCTTTTTCCAGAAGCTGATGCCAGGCTGAAGCAGGCTGTAGTGCTGCCCTCTGCTGTTTGGATTCGGGGGAAAAAGTAAGTCCGTGACGAAATCCCGCGTATCTGTAACCAAGTATAACTAGGAAAGCAGTAGCAGGTGAGCACGTGCTTTCAGCCGCGCATTTCAGGCAATACTTCAGCCAGTTGAAATGTGCCCTTCTATCTTCACTAGCAGTTCTGTTCATAGCAACAGAACATAGCTAATAGTCTCAGGGTTTAGCACTTGTAGAGCCCTTATGGATCTGCAAAGCAACTTGTGACAGAAATCATGCTTTTTGACTTGCTTGTCTTTCAGTGTGCAGGGGAGATGCAGAGTAAGGAATTTCCATCAGTAATTCAAATGTTAAAAACTTTGCTATAGTTATTATTATGTAGAATTATTAAATTCTCTACTTACACATATTTGATACAAAGTTGTTTAGAAAGCTACAGCCATCTTGTCTAAGTACATGGCACCTGGAGGTGTCTAAGACCTTTTTACCATAGCTAATCCATCAGGCAGCATGGAAGCAAAATGGAATTAATCTGATATTTCATCAGAACTAAAGGGAATTGGCATTAAGGGGTATTTCCTGGCCCTGATGCAGTATGCTTATGATAGACTTGGAGACTGTGTAGCCCTAAACGCTTGCACATCTGCAGATATCCCAGCAGATGTAAGAGCTATGTTTACGGTTTTGCTCTGGAGCATAACAGCTGGGCTGATTTCATGGCCCTAATGAAGTAAATGAGCTTGTGGTGTATGATTCTGGAAACTCACTACTTCGTTTGGCAACACAGGTGTTGTTAAGCTTTGGTTCCATCTTAATGCTTGTATCTTTAAATGTGATACGCATGTTTCACTTTTTGATACCGATTTTAAACTGCTTGCCTTCAATTTCTTTGTCACAAACATCCTGTCCCGACTGCCTGGGATTTTGACTTAGCTATCAATGTGCCTGTGGCTCCATTTCAAAGGAAAGAAACTTCTCATTTTCTGACTAACGAAAAAATCTATAAAATCTAAATAAATGCTGAACTGATCAGAACCTTGTGACTCAGTTAATGTTGTACAGTGATAAATAAAAGCAACTGTAGTCATTAATCCTGTCAGCAACTCAACAAATTGTTGTACAATGTGCAGAGGCTCTGTGTGGTGACTTGTTTATGCAGGCAGTTAATGAATAATAAAATAAATAAAAGCTTCTTTCAAAATGTGTGAGTTAATTAATGATTTTTAGAGGTGTGATTTCACTTTGGGAAGTGGCTGTAACAGTGGAGCTGTGAGGCTGTTTATTGGCTTCCCCTGCTTTCAGGGGTGAGTACTTTTAATTTTGTTAGAACAGTCCTTTTCTAACATTCAAGCCTGCAACCTCAAACTGAACTTTAAAGGTGAGGACTTTCTGCTTGTGTTGTAAACCATAATCAGGCCATAACTCTGGGCCTGTTTGGGGGAAGACAGAGAACCAGTATAACCAGCACGTTTAACCTTCCTTTCCACTTGGTTTCCTCTTTGTTTTTGCAATCATTTGGCTTCATTTCCCAGGCTCCCAATAGCAGAAGAGAAAAACTATACCATTGTCTGACTGGGATGCTGATTTGTGCAAGCAATATTCACAGCTCAGCCAAGCTGGCAGGAGGGCCTTGTTGAGTAAAAGTGATCATATTGCTTTTTACAGAGCCCAGGTGTTTGGTTGGTGTTTGATTCCATCATATTAGCATTTACAGCAGAAGATAATTCTAATGGAAGATAAAAACCAGATCAGTTTTACTTGTAGTCTCAGAACTTGAAGATATGGATTGAAAAAAGTGGGAACGGGTAAAATCTGGTTGTGTCTTTTCTTTCATAGATTTCACAGAGAAATGGGAGATGGGAGAATCAGGCCAGCATCTGGTGTGACTGCAATTGAAGCAAAGTTGGAAAATTTGGTTCAGTCTGATTTTATTTCACTCTTGACCATATTCTGGTAAACATCTGTCCAGTCACATTTATTTAATTTAATTTGTGACCCCTTTGTGAGTGTAAGCTGCTGAAGTCGCAGAAGTCAAAGAAGTCTGTGAAATTTGAAACACAGAAAAATCACCTGTGATAGAAGAGAGGGATTCACAATTTGATGCTACCATATGAGCACCTTCTGAAATGTGTCAAGAAATCATGCATTAAACATGTGTGTATGCTTCACTTTATAGTTAGTGAGTTGACATGTAGATAAAGGCTTTGTGAATATCTGCATTGGGACAGGTGAATTCCAGCCTACACCAATCCTGCAGTGAAAGATTAGCTGAGAATCTGTGGGCTCTGTTGCTTGGAAAGTGGCAGCATCACTAAGTTCGTTTCAGGAAGGGACATTTGCAAAGGCTTGCAAAGACCATCATCCTTCTTTCATTAGGTGGCTTTTATAGTTCCCAGGTATTTGGATACTAGGGGGGGGGGTTTTGTTGTTGTTACTTTCAGTAGCTGTGCAGAGCCTCTTCCATCAGTATGCTCAGTCCCTTACAGGGGCAGACAAACCACAAACAGTGACCAGTGGAGAAATACTCAGTCTTTAGCACCTTTGCACTCCTCTTGGAGCTGCTGGATAAATGGTTTAAGGAACCAGTTTAGGTAACCAGGTGGAAATATCCCTGCGCTTGGGGTTTGACAGCATCGGCAAAAACTGTATGTGGCTCTCAGGCTATTTTTTTTTTTAATGCTTCTCAGCTGGACTCGTGTGTTTCTCAGTGCAGTAGGCTTTGTTCTGGAGGAGTACTGGTCACAGAGGACCAGCTCAGAAGTAACTGTTTAGTTTTAAATATGCCAGCGAAGTGTCCTAAATAATTCATTACTGTGCTCAGTTGGTTGTTTGAGATCTCTGATGTGTTGTTTATATAAGGCAGTATTTTTGTAAACTCCATTAAATCCTATGCCATTGCTGAACAATGTAGGCTGAACCTGCATGCCAGGACGGGGAAGGGAGACAATTTTTCACTTACCATATAGGGTGGGCAACTTCTTGAAATGGAATTCGACCCTTTCTCCAAGAGGAAGGTAGACTCTATGGTTAAAGTAGTTAAATCTTTTCACTAACCTAGGCCTCATTGGTTTTCAATGTGTATGAAAGTATACTTTCTTGGTATTGTTTTGTCTTTTTTACGTTTTTCTCAGGAATAACTGGCAAATTAAAGAGAAAGGTGAATAATGAGCAGGAATTGCAGAAAGCAGTTGAATGCTGGTGAGAATGATTTTCTTTATCCAAAACAATCTCTCTGTGGGGATATAGAATTTTAACTTCCTAGGGATGTTTCCTTCAGCACACTTTTTCATAGTGCCTACAGCTGAATGCATTCAAGGCATTTGTGTTTCTGTATAAGGGAAACTATGTTAAGTAACTGGATTATTTAAGGGGCAGGGAAATAATGCATTTTTTCGATTGATTTTTCATTTTCAAGCCACAAATGGACAATCCTCTGCCACCTTGCCATCCTCAGTGTGCCCAACATACTGATGACCTGAAGACTAAAAATCTGAAAATCTTTTCATTATTTTTAGTTCAGTCGTGTTGGAGATTCTTGTCCTTTGTTCAGGGTGGTGTCATAGCTGTTGCTTCAAATATCCTGTATCTTTAAGGGGAATATTGCATTACCACGTTTTATTTGTACTTCATTCTGAGTACAGAGAGCAGTTTCTGCCATTTGCCTCTAAGAGGGAGATCTCAACCCTGCAGGAATGAGTTTGACAGCTCCTGATTATGCTTTGATTGCAGTCTGTCTGAACATGTGGAGGCATCTGCTTCATGGTGGTTATTAGTCACCAGCTGATACTGCTTCAGCACAAATTTTCTTCTTTTTCAGCACTTTCCTGTAAGTTGCATTTATTTCAGATATGGATGGTTTTATTGCTGTTAGTGTTTTCACAGCAACAGATAGCTTTACATCAGGATCCTCTTAATCCTTTCAGCTGGAAGTCCAGCTGCACCCATCTTCTGGTTTTTCTAGCCAAGGTGTGCCTGTGGATGGCTCGCACTAAGTGTCTAAGATTCTTTAGTCATTTCACCCATTTCACTAGTGGACATTTCTGGGTGTTGTCCTGAACAGAGGGGAGTCACTCTGAGTGGAAAGTAACAGATGATGATTGGAAGAGATGTACTTCCTGCTACCACAGATATAACTGAAGTCTCTTCAAGATTGTGGGGGATGTGAAGCTGTCCTGTCAAACAGCTTAGAAACTGGTGTTCACAAGAGAGCTTTCCTCTGTGTTCACCTCTGCAAATAGATTCCTTTTCTTGCACTGTTTATTCCAGGCTGAGAACAGGAGGATCTGCTGCACCTCCTACAGTCCACTTTCAACAAGAAAATAAAAGCTGTCTTGGTTGTCACCAGTAGCTATAATTCTTCATTGCTTCCTTCTACCTCACTTTTCCTTTGGGTATATTTAAAGACCTGCTTGTCTTGGAGGTGCCTTTTCAGTATATTGTTGCATTATCAGTGGAGCAAAAGAGTGGCATTGGACTTTGTGTTCTGAAATGTCTGTCTGGTATCTGCTGTGATAAGCTACTTGGATGGATGTGGTGGCTTGGCCCTGGCCAGGATCTAAATATCCACACAGCCACTCAGTCGTTCCCAGGCAGGATAGCAGAGAGAATAAGAAGAGCAAAAGTTATAAAACTGTTGGGTTCAAGTAAGGATTTTAATAAGTGAAAGAAAAAAATGCAAAGGGATGCAAAGCCAATCATTCACCACCTTCCACAAACTGTCTCTGAGAAACAGCTACAATGGCTGCCTTGGGAGACAACCCCACACCCAATTTTTAATGCTGAGCATGATATTATATGGTACGGAATAATCCTTTGGCCAATTTCCGTCAGCTGTTCTGGCACTGTTTCCTCACATCTTCTTGAAAGGACAAGATGTAACAGCTTTAAATTGAAAGAGCGCAGGTTTACATTAGATATTGGGAAGAAATTCTTTACTGTGAGCGTGGTGAGGCACTGGCAGAGGTTGCCCAGAGAAGTTGCAGATTCTCCATCCCTGACAGTGTTCAAGGCCAAATTTGATGGGGCTTCAAGGAATCTAGTTTTGTGGCAGGTTTCCCTGCCCATGCCAGCAAGGTTGGAACTGGATTATCTTTAAGCTTCTTCCAACCCAAACTGTTATATGATTCTTGTGCCTGCCCTCCCCAGACTATTCACTGGAGTGGGTCAGTGTGAGAAAAAGCCTTAATGCTGTGCTGTGCAAGCACTATTTAGCAATAGCCAAAAGACTGATGTGTTATCAACAACACTGTTTTAGTCACAAATCGAAAACATATATTGGCTTTCATGAAGTTATCTCAATTCCAGCCAGACCTGGTAGAACACAGCTTCTTTACACTAATTCATAGTAGATCAGGATAGTTTCATGGATGGCTTAAGTATCCTGATGACTCAGTGACAGCTCAACTCTTTCTCCCTTCCCATCACATGTTCCCCATCTCCTCTCATGTCAGCACTAGCAATCGTGTAGTCTTACAAAAACTGAGTTTTCAGCATGTCCTCAATAGTGAGTCAAAGCTGTTACATAGGCAGGGAGCTGGGAAAAGTGACAGAAGTGACCTTTCTGGAATAGGCATGTCAGTTTGTGACATAGCTGGGTGATTGTTATACAGTGGTTGTACTTCTTCATTCTTACTTCATTCTTATATACCCCTAATTAATCTCCCCCACCTCCACTTCGCTCCTTCTAAATGTCTGCTATCACCATGTGGTCTGTAGCTCCTACTTTAGCTTTAGAGCATTTGGCTAGAGAAAATTATATATGCAAAAAAGGATCCAATGACTTGGTTCTCTGAAGCTATGATGCATGGATTTCTCATTAGCAGTTAACTAGAAAAAGAAACATAATATTTCATGTATGGTATAGAACTAGATATAAAAGTAACTCCATATACATTATATATGCCAGTGCAAGATAGAGGAGGTTAATGTTTAACTTTGTGTGGTTTTTCTTAGGGGGTCTCTACACAGGTCATTAGAATAGATAGGGAGTATTACCATGTTTTTCAACTTTTTTTTCTTTTAAATCTGAAACATGTGCAACGTATGTGGGAGTGTTTCCGTATAAAGTTCCTCTGCTGAAAAAGCAGAGTGGTATTTTTGGAATGTCCTGGCCACTAGATGGCGGGGTGCCCTTTGGATAAAGGAAGCACTAGTCTGTTGGACACTAATTTGCTCTCAGTGTCCAAACCTCTTATTAAGATTATCGAGAGTTTTGCTGGAGTGAGGGGAGCCTGCAGCTCTGGATAGAATTCTTGTTATGTTACGGCCCTTTGACAGCACTAACATGCATTTTTAAATTTTCCCCAGTAAAATAGAGACCTTAATTGAATTCTGCCAAGATTGACACAATAAAATAATAACGAAAAGCTGTGATTTAACCACAATTAAACCATATGTTAGTGAATGTGCTGGAGAAATCTCTGCCTCTTGTGCACGTGCTGTTTTTACTGTGCCAAGTTCTGAAGTACTCAGTCCTTGAAGCGAATTCAAAAGAGGAGAGTAGCCCAAGTTGTGACCTTGGAATCTGGCTTTAAATAGTTTAGACTGACAGTTTGCTGCAGGTGGAGGATCCAGTTAGCATTTAGAAAAGTTAAGGGCTTTAATTTTCACTTTTTCGCACCAATTTTATCTTGGGTTAGATCTTCATCTAATAAATTCAACTGAATGAAACTTGTGTAACGGTGCTAAGAAACCATAAGGGTACTAATGTTTAGAGTGGAATTATTATAGTATTCAGAATATTAAGCTCAAGAATTGTGCACATTTATTGTCCCAAATATAAATCTGTATCTGGGGAAGTTGTGTGTAACATCCCTCTATTCTGAAATGGAACTCTAAACGTTGCTAAATTAAAATGACCACACTAAGGTCAGGTCCACATCATCCAGTCTGTGAGCTAATGAGGGGTGAAGGTAAACCTGGGTGCTTTGTCATGGTTTTTGTAGCATTATACTTTTTTACTAACATTTCTAGAAAACTTGTAGGGAAATTCTCAAAATTTTGAACTTTTATCTTTTTAGTTGATAAATAGCTATTTTTTTAATTAGTTGACTTATTTAATAAGTATAATAACAAGTTACCAACTTTATCAGGGTATATGATCCTATTAACAAAGTTCCTCAAAACTAAGTAAACTATTTAACAAAAATGACAGCTATTTTCAAGTTTATATTATGTAGTGTTTGAAACTGGTTTGATTTTTCTTTTTCTGGAATAATTTTTTATATTTTATTTTTAAAAAGTGAAAAATATTTTAAATTAGTTAAATTATAAAAGGAATGTGGTTGACAGAATGAAAAGTGTAAGTTCAGGGAAAACAAATATTTTGTGAAAAGCTGTTTCAGACAGGACACTTCAACTTGCGCGAAAGATATTTTCATGTGGTGTATGGTGTGACATATTGTGCAACTTTTAAATCACATTTTTGAAAGTTACTTACCTGTAGTACTTGCCACTGGCTAAGCTTTGTTCCAAATGATACTTCTTAAGCCTGTTGAATCATGACTTGGATCCTTTGGCTATAATGAAATACAGGAAATTTTTTTGCCAAGTTTTGCCCACATTGAGCTTGGGAGCAATCTACATCTGTTTTCACAGGAAAAAAAAATATATTCCCAGTCTGTTACACAAGAGTACCTCTCTTTTGAGGCTGCCTGCAGTGCACATACACTCTTCATACATTACTAGGCTTGCACTTAACCTTTTTATCTGTCTTATCTGCATGCAAGGACAGATTCAGAGCAGGGTGACCTAACTGCTGGGCTTTCAATCACATCTGAACTGGAGTTGAACATGTGTTTTTCCAGGGTATCAGACATGAGGTGTCTTCTGTGCTCCAGTGGGAGATGCTATATTTTTAGTGTCCTTGTGGGCATGAGGGAGCAGCTGCAGTGTGCAGATCCCAGCTGTGAGGAGAGCAGGGGGTTGCTGGCAAAGCTGCAGCTGGTGCATTGCTTCTTGCTGAGGGTGCCTGGTGGAATTGCCCAGGCAGCCTCAGTTACAATAAATGGAGTAGCAACTGCTTTATTCCATATAATGTAAGATTTCTGGCTTGCTGTAGCAAAAATGCCTCCAAGTTATCTGGGACATTTTTGAAGTTCTTTTTGAGAGAAAACATCCTGTGTGGGTGAAAAGCTCTTCTTCTTTTAAATATCACTCTCTTTTTTTGGTTTTGTTTTGGTTTTTTAATAATAAAAATTCTCTTTTGCCACCTGCACTATCTGAATGGCTTCCTTTTGCTGTGTCTACATTTCACTTCAGAAATCTGCTGTAACATCTCCATCTGTTCAAACTTCAGAGCTGGGAAATGGCAACTTTTGTATCCTCTAGGTACCGAACACTGCAGTTCTTGGATCAGGAATCTGCCTCTGAAAGAAGTCCGTTTCAGTAAGAAATAATCCTTTATTTTGTCTGGTAACCTGTTACCCAGCCTGGATTTTTCACCCGTGCTTTATACTCCTGTATGGTGTCCCTCCTTATGACACCATCTCTGAGCTTAGCACCCAAAGAAAGGTAACTCAGACAGTGCTTGATCAGATGTTCTGGTGGAATCTCCATGAGCCCTCTCAAGATATTTTTCCACTTTTTACCTGCTGTTGAAGCAATGGTAAGGAGATGCAAAGGTCTTGTACTTGCCATAACTGATAAGAAATGCTTGCAGCAGCAGCAGCAGATCCTTACAATGCTGTTGTGGATGTCTGTTTTACTATCAAAAGGTTTTGAGTAGTCTAGCACAATTACTTTTTTCCATTTTAATTTTCTCCCACTTCCTGTTGTTTCTGTTGACAGCTTGAGAGGCTACCTAGAACAGAGGCTAGACAGTGTTAAAGGAATAAACCAGCTATTTGTTAAATAGGCCTTCAAAGGATACACCTTAGGCAGTACAAGAGCCCGGCTGTGGCTACACCCAAGATGGGTTACAGGTCATGAGTTTTCACACTTTTATAAGTTTTGGTCCATTTACATATTGAGGGTAATTGTCCAATTACAGCTTCAGGTTATGAAGTTTCATCCTCCCAGATTAGTCTCCTCAGTTTACTGTTGTTTATACTTTTTGGGCCTGAAGCTGCAATGGTGTCCCTGGTCCTCCAGCTGGAAAAGGATTGTTTTGTCTAACTAAACTGTGAAGAGAACTGGCTAACACTTTGTATGAAGTTCAGAGTTATATACCAATGCCGTACAGAATCTGGAAAATACGAAAGCTAAAACTTAAGGCATCACTCCTACTTACTCAGCAGCAAGGGAGATGCTGCTGTGGCACATTTAGTATCCACAGGTGGTGAAAGATTGCAGCCTTTTAACTACTACTTTGCTTAAGCTTCCTCTAAGTGTGTGTTTTACAGTAACACAAAAAACATATGGTATCATTGAAGTAGCTTTGCCTGAGGGGAAGACACATGGAGCTGGGATATGGGGATTCCTTTGGTAAGGGTAGAAAGCTGTTGTGTTCAGGGGTGGTTTAAGAGGCATAGCATGAGAGTTCATGACACTTGGTTTTATTTCCTACCAGTGTGTGGCACTGGACAATGCATCTCTTGCACCTTCTATGGCAGGAAGACGTCAGTAACTATAAAATCTATCAGTTTGTGAAGGGCACAGGTGTTGACACTGACAGAAAATCATCTAGACAGGCTGAGCAACCTGGTTCATGCTTATAAGGAGTAGAAGAATCTGAGATACCGGAAGGAAAGACAAAACACACTGGACAATTCAACAAAATACTGTACTCATGCCACATGCTGCATTGCTAGCTCTTAATAGCAACCAATTTGGAATGGTATGGACTTGCTTACAGTTTCTCACAATATATATGGGGATTATAACACGGGGAGTATTTTCTCTTTGCGTTTTGATTTTTTACATTAGCAACATGAGAGCCTTTTCTTTGACGTGTTACTGTCAGGGTGGATAAGAGAGTTGCAGTGATAGTGAGACTCTAGGGGTCTTGGCTTACCAGTGATCCAGAGCCTAACACATCGTGTTCTGTGTTAACCCCCTTGCCAAACTCTGTCCCCTCTCATCAGCAACCTGGTGCTGTTGTGTGCTTACTGAAATGTTTGACCTCTTTAGTTTTTATTAGGAAACAAAAGGGAGACAGGCATTCCTGGTGCTACCTTACCTTTTCACACTGTTCCCATAAAACAAATATTTGTTGCTTTGATTGTATTTAAATAACAAGAGACTTTGGGGCCAAATTTTGGAAGGCATTTAAATAACTCACTTCAGTTAGGAGATCAGGCTCTGAATAGCCTGTGGCGTGATCCAATAACCCTGGCAGATTGTTGCCTACTAGCCAGCCAGGTCTGAATGGCAGGATAAAATGTGGCTGTAGGAGCACCATGTTGACTAGAGCACTAGGTTAAGCCCTGCTTTGCTGCTGAAGTGTGCATCATCCTGGCTGATTCTTTGATGGGGAAATTGTGATTAAATGGGAAAACATTTGTGTTTTAATGCTGCTTGCCTAAACGGCTGAAGGATCTGGCTTTTGAATTAAGCATGCTCTGATACAGTGTTCTAATATGTAAATATAAATGCCAAGAATGGAGGGGCCTGCTTAATGTTAAGTGTTGGGGACTAGTTGGAAAAATGTCCTGCAAGAAAGATATTGTTGCAATATCATGAACTAATGATGACTTGGAGTTGAATTGCTGTAGCTGGGTTGTTTGAAGCATTACAAACCAGAGGGGCAACAGCATATAAGCAAAGAATTAATAAGAAGCTGGTTAATTTTCCTTTCCTTGACTCTTAATCGTGCATGTCAGTTTTTCCGGCCGGTTTTTTACGCAGAGATTGCAGTGGTTCAGCTTTCCAAGCCTAGTTTTTATATATTAGGTGTCTCCCCTTCAAGAAAGTTGTCTGACAGGTGAAGACTACTGAGTTACATTTGGTGTTTTCCTTGAGATCTGTGAGAGGATTGAAGTGCCAAATAGACATCCAACAGCACAGATAAGGTCACGCCAACACTTTCAGTATTTGTGTCATGAGAGGTGGGAAAAGGAAGGTTTATCTGGAGGGAAATGGAACCGGTGATTTTTGCCAATACAATATAATTTCAGATTTTTTAAAGTCCATTGTTAAAATCACTTTTTGTAAATGTTTAAGTACTTGCCCAAATCGCTGTTGCTGATTCCTTAAAAATTGCCAGACGAGAGAGCTTGCTTCTGGTTCCTTGTGACACTGCTTAGTTAATGTTGCTTTCACAGGCGAAATACCTAGTGATCCCTTAGAAAATGCACAAGAGGTGCAGACAGAGGCCATGTTTTTTGTCGGCAAATGCAGCATGTAGTTAATTCATGCTCTGCCTGCCAGCAGAAACCATGGTTTCTATGCACATGTTTGCACATGGGAACTGTAGGGTTGTGCACCCCTCAACTGCCTGCAGTTTCTCAACAACCGCAAGTATCTCTGCCTTGCCCTTGTTCCTGGGACAGATCTGAGGTCACACTGCTGGAATAATCCCCTTAGCTTATCTTTCTGGGTATATCATGCCCTGTTTGAAAATTCCTCCCACTTACTTCTTACAATCAGATCAGTATAAATGCCTCATTCTTGCTTCAAATGCCCAACAGAATTTTAGACTGCTTATCCCTCTGACATGGTCTGCAGTCATATTTTCCTTGGCATCTCTGCTCCTGTAGCATGCTAGTCTTGACACCTATTAAGTTCTTCACCTCTGCTTTCTGTGCTTCTTCCCAATTGCTTTCTTGTAGAGGATATATTATTGCATCTTCTCTTTTCCAATAATGACCTTTAAAACATGCTGTTGCATAGGTACCCAGTAGTAGTGTCTTTATAGATGATTAAAAGACACTTTGCTAACTGACTGAAACAGGTGTTGAATTTCCCAATGTAACTAAACTTACTCTGTCTCTTGGATGTAAGATATGAGAGGTAAGAATTTCTATTTGGGGATAGTGCTGATATTAAACATAGGATAAAATGGAAATAATTTCTTAGTTTGCATGTGCAAATGTAGATATTGGTACGATAAACCACACGTGACTTTTTGCAGGTGTTCCCTTTGCCAGGGTTCTGGGCTTCTTGCCAAAGCATTTTCTCTCAACCTCGCTGTTAACCAGTCCCTTGTGTTTTGCATCAGCTTCTGTCTAAATAGGCTTAGCCCTCCAGTTAATAGATATCTTTTTCTCAAGCCCTGCCTATTGCACCTGCTTTTGAAAATGTGCCCCGGAGAATCTAGTGATTCGTCTGTTGTATGCTGTTGTTCTTTGATTAAATCATTGCTTAGTTTCAGGTGGCTGCATTTGTGTGCTGGAACACTTGATTCTCCTGTTTACTGCTTTTGTACATCATGGAAGTGTTTGTAAAGCTTGAGGTTCAGAATGAGAGGTATAATATCAGTGTTTGGGATAACAAATGGTATAGGCCATACACTCTCTTCATTCAATGCTTTTTCTGTTTCCACACCAGTGAGCACGATGGATGTAATGTAGTCACAGCATGTTTCCAGAAATCCTGAGATCAGTAATGTATAATAGGTCTTTGGAATTTTAATAATGGAGAAAATGTCAGTATGCAAAGTTGGTGCAGCCTTGTTCTTCCCTTCCCCCAGCTTCACTCCATTAGGCCAGCCTATGCATTTTCTGACCTTGCAGACACAATATATGGCAGGGAGAGGAAACCCTCAAGGACCTTACATTGATTCCTCTCCTATATCAGTGGGATTGACCACCCTAAAAAGTAAATATTTACAGACATGCTTTCAGATCACACCTTCAGGATCAGCTTCTGTCTCCTGGATGCATTTGGGAAGCTTGGGGACCTTCAACACTGAAATTACTTCTAACATCTTGTAAGAGGGACTATGGCACCCCGAAGTCACTGTGTTCTTTCCAGGCTGCTGCTTTCCCCAGCTACGTTCAGGGATGGCTTGTGTGCCAGTAGCAACGCTTCAGTTACAACTGTTTGAAGGCTGATGAACAGCGAAGTGTTGAAGAGAACATGATTCTGACCCACCCTCCTATTAGAAATGACATTATTTATTTAACTTTTTTAATTGTGGTATTTCCCTCATAAAATGTATTGTGCACTGTCAAATGTATGTCTGGGGTTTCAGAGATCAGCTGTCCTGATGGGGTGTTACAGATCACAATTACAGGCTAATGCTGGGAATGGGAAATTATTTACAGGAAAGAGATAGTTAACTTCTCCATGTGAGTATAAATATATCCATGTTGGCAGTTTACAGTTCATTAACTTTCTTGAGCATTAAACATAGACAAACCTTTTATTCTGTGGTCTCCTAATCTGGCTGGATATGGAGAGCAGTTTGAGACATTCTTCTTACGAAAGCAGTCTGATCAGAAGCCCTCATTGTGATTGCTTCAGTGGCTTGGTTCACTCCAGGTTAGAGACCTGCCTCTCTAGTTCAGGCTACCAGCTAATAACGAATTATCATTATTATTATTATTTCCTTAAGTGAAATTAAATGAGCAGCTATTCAGAGCTATACTAAACCTATAGAGGAAGAAATAGTCTCAGTAACATATCATGGTCAGATTTGGTCCAACACCAAGAAAATTCTTACTCATTTGCCTGTTAGGGCACTTTTTTGTTTGGGTTTTTTTTTCCATTTGGTTACCAGAAATGAAGATTTTTCTCTCATTTTGCATCAAAAATCTCTTTTGCTGGAAAAAAAAAATCACCATTTCTGTGGGGTTTTTTCTTAGACTTATATTGGAACTTTTATAAGAGGACCTATCTTTTACTATGGAGACAAAAAAATAATATAAGCCAGAGCCTGGAGACAACTGTCCCTAATTAATGATTGAATTATTTCAATGACTGAATGATTGAGTTTCTTTGCAAGTAGAGGTGCTAAATCATCTGTGTGTGATTTTCTGACTACTTCTGTGCTTTACAAAAATTGTTGTTCTGAGGCAAATGGCATTGTGAGAGAAGTAGGGCCTCGCTTCTGTAATTATTTAGTCTTACTCTAAGAGAGGACAAATTGGATAATAAACACCAAGACAAACTTCAAATCTTGCAAGCCTATGTTCCTCTCCTTATTCCTTTTTTTTTAGATCACAGCAATTCTTTGTCTTTAAATCCAGAACACAGTTCAAAGAGCTTAATTGTACTTTTTGAGCAGTTCGTGGCTTTGTTGCTCCCATTCCTTTTTGAACACACTAATGATGAATATGAAAAGGCATTTTCTTTAAATGTTGCAGTAAGTGCTATTCTTTTTCTTCTGTGTTACTTTATGTGGAACCTTTTTTGCTTTCTTTGTGACTATGGTTACACACAGAGAAGTAATATAATGACTAAACGATCTATTTGTTCTAGTTTCAGAGCTAGCAGTTGGCCAATTTACCTAACTTTTTGGTTTTCAACATAGATTTCCACTGCTTATGCCTTGTATACAACCTAAACTCCTTTCTGGTATGACACCCCTTAATACAAGTGATGGAGGGAAGAATTAGGTGATAGCAACGATCTGGAAATTTTGTTTAACTGATTGTGTGAGCAAATAGATTTTGCCCATTGATCACATGTGCAAATAGCTAATCTTCAAATGTCCTGTGCATGTGTGTGTAACCCCAAAATAGTTATGGATTCCTGGAAAATTGTTCTCACTGACACTCCCTGACCAAGTTAGGTTTTATGTTCTTCAACAGGTAAAAAATGCTGCAGGTGTGCATTATTTCTGTGTGGGTTTATATGTATTGCCTGAACTAAAGCTTCTCTAAATGCACGTGTCTAAATGATAAGTGAGTGTAGATAAGTGAAGTTGAAAGCTAGTAAAATAAGATACTGTCAGCTGAGGCCAAATGCAGAAGCAGTTGTATCTGCCCTCAGCAGTCTTCCTCAGAAATAAAGCAGAGTAAAGGATTCTACAGAGTGAGCTGTTCTCCATGCCCCAAGCCTCTGAATCAGAAATCCCCAAAAGGAGTTAGAGACAAATTACACCCTCACAGGAAAATTTCTTAAGTTATGTAAAATGGGAAAGCATGATGATGAAACTAAAACAACAAATAAATACTTCATTTTGTATACATTTCAATTGCCTTGTCAAAAAGAAAATATATCCCTCCAAAAGTCAGCTGAGTTTATCAGCTTTGCAAAATGATGAATGAACGCCTTGTTCTTTATTATTGCTTAAGTCATTCCTGTTTACGTCAGCATTTCAAGGATTATGTTTTGATTGTTCTGAAGAGGTGAAAACACTTTCTGGCTGATGAATAAACACTGCCACTTTTAAATATTTGTATGCAAAATGTCTTTAAAGCCATTATGAAATGCCTTCCAAAAGCACTAAGAAGCTGTTTCCCAAAAAGACAGTTTTTCTCTACATTTTCTTTCATGCTAAACAGTCCAAATGAAAAGCCTTTCAGAGTTAACTAGTTAAAGCAATACCAGTGTTTTAGTGTAATGAATAACTTTTTATAGAAGACAATTGCACACAGTTCAATATGCTAGTATTTCTATTTCTGTGCCCCACCAATGCCGGGATTCTAGGGTAGAATTTCTTTCTTTGAGAAAGCTGAAGCGATCAAAACCCTGATTAACCTCTGATATTCACGTGGTGCTCTTGATCTTGAGGGCCGAAGCAGTAACAAAGAGTTAATGGCAGCCATATGCTCAGGATATTGTGGGTAGTGTTGACCCAAATGTGAACTCCGCAAGCAAGTGCTGCTAACTCCTGTTTGTTTCAGGTTTGGTGTGGAGATTACTGATGAAGAGTTTGAGCTGCTACTTGACAGAATCCCCCTTGATGAAGATGGAAATGTCAGATGCCCCCCGTTCATGCTCAGGTTTGATTCCTGGTATACAACATATGCATTTTATTTCTCATTTGTGAGTAGAATTATTTTTAATCTAAAAGGCTCACATAACGTCTCCAGACTGAATCTCATTTCTTAACTGTGCTTCTTTATGACATATTTCTTGCACAGAGTGTGCTGATTATATTTAAAATTAGCTGATGTCGTGGGTGTGTGCTGTTTGTAATTTAGTTGCTCTTTACATGCTATTTACATATTTTAGAAGAAAGACTTCAAAGTTATATAACAAACCTTTGTGTTTTCTGAAGGCTGGGAGATATGTCAGACTTCTAAATAAAAGCTAATTATTTCCAGAAAATGGTAATGAATGTACTCAGTATATCTTTGAGAACTTGAAGCTTTTAGAGGCCCTATATATAGTCTGAAGTACTTCTGAGATGCTGATATTGGTTAATAGAAGCTCTACACACCCTCCAAGGCCTAGCACTGGACCAGATAAAGAGATTCTATAATTTCCCAAAAATTAAAATTCTATCCCCAAAACTGTCATGCTGGCAGCAGGGCAGAAGCCAGTGTAGTTTCTGAGGTGAATGAAAGGCTTATGGAATCTGGGACTGGAGAAAGCCATTCCACCCATGAAATCCAGAGAAACAAATTCCAGCACTTTCCCACACATTTGTATGTGCACATAAGAGTCAGACTCCTGAGTTATTTATTTTATTTAGCAGATAAGGGTGTATCCAATCTGCATACACACAAGGTTATGTAGAAGGATATGTACCTTCCACCTACAAGGGTAGAGAGAAGTCTGAGTTCACTCTACAGAAGCCACGTGGGGTCCTTCCTGAACTTCAGGTAGCAAACCAACTAAGTACTGCAGACCTGATGAAATTGCATCTTCCTTCCCATTCCATTCAATCCTCTTTCACTCTTTCTTTCCCTCTGTCCTTGTCTTCCTGCTTCAGGAAGCTTTGGGGCTGAATTCATCTGTCCACACGTTTGCACACAAGGCGGGTGGATATGGCACTGGATTAATGAGAGATATGTGACCTTCTGAATGATATCTCCAAGGCGACCTCCAAACATGTTCCAAATAACCCCTGAATGCATTTGGGTGGGCTCTTGTTCCTCACATACTTTTATGCCAACGCCTCCACTCCATTTTTTTACTTTATAGCCCTCTGACTGGGTTGCAGTTATCATTCAGGGTTCAGTAGTGCGTGAATTTCTGTGGCATGTCTGAGCTCCAGGAGTATCCTCTGATTGTCCTATGGTAAGGGTGTAAAGAGGAGAGAGGGAGGACAGAGGCCATCTGACAAAGCTCACAAACCTTTGAGAAACAGAGAGAATAAAAAGTAAAACACAGAGATGCGCAACACTGGACCCTACTTCCTTCCTCTTGCTGTGCACTCAGCTTTGCTCTGTCTTAATTGCAGGAAAAAGAGATTAATCTATTAGATCAGAAACTCAGAATAAAGGAGGAGGGGGTTTTAGGAACTGAAGTTATGGCCTGGCTTTTATCACAATAGAAAGAATAGAACCTGATCATTCTGTGGTGAAATGCTTTCTTTATAGCCCTTTTTTTTGACTGAAGTCAACCTTCAGAATTCACTAAATCTTGCAATTTCAAAGACTATTATCAAGTTTGCGCCTGTTGTATAGAAGTAATTAATGTTTATACAGGACTCTTTTGACCTTCAGTGGCATCATTCTGTACTTAATTGTGATCCAAACAAATAATTATATAGCACTATATATATCAACTATTTTTTTTCCAGGTTAAGTGGGAGAGAGTCCATAGGCCTTATAGCATAGCTCAGGTAACAATCCTTTATTTGTCTTATTGTGAGAACCAGAGGCCAGATGCTTCTCTTGGATTACTTGTATAGTAATATGGGGTAATTTTGTTTACTCTAGTGCAAAACTAGAGTGTAAATGGGAACACAATGTAGGACTGAGATATAGTTTTCACTTTTGTTAGCCACTCCCCTGTCTTTCCACCCATAAAATCAAATCTTGCATGCAAGCATTGTCCCAGATTCCCAGCTGTATGTAATGGATTGGCCCCAATCAGCAAGCCAAACTCTCATCCAACCAGTATTCTATGTCTTCAAATATGAAGTTACTTTGGTTGGAAAGGAGTATTCTTGAAGGTCTAAACCTGGCTAAAAATGGCTCTGCATTGGCTTGTGATGGTTTTCGCTTTTCCACAGTCCTCTATCTCCCTCATGTCTCATGCAGTATCCAGCCAGGTAGGACTGAGACAGATCATAAAATACAGGAGGCTCAGCATCATGTGTTCATTCCCAGTCCCATAAATACTAACCAGAGGATAATATAATGTCCTGGTTTCAGCTGGG
>WAAE01003419.1:0-48693 GCA_013400495.1 Nicator chloris | reverse complement strand
ATATATATATATATATAAACATAGAGAGTTTAATTACAGAAGTTTGAAGCTAAATCATCAGTAGGGAAAATAGAGAAATAGATGAGAATTGTTCCCCAATGCCACTGACATTAGCTCAGCTGGTTAGAGCATGGTACTAATGATGCTATGATTGTGGGTTTGATCCCTCTATGGGCCATTCACATAAGAGTTGGATTTGATGATCCTTGTGGATGTCCTCCAACTCAAAATGTGTGATTTTCTTATGAGCAGGCCTGAATCCTGGCTTAAACGAAAAAAATCCAGGGATGGGAAAGCCACAGAGATCTCTGGAAAGGAGGACATGAAGGTAGCTTCTGAAGCAAGATCCTGTGGCTCAGGGACAATGCTAGTAAAGGTGAACACTGCAGCTTTCTCCTTCATGGTCAGCCACCATCCCTCTCCATCTTCTACCTCCTCCTGTCCTTCTGCACGTGTCCTTTCTATTCCCAGGGGAGCAGGAAGGGTCCAGGTTTAGTGCTGTGGCTGTAGCTACAGTTTGTCCTGTTTAGAGATGGACATCTCCCTGTCTGACATACTGCTCAAACAACCCCATCCAGAAAGAGCTCCATCTGATGAAATTCAGGAGAAATATTTTCATATTCTAGTTCTGGCAAAGGCTCCAGGAGAGAGAAGAGAAGAGAAGAGAAGAGAAGAGAAGAGAAGAGAAGAGAAGAGAAGAGAAGAGAAGAGAAGAGAAGAGAAGAGAAGAGAAGAGAAGAGAAGAGAAGAGAAGAGAAGAGAAGAGAAGAGAAGAGAAGAGAAGAATAACTATAATTTCTGCAACAAACACTTGGAACACATTATGCCTCCTCATATCGGGCTAATGCTGTTTTGCCAAGTGTATCAATTTTAGTTAGTCACTGAAATTAATTTATTGTAGTATTATCTGACAACTAGCCAAAATTCAACATGTAAGGCACAATATTACACATATGTATAGCTATCTATGTCTGCAGATAGATATATAGATGCACACGTTTGGTATTGAATTTCGTTTACTCTCTTTACAGAATTGCAAACCAGGATCACCTGCTTTCTTGTTAAAATGCCCATGTTAATTTTCCATTTAAAAGTGTTTAAATTCAATGAGAAAATATTTGTAGTATCAAAACAAAGCATTTGTATCAAATACTTTCTTACAAAAAATAAGGTAACTTTGGATCTCCTTCTGGTTTTCTTTCTGACATACAGCTTACTATTCCTTAACATTCATAAACATATAGATTTGGGCTCTGAGTAACCTGGTCTATTGGAAGCTGTCCCTGCCCATGCAAGGGAGATTGGAACTAGATGATCTTTAAGGTCCCTTCCAATGCAAACCATGTTTTTATGATACATTCATTCTGTAACTCTTCCCACTGAACTGATAACTCCTCCTTCTCCATTTTGTGTCTTTAGAGAAGTTGCATTCTCTTACCATCAGTTCGGCTAAGACAGATAGCTATTTTTATATCTTAAGTCCTGCAGGCTCTAGCCTCATAATGCCACACACTGAGCATATAATTAATCAAGAGTGTGTACCGTCTCACTTCTCCTAATGTCTAGGAACTAAGCAACAAGGCAATGAATACACCAAGCAATAGTCTGAAAATTCAAAGGTGATCAGTGATCACAACACAACATCTACTTGTCCGTGGCTGAATTTTTTTTCCTGCTTTTAACTCTTAAAACAGCAGTGGCTACTGACCATGGAGTCTAATGGCCTTGTTTATATCCCATGAGGAATTTCAGCCCTGTGTAGGAAATAGCTTCTTTCCATCCCTTGGGCAAAACGGCAGCAGTCAACAACAGAGAGGCAGGGTGGGTCTGAAAGAGTAGAAGCAGGTACTTGCTATAAAATACCTGCTGGCATTGTCACAGTCTTGCCTACAATGTATAGCATGAGTCAGGAAAACAGTCCTTCCAGTTATGTTTTGTTAGCACATCAAAGAGGAGTAGACTGCATTTCTGAACTCCTTGGAGCTCACAAGGGAGGAGACAAGCATACAGGAGGACAGATTGCTGTGAAGGGAAAGATTTTAGAGCTCATGTTTTGTCAGATACAATTTAGATAACTGACAGGCCCATGGAAATGTCTGAGACAAACTGAGATTTCAGCCTGAACAAAAGTAAGCTCCGAATCAGAGAGGTAGTCAGGTAATGATCAATAAAGAAACACTAGCTAAAGTCAAATTTGTAAACAACTCTGGTCAGAAAGAATCAGGTGGTGAAAAACAGCCAAAGGAGAGAAGCAATTTTAGAAATATCTTGGAAGTTAAAAATGAATCCCCATAAAAAGTCAAATGGAAATATTTTTCCATTTTGAACAACTTTATCTCATAGCCAGTATTTTCTTAAAGAGCTTTTGACAGATTACAATAGAATAAGCCAATTTTCAATAAGAATATGCTTTTTCCATGATTCTACAATTTAAATAATTCATGCTACTGCCAGCCTCCAAGTGGAAAGATATTTCAAGTAAGCATTTAAATACTGTTTGAATTAGTTTCGAATTATGACCAAATGTTACCCAAGCCCTGACAGTATTCCCATGCTTAAGATCCACAGCACTCTAGATAGAATCAAAATGTAGCCATCTGCAAACAAGCTTGTAGGACTACTACACATATGTTTAGAGTATTGTTCCAAATACTCCAAATAGAGGCTCTGTCATCCAAATCTGCTAGAGGAACAGAAGTGATTTCCTAAAGTCGTGTTTGGTAATAATACTGAAAGACCTCTCAGGATATAGAAGTCCTCTTCAGTTGAGGCCCCATGGAAGCATGGATAAAACCAGGTATCTGCAGATCACTGAAACTGCTGTGAGAGGGAAAAGGCAGACAGCTAGTTACAGTCCTTCAGCCAACCCTCTCCTGGTAGAACAACAACATTGCTGGCCCAGCTCTCCCTGCAATACACTATAACCCTCAGAGGAGCTGGAGGAATACTGCACTTCACAGTCAGAGGAGTCCAGAGGCTGTTTGGGGACCTTTAAGCTTCCATTATTTTCTAAGCCAGACTATATTTGTAATTCCTCTGAAGTGGTTTTGAGAAGGATTTGGATAAAACTGGTGGTAGGAGAGTGTTCATAGTAACTCCCATTTTCTTGGTGTGTGGAGAGGACATGGGGTGGTGAAGCAGATGTTCTCATTCAGTTCATACAGTTAGTTATGATAGCACAAACCACAGTAAAACTAGAAAACTAGACTAGCTACAAACAGATGTTTGTGACTAGAGTTATCCTGTTATTTAAAAACAAGCTAGTGGAATGTATATGCAGAACTCGTTAATTTTAAAATTTGTAAACACAGAAAAATCACAACATATTCTCTTTATAAAATGCTTTCTAATCTGAACTAATATTAATGACAATTCTGCCATTAATGACTAGAAGGTGAATTTCCAAGAGAAAGGGGATGTCAGCACCTAGACTTAGAACAAGAGACAATTGTAATCTTGCTCTGGGTTTCTCTGTCCCTAATCTGCTGTTTACTCTACAGAAAGTGTCTCATACTAAATCTTATTGGATTTGTTTTGAATTACAGTATTAATTACTATGCTTTTATATCATGATGAGTGTACCAATTCAAATAAAACAACACTGAACTTTTCTAAGAAATATTTGTCATCTGTTACAATATTACTACAACCAATGTACTCTTTTGATTTGCTCTAAACATTATTTCCATGCTTTTTATAAGATACAGATGTTAAATAATGGTTCAGAGTGTTTCAAATTGGCTCTCCATTCCTCAGCAAATATTCAAATATTTGAATGCCATTTGATACCACATTTAAATGTCCTGAAACCTCATATGAGTTGGGAAAGTTTGTTGGCTTTTATTACCTCTTAATTTTTCCCTCTCCACCTCCTTTCAAAACTCATGATGAACATGCTTTGTATACTTGCTGTTTGTCCTAGATTTATCCCTCACCAAATTTTTTTGAGTCATTTTTTTTCTGTGTTTTTCTTCAGAAAAATGCAGGAGATGCTGCTAAACAGAAGCATTTCTACAGTGGTGTACTTTTTTTTTTTTTTGCAGTGAACAAAATGTCTCAACTTTTAATTAAATCAGCACTGTTCAGCTATATTTACTTATTTAAATCCTGTTAGTTTAGCACATTGCTCTTTAGGAGATTTCAAGCCAACTTAAGAAGTGAATATTGTTCATTTGAGATGCTGCTGTCCCCAGTGAGCTGGGGCAGTGCTTCGTGCTTCCAAGATGCATGTGGCTTTGGACATCCTGGTGTTTTTCAGGGGAAAGCCAGCAAAATCACTTCTGAAATGAGCTCAGGGGCTTGGAGACAATTAATAGCACAAACTCCTATGGTGTCTCATAGGCTCATAGGTTGTTATTACCGTTGAGGAGGGGGAAAAGAGGATTTCAGTTTTTGTTTCAAATTTAGTAAAACTTGGACCAGAAAGGTTAATGAGTGATAGGGCTGTAAGATACATCTACTGGGAAAAATTGTCTCCTGACTGATCTGTTTTGACAGCTCCAGTTTTATAAATATGTTTGGAACCTTCTTTCTGAATGCTGTATTGCTCTTAAGTCAGGACAGCATTTGTGTTGGTTTCGTTTGGCCTCATTTTTTGATAGCAGGGGGATCACGGAAGTGGCTTCTGTGAGAAGCTGCTGGAAGCTTCCCCCATGTCCAGCAGAGCAAATCCCTGATGGCTCAGAAGATGGACATGCTGCTGGCCAAGGCTGGGCCAAGTAGGGATGATGGTAACACCTCTGTGATAACAGATTTAAGAAGAAAATCCAAACAAAGGTGGGCACTGTTAATTCCAGCCAGAGAAGAGGAGGAGGTGAGAACACGTGAGGGAAACAACACAGAGACACCAGGGTCAGTGGAGAAGGAGGGGCAGGAGGTGCCCCAGGCACCAGAGCTGAGATTGCTCTGCAGGCTGTGGTGAGACCATGGTGAAGCAGCTGTGTCCCTGCAGCCCGTGGGGATCCACGGGGATGCAGAGATCCACCCACAGCCCGTGGGGATCCATGGGGATGCAGAGATCCATGCACAGCCCGTGGGGATCCATGGGGATGCAGAGATCCATGCACAGCCCATGGGGATCCATGGGGATGCAGAGATCCATGCACAGCCCGTGGGGATCCATGGGGATGCAGAGATCCATGCACAGCCCATGGGGATCCATGGGGATGCAGAGATCCATGCACAGCCCATGGGGATCCATGGGGATGCAGAGATCCACCCACAGCCCGTGGGGAAGGTGCCCATGCCAGAGCAGGTGGATGCCTGGAGGAGGCTGTGATCCCGTGGGAGACCCGGTGGAGAGAGGGGCCGTGCTCCCAGGCTGGAGCAGCCTGTCCTTGGAGGGCTGCACCCCATGGCACAGTGACCCACAGCACAGCACTCTGGGAGGACTCTGTGCCCATGGGAGGGACTCACATCACAGCGCGTTTGGCAGGACTGCTGCTCATAGGATTGGAACCACGTTGGTGACATTTGCAGAGAGTTGTCATTCCTGGGAGAGACCACACGGTCTCACAGGGGAACAAGAGAACAAGGTTCTCTCCCTGAACCAAGTGAAAGAAAACCTGTGTGACCAACTGACCAAATCCCCATCCCCATCTCCCTGTGCTGTCCCTGGGAAAGAGGGAGGGGCTGGGGAAAAAGTTGTTTTTAAGGGCTTATTTTGCTTTTGATTATCCTGCTCTGATTTTGTTAGTAATAAATTCACTTTGTATTTC
Source organism: Nicator chloris (assembly GCA_013400495.1). Lineage (NCBI taxonomy): Eukaryota > Metazoa > Chordata > Aves > Passeriformes > Pycnonotidae > Nicator > Nicator chloris. The sequence goes on along the minus strand of WAAE01003419.1, from coordinate 42,976 downwards.
CAAGTTGAGCCTGTTTTGCCCATGGAGTGTTTTTTTCAGGTCCTTATCCCAACTCATGAACCCTTGGTTAAATTTTCTCTCCCCTGCCCAGCTGTGAATGAGCAGCTTTCCTGGGTGCCTGGAGTTTGGCCACTGTCAAACTTTGACAGCTTCTAATCTCCAATACTAATTTCGATTAAATAAATCTGCTGCAAAGACTCAGATGACATTTCCAATCCCTCTTGAGATAACAGACCACTTTGTCTCATCTCCTCTAGAAGAAAACAGAGTCTACTCCAAGGTTTTGTTAGTATGACAGCAGTAAAGAGGGGCTTTTCAATCACCTTTTGAACAAATAAGAATTGAAGTTTAATACTAAAAAGAAGTTTCAATTTGTACACAATAAAAATAAAATGATCAAATAATCTCTTTAGTCATCCTTGCCTATGAGGTCTGATCTTCAACCCTTCTTTAAGTCCCTTGTAACAAGCAGAAACCTAAATTTCCCCCCCGCTGAAAGACGTCAATAAATCTCCACCAATCCAACTGGGATTTGCTTTTCTGCTACAGCAGGAGAATCAAAGCCCTTGTGTGCAGGAGGAGACTCTATTTCCAGCTCCATCCACAGGACTCAGGCAGATTGAGAATAGTAACACAAGTAGCTGGAGTACTGAAAAAGTCATCTGCTTCTAAACCTAAGGAACATACTCATTTCCACATCAACACACACACTCAAAGGTTCCATGTAATTGAAAAACCAGGTTATATGATCCCCACAACTAAGATTGCCCAGCTCTGTGTCAGTATTTTTTCCTGTTTCTTTAGATTTTTTGTTTTCCAGATGAGGAGTGGGATGATGGGAGCAAAAAAAAAAAAAAAAATTATTCTCATTCTGTAGTCTCCTCTAATGATGTTAAAATTAAGTTCATTTTTGTAAGTCCTCACTGTTCCTGATTTACTGTTTTTCTCCCTACCTGATTTATTTTCCAGATGGAGAACTGTAGAAGGCAGACAATTTTTCAGCATGGTCTCTTATTTCCTGCTGGGTTATTTTGTCTGTCCAAGGAGCTATTGGAGAAGAGAACAGAAAAATGGATTTATGTTGCTGTACCAGAAAAAGACACATATAGCTACACATGAACTTTTTTTTCAAAAGCTTTCACTGAAGATTTCACAGGCAACAATATGCTTTACAGCTACATTAATAACAGGCATTGCCTGCAGCAAATTATGACAAAGTACCTCTACTTTCTCCTTCTGTCCCCCACTCTCTCAGCCCCCATTTTCCAACCTGCCTGGCAGGGCATCTTACACACAGACATACACACCTCACACCTTTATTTATTTATAAAGCCTCTGACAACATCACCTGTAATACCGGTTTTAAAGCAGCAGCAATGAGGTAAAAGAAGGCCAGTGAAAGGTATAGAAAAGAGTTCCATAAAGTGTAGGTCATATCCATTCATTTTTTCGTGGAATTGCTCTAAGTTAGTGACCTACCAAAATTAAAAACAAAACCACGTAGACCAAGACCTAGTAATGTCTAAATTCTTTAAGCACCTGATCCATGATCTGTATTTCACCATATCCTACCTTGTATTTATTGTATTTATCTCAAATATCTGCTCTTGTCTTGATCCACCTTCTTTTTTGCCTTTACAAATGGCTTCACACAGGTTATTTATATTCACAAAAATGACATATGCACACTCTCACACGGAAATACTTCTGCCCAGAGAAGCTGTGGATGCTCTATCCCTGGAAGTGCTCAAGGCCAGGCAGGATGGGGCCTTGAGAAACCTGGTGTAATGCAAGGTGTCCCTGCCCATGCAGGTGATTTTAAAGTCCCTTCCAACCCAAACCATTCTAAGATTATACTTGAACACTTGAATATAATTGTACACTTATAGTCAGGAGTGAAGCCTTTCTTCTGTGAGAAATAGCACTACTCCTTTTTCCCAGACAATTTATAACTTTTACAAAGGCAAAGAAAAGAGTGGAGACACGCAGGAGGAACAGAAGATACAATGAAGAAGTTGGAAAATAAAGACAATGTTGTAAGATGCAGAACCTTCTTCATTTGCCTCAAGGACTTTCATCAGGGTTTGATTTTCTTCATTAATATGAGATTTAGTACCAGGAGTTTTCATCCACTGAAAAATTAAATGTACCACGTTAGTCTATGAAAAAATACCAATAATTAATATGTAGCAGATGTGATATATTTAAGCTGAGCATGAGAAAAGTATGCAAAGTGTGAATGTATTTCAGCTGCAAAATCTTCCTCAAAGCATGGTGATCCCACTGTCAACTTGCTCTTGTGGGTAATGCCACTGGCTCTTTGGCTATTCATTTAGCAAAAAGTGAGAGAAATTCTCAATTTATGAGTTACTCATATATAGAAGACCATGTAATTAACTAAAATACCATTGTTTTTGAATCAAAACCATGTATCATGACAGATATTGTGGCACTGAGTAGAATTACACACCAGTCCACACAATTAAAAAGCAATTGCATTGTTTTGCAAATGTTCCCTACTGACCTACACAGGATTTCAATTAAAACAGAAGTTGAACTAAAACTGTGAGGAATTTATGAGATTGGGTGACATTTCATGTGAAGAAGTTTATGAGATTAGGCAGCAGTATCTAATTTTGAGTTATCTTAAGGGTAACGTTTCTAGTTTTTTCAAACTGTGATGCTATAGAAAATTAACATATGCAATTTCTATTTCCTCTGAACATTATCTATGGTTGTCTTTGGAAAAAATTTTTCATTCATTTCACATTATCATGTGGTAAATCCAGACAGCTGATTCCCTAGAAGGAAAACAATCTCTTGACATATTCTGATTTCTGTCTGACAGAGTGCATGAAGAGGTAGGATCACCTGCCCTTTTCCAGGAAACTTTATACAGAACAGCAACAACCACATAAAACCTTTCACTAAGCATCAAAAGCATGTTTTATTTTACATTATCTTAGGATTTACTTTAATATTTAAATATTCATTGCTATTATATAATACAATTATATAATAATTATTAATTATAATTTAATATTAGGAAAGCTTTGTTCATTCCATTCTTGGAAAAAATCCAAGCTGCATCTTTTACAGCTTTCTTTGTGCAGAACTGTCCTACTGAGATAGTTGCCACACCTGTATAAGCAAGATTAGCCAGTTAAAAACATGGAGAGCAAGAATTATATTGGATTTCTGGCATGGGAATAAGTATAATCATACTAAGTCTTATATAAATCAAATATAGTGTAATTTAATATATTATACTGTATAATACCATAACTTAATATAGAACAATATATCATGTGATACAAATAAAGATATAATATAAAAATAAGTATATACTAAATAAACATCTGTATAATTATCCTATGTGTCAAGTAGATTGTGAACCTTTAAAAAATAACAAATAGGTATTTCCTGAATGCTGATTCATTCTCTTAATAATGTCAGAAGTTGCTGAATTTGACATTCAACTTATAACTACCTTGAATTATGCAATAAAGAGGAGGAACCAATGTCAAAGCTTGGTGTGGTTTTGAGTTCAGTATTTTATACTTAGCTATTATTTTGACACCATCTAAACCCACACAAAGCCCAGAAATAATATTCATTAGAACACAAACAACAAGACTGTGTTGGTATAGAAGTTTTACCCCAATTATAGAGGTGTTAACTCAATAAATTATATACAGTCCTTATGTCTTTTTTTCTAAATTAGTCAATCCCTAAGAAAGTGTAAGAATAGTACTCTTCCTGTAATTTTTACTACTACTCATTTGTAAGCACAAATATTATTATTTGTGAATATAATACTGCCTATGTCTTCATCAGTATAAAACCAGATTGAACCTTGTACTACAAATTTAACTCATAGTTCCAAAGAGAGAAAACTGACTCCTTCCAAACCACTTGTTTTCAAGACAGAATTAGTCCAAGCCTTATACACAGTTGTGTTCCAAATTCTTTCTTATTATTTCTGGTTTATTTCTATATCATTTCTTCTCCACATTTGTCAGTTCTCAGCTGTTTCTGTGTCATGGAGCTGTGCCTAGTCATCATGTCTTAGGAAGAAAAATTGTAAAGAATTATGCATATTGCAAAATGAATTCACAGATATTTAATGTACATGCCAGTAGCCAGGAGAAGTAGTCCAGTGAGGGCTCCTTTGTGTTAGGATCATTAAATTACCAGGTTAGATTTTGAGAACAAAGTGTCCTACAATTTGTCCTAGTTATAAATTAAAGATTACAGCCTGTAAAGAGCATTTAGATCATAGGTACAAACACCTGTCAAATTATACTGATGGAGCTGAGAAAAGGCACAAGGATATGACAACATGAGTATTTTTGCATTTGTGAGTGGGATCCAAAAGTGTTTCCCCGTGCAGCACCCCTAGATGCAGCAACCTTTGGCTACCTCTTAACAAGCTGACTAGCCAGGTCTTTTCCAACAGCTCCAGCTCAGCATCTGATCTTTTTTATTATTTTTCTTTCTGATGGAAAAAGAAGATGAAAGCGTGAGTTACTAATGCAGAGCCATGCAGCCAGTTGGCAGGAGCTAAACATCCCATCAGAAGCCCCATTTCCAAGTCTTCACCCACAGACAAAGCCTACTCAAAAAGCAAATCTAAAAAAGGCTGCTGCCTTTCAGTTTTCCCTTCTCTCCTCTAACTAGAAAGCAAAAGTTAATGTTCCACAGATGTTACAGGGCAAAACAACACCAAAGATAAAACAATAAATAGGCTAATTCAAAAACATCCAACAAAAAGCCGAAGCAGAAAAACCCCTAATCAAAACCACCCCAGATTTTAATGCAAACAGGGGAAACCCCATACAGCAGTGAAAAGATTATCCAAAAATTCAGCAAGCTACTACTCTGCACTGGGTGTGTTATGTATAAGGAGAAGTAAGATCTGTTTCAAAAGCCAGAATACTGAAAAGAAATTCCTTTCATCTTCATGTCAAAAATTCTTTCACTGTGATGTTGACTATCAGCAGCAAGGGATATACCCTGAAATTTTAGTTGCCCTGTCACAGATTTAAAAGGAACCCAAAATATAAGCAAGATAGTTGATCTATTCTCAAGCCTGCAGGGGACAGGCAAGATTTGTTTCACTTCTAAGTTTTCATTCCATCAAGGCAGCATTGAATAAAGATGAAATGGAGAGATGGCCTGTTTACATTTTCATTCACATTCAACTTTACATAAAATAAAATAAAATAAAATAAAACAAAATAAAATAAAACAAAATAAAGGAGAAATTTTTCATCTTAGAGAGATGCGTTTTAAAGAGCTTCACGTGTCATGTAAGGACAAAACTCTCATCTCTCCTCAACAATATATACTACATCAAAATCACAGTTTTCTGCCATAGGCCTTCACATATAGCAAAAAATCTTGGTTTGGAATGTATTGCTGAATGGAAGTTCATTTGCAATGTCCTTAATTTTGATGTGTTAATTGCTACCATTCCTAGATAGCACTTTGCTATCATAATATTTTTCTTTTACGTGTATAATTTCAGGGGTCAGCTTTCCAAAACAGTTCAGCATGTGTCCTCAGAGTCAGTATTCCAAAGGGGTGAATGACTCAGATGACACAAAAACAACATTAAATTCCCTGCAGCTTAAACAGAGAACCACCCCAAAGTATTGATATACAAGGAAAAAAGGAAAATCCCAAACAAAACCAACATGATTAATGGAAGAAATAATATACATGAAAGCTCCATGATCCCCATACTTCACAAACATGCACAGGGGGCTAATAATAATGCTGTGAGTTCAATCCCAGTACAGGCCATTCACTTAAGAGATAGACTTGATGATCCTTGTGGGTCCCTTCCAACTCAGAATATTCTGTGATTTCTACTTTTGTACATACATGTGCACACAAAACACACAAAAATGAAAGGACAAGCAGGCAGCCATGAAGAAATCACATTTTTTATAAGATGCAGACACAATCACACAAAATGTGATATTTCATAGACTTAGAGAATCATTAAAGTTGGAAAAAACCTCTAAGATCATCAAGTCCAACCATTAACCAAACATTTCCAGGTTCACCCCTAAACTGTGTCCCCACCCCTAAGGTTTTTGACCGTGCCAATGGTGGTGATTCCATCACTTCCCTAGGCAGCCTATTCCAATGCCTTACAACTCTTTCAGTGAAGAAATTTGGGATATTTGCCAGCAGCATTTAAGAAACTTATTTAAATAACTTATTTAAAATAAACAATGAAACAAAAACTGTGATTGAACCTGTCACCTAGGTGCCATCAAGATTTATCTGCTTTTTCTGTCACATGTGAGAGAAAAGCTTCAGAAGGCGGCAGGAAGGAAAGTTAACACAAAATTAAGCACAAAGATACTCTAAATTTTGCTATAAATGCCTTCAATTTAAATTATGATTTTCACATACTGAGTGATCACAGTTGAAGCCCTCGCTGGTGGAATTTGGAGCTCCCAAGCCAAAACCCTGCTGACCTCGTGTTCCTGTAGGCTGGGTAAGAGACAAGAGGCTGCAAGCACAGTCACAGTGCCCTGCAAATATTTTTTTCTGGGCATCAGGAAGGCATTCACTTTGAAGCTGAGGGCAATTATTTATATACTCCTAAAAGAAATAAGAAGAGCTGCTAATGTATTTCTCCAGCTGAGGTTTTGTTTTCTTCATTTTGGTTCCTGATAGTTGGGGGTGACCCTGAGGTGTTCCTTTAGCTCATCCTGTCAAAATCAGAAGGTATTGCTGAGAGCTAGAGTCCTCTATGGCACCTGTGCAGAGATGCTTTCTTGAGTCTGTGTCCAAAAAGTAATCTGCTTCCCCTGTCTGCCCCCAGACAAGCAGGGCACAAATTTCCTTCAGCCATGCCTGAGTTACACCCCTGCTTTCCTGGGTAAACAGTAAAACTGTTTACTCCTGGAAACAAGTAAAACAAAAGTGTCCTGCTATCCTGGAGTCAACAGCACATGAACATGAACAAACTGACCAGTTCATCAACCAGAATCAACAGATGTGAGAGTAATATTTGGCATAAGCAAATTCCAGAGACCTTTTTATAGCCATTCACACTGTTACGAAATCCCTTTACCTCATTTCAAAGCAATTACTGTGGCAGCATATCATACATCCAGCTTCACATGAGATGCAGAGCACGTGTTGAGCTCTCATGAAACAGGCTGATGTGGCATTGCACATGAACTCCCCCCCAGCCAATGTCTGGGGGCAAAGACTCTTTTCCAAATATATTTGCTCCGATTCCTAATGCTCACTTTATGTAATAATTTTTTTGGCACCCTTTAGAAGTTTTTACCACCTCTTCTTCTTTTTACCACTTCTTATCTCCCTTAGAAAAGATAAGAAGAGAATCTGATCCTTCAGGAAGAATTCAAACAGAATCATAGAATCATAGCCTATCCTGAGTTAGAAAGGACTTATCAGGATCCTCAAGGACGTGCACAGGACACTCCAAGAATTCCACCATGTACCTGAGNGCACAGGGCTGGCCCTCCTGGCTGCAGGGCACTGCTGGCTCACATTCACTTGCCATGGGCCAGGGCCCCCAGGTCCCTTTCTGTGGCACTGCTCTCCAGCCTCTCCTTTCCCAGTCTGTGCACACAACCAGGCCTGCCCCACCCCCCCAGGTGTAGAATCTGACACTTTTCCTTGTTAAAGTTCATACAAGCAGTGGTTGCCTATCTAGTTTGTTGAGGTCTCTCTTCAGGGAGAGACTCTCTGCTTTTTATAGCAAAGGCAGCCCAAATAAAGGTCCAAACGAAAGCCCATACACCTGAACTTCAATTAGTCATGAGATTTTAGCAAAGCATTAAACTTCAGGCTCTCATATGTATGACAGATGGGAAGGTCTGTCAGGGCAAAGACCTGTGGAAAAGCAACNCCAAAACTGCCTCAGAACTCAAGGAGAGGCCACCCCAGCCCAGAGGAGAGCAGGACAATCCCTCCCTTGCCCAGCTGGTGATGCCATGGCCCAGTTCCTTTCCTCCTCACCTCATGCCACCTCACACATATTGAGGCAAGATCAGAGCAGGCCAGCTCTTCCACCTGATTCATTCAAACAAAATATATTGTACAGTTGCAATCAAAATGCTATTATTTACTTATTTTAATGGATTATTTCAACTACAACTAGCTCTTTATTTTTGAGTAACTTAATTTATTTAAAACTAGGGGAAAGAAGAGATTGCAATTGAGGGTATGTAATGATAACGAGCAATATAACAAACAGTTCAAGAGAAGCTATTCTGTGTAGAAAAATGCACAAAAACTTGTTGCCATGTGGTAATATTGAACTCTAAGTAGATTATATGGAGACTGAAATTGTATAGGCAAAACAGGATTAAGAGATCCCTTTGAAGTACATTAAGAATGAAAAGTGAAAGTGAGAAAATAAGTCAATAATGATTAAAGATGATTAATCTCCAAGTCCTCCTAAAGAAAGTGTCCTTTAATTTGGATTTTCTGTGGTGTGGGAAAGCAAACTTTTTATAACACAAGTTCATTGGAGTGCATGAACCATCTTATCTGGGGGAAGATGTCACACATCTTTAGTGTTAAACATCTTCATTCCTCAGAGAGTGCTTGAATTTCTCCTTTATGTTTAGTAGGGTAACACACCGGTGAGTGAACATTTGTGATCCTCAGCTTTATTGTAATTAGAGATGCTCATTAAACTGCTCATGAGCAGCACAGACCTTCTGTTTGGACCCTTAGCAGCAATCCTGTGAAGGACATGTTATCTGTCTCTCCCTAGGATTGCTGCCAGACTGTTTCCAAATGCTTCTTTTGCACGGTTAAGGTGGTATGTCTATAACTTATTAACAACTGAAGACCCAATCTGATGACTTTGGTTTCTGAAGTTTTTAACAGCACAGAAATACTGAAATGCACATTACTTTTTCATTCTCCTAAAGTATGTTCTGCTTCTTTATTCTTAAATCACCTGCAGTGAGATCTTAGTGCCCTCTCTCCTTCCCAGCTGCTACTACTTTCTCCCCAAAGTGCTTTTTGATTCATGTATGAAGTGCCTTAATTTTGCTGTGCCTTTTCCTCATTTTAAAACATAGTAATGCAGCTATTTTGTTCAGTCCTTGACTGCCATCTCTTGCTGAAGCACACTGGAATGCACAGCTGGTCCTCCTGTCGGTCCACAAGTTTTACAACCTCTTGACTTGTTCAGCAAATAAAAAGAAAAACCCAAATTAACAGCCTTAGTCTGCAAAGCTTACAGCCAAACAGAAAATGTCATGTTTTCTCAGAAATTAGTTATGTTATTCATTAGTTATTCGTCAAGAGTAGTGTTCTACTCTTCCCTGTAAGGATCTCAAATGGCCACTGCAGTATGAATTACCCCAGTGCAGCCTAGCCCTGCCTTCCCTCAGTCAGAATCCTTCCCTTCTCTCTGTCGTGCTCAACCTCACACGTACACAGAGTCTTCCATTGGCAAAGTCAGCAAAAAACCAGAGATGACCAAAGGACAGCCTTATCTCCTTGGCCTCCACACCAAGAGCACAGCAGCCTTTCCAGCTCAGCTTGTTCTGTTTCACAAGCAGACCTGCATCAGCTGTTTCACACCTTCACCCCACTTCAATCTGGTGTGAGTGCTATTGCTTGGGCTGTCCAGCTTGTGATGTGACTGCAATTTTTATTTTATTTTATTTTAGTTATTTTATTTTATTTTATTTTATTTTATTTTATTTTATTTTATTTAACTGATCATTTCTTTTGAGTGATATTTGGATAGAAACATCTTTCTACATCATACCTGTGCCATTTCTGGACAATTATTCGTTTGGTTGTCTTTATTTTCCACATAGGCTCTGTGGCAAATACTTCTTGAAAGGTGGGAATGGGAAATGTCCCATCCTGTTTTGGATCACTCCCCAGTTATCCTGTCAGGAGGGGATGTGTCTCATACTTGCTCTGCACTGATGTGTGTCCACTGGTACAAGTTTATAAGTTTCAGAGGAAGATACTGCCTGGGCAGACGAGCAGCAAACTACTTTTCTACATCCTAATTTTCCCTCTACAATAAAATTCAAGGGAACTGAAGGGCTGGTGCCAGCCCCCCGTGCTGGGTGGCTGGTGGGGACCTGTGGAGGGGCCCAGGGAAGAGGCAGCTGGGAAGAAGTAAGTAGGGGGTAAATGATAACTGACGTTTGATTTTAAGCTGTTTCTGTTTTTGTTTTTTTTTCTTGATAATATGACCATTCAAAATCCAGTCTTTCAGATTGTTTCTTCCCATTCAACTTTTCAGCTGTCTTAGTAGAAGAAAATCAAATTCTCAGTGTAAACCACACATTTCCTCCTGAAAAATGCTCACAAAGTGAACAGTTGTGTTTGCAAGCAACTCCACAAACTTTGCATCCTGCAATGACAATAGAGGGAGGCAGGACTGGATGGGTCTTGAGCACTGGCCACAGAGGCCACCAGGTGCCCTGATGTGACCTGGCACTTCCAGGGGAGAACAATCCCACGGGGAGGACTCTGTGTCCCCAGGGAATGATCTGTTTTGAAACTCTAAGCCATCCCTCCAGTTCCTCATACCACTGCACCATAATGATCTTTTTATAGATAAATGAGCGTGACTTACTGAGGAAAGAGTAATCATTAAAGAAGAGCCCCTTAAGAAAAACAAAGTCCACTGTCAAGGAAAGATAATAACCCCTAAGTTTAACAGGATTTCTGGAAGACACAGTTTTCAGTGCATTTTTTTTGCTCCAGAAATTTGCTTTTCCTCAATAAACTAGTTATTACTTATTTTTCATCTATCTGATCAAATACGACTTAAATCCTCCAGTGCCTATTTCTATGAATTTTTCACAGCTTGCTATTGAAAAATATTGAAAAGGAATAAGAAAATAATTCAGTTATGTATTAGGATACAGCAAAAGAGCTGTTTATTATTTAGCAAAATAAATTATTCACAGAATTTATTCTATTATCTGCATTTTTAGAAGAAAAAAATATCCTTCAGTAGTGCACAGGTATTTATTTACTTGAGAGTTGCTCTTTTAGTGGAAAGCAATATACTGAATAGAGAAACTTTTTGATTTACAGGTTAGAAATTTTTTCCTTAGAGAAATATATGTAATGTTCAATTTTTATAATAATATTTAGAGGCTGTTACTGTTTATGGATACTATGCAAGGTATACAACTTGTGAGATCTTAATTTTGTAAGTTAAATCAACTATATTTTCTATGTATAATCTAAGCATTTAGAGTAGCACCAAAAAAATGGATATTAACAAATGGATATCAAATTTTATGTGTGACTTGATATTATGTTACAGAATGACACATGTTTATAACAGTGCACAGATCCCAGACTCAAATACGGGACTTTAGCATCAAAATAAGTGCAGAAGATGCAAAAATGTTAAGGAATTTCAGGATTCAAACCCCATGTTTTTTCTTCTCACTACTAATGACCAGTCAGTCTTGGATCAAGGGTCAGGTCCTGGATGTGTTACAGATGACAAAGGGTGGCTAGCAGATTAACTCAGCTGAAGCCAGGAAAAACATTCATGGTCTGATCATTGAGCATCAGACTACATGATTCTAGTCTGGGCTCAGAGAGAGATGACTTCTATCATCTCAAAGTGGCATTTGCTCCAAATGCACAGCTCTCATTGCAAGGAAAAAAAGAAGAAAAAAAGGAAAACAAGAGTGGACAACGTAGCTGTGGTGGTGACAGCAGCAGGCAGAGGTGTCTGCAGCTCCCTCCTCGGGAAGTGCTTGTAAATATGCAAGGTGTGGCACACACAGCATCACTTTTCTGCATATTAGGATAAGGCAGGTGCATCTTGCAAGTGTTAGAAGAGATGCTCAACTCTCAAGCTAACGGAATGCTGAATTCAGGTTTGTCTCTTTCCTAATCTCCAACTGAAGGATGCAATAACATATATCCATTCACTCAAGCTGTCTCCTCTCCCCCTTAAAAGGCTTTTCTTATGTTCCCCACAATCAGGGGCTAAAAGGTACAGCAGTTCATGGAAAAGAGCATTCCTTGCAAGTTTTCCTGCCTGACTGCAGGAAGTCAGGTTGCAGCTCATTAGTCACACCCTTAACTTTGCTGTCCTCAAGTACGTTTTTCAGATGTTGAAATGAGGCCTGAAATAGAACCTCAGATGCATACAGCCTGGAGTGGAGAAGTGAAAAGCTCAACTTGGAATTTCTTGTCAGATTCTTGGTCAGATATTGAAAGAGGTATTGAATCTTCAAAAAAGTGGAGGTTCTTCCTTGGGTTATCTTAGCTAAAAATTAGTTTCACAAGAGTTTGAATAAATAAATAAAAAAACCCTTATTATTTCAGGGAAATAAAAATACCAATTATTTCCACATACAGAATAACATCATGACAGAATAACCAATGTTTCATACTATTTAACTTTTTTTCCCCAGAAACTGTATTTCTAAGTTATGTTATTTTTTCTGTGAGAGATTTAGCCAAAATGGTTATTCTGAATGACATGATGCTGAAAATGTGTCAGAAGACTGTGGCAAATTTACATCTCTAGCTTGATTTTCAATTTGTTATTCCATAATTTTTTCCTATTTTGTGTAAAATACTAGCATCCAAAAGATCCCCACTTTTCTGCCAGAAAAAACATTCATAATTTTAAAACAATTGCTGGAGGCTTATATTTATGCCAATAGGAATTTTTTTTTCACTACACTTATTTTCCTAAAATGAATATTACAGAGATCTTCCACTTCCAGTTTCTTTGGTAACATGACTAGGAGATAAACCTTCTGACTCAGATGATTATTCTTTCATTTGCTTTATATTTTCATTTTTTAACCCAGGCTTTATAAACGGTTCTCCGCCCTCTCAACATTATAAGACTGATTAAGTCTTCTTTACATAATGCAGTTCAGCAGCTCAAATTTAAGAATAAATACCCTCAGGTTTGAGGGTTTTGCATCTTTTTGTGAATTCACTTGATGTCCCTGTGGTCAAACTAGATCAACCCATGGTTTTCCTGGTCAGCCCTACAAGCTGCATACAAACACCATTAAATTGGCCTCCTGCCAGACTGGGGTGACAGCTGACCCCAGAAACTGTCTGCTGTAATGGCACAGCTTTTAGCATTGCCACAGACATTTATTAATAAGGCCCTGTAAGTATGATATAAAACATGCAGAAAATATCCATATCAGACTTATAAGGAGAGAGGTTCGGAGAGGTTCGGAGAGGTTCGGAGAGGTTCGGAGAGGAGAGGTTCGGAGAGGAGAGGTTCGGAGAGGTTCGGAGAGGTTCGGAGAGGTTCGGAGAGGAGAGGTTNAGAAGAGAAGAGAAGAGAAGAGAAGAGAAGAGAAGAGAAGAGGAGAAGGAAAAGGCAAAAAACCCCACCCTGTCTCAAAAGCAGAGGAATGCTTGGCTGCTTTTTTGAGAGTGTAATACTTTAGGACATTTGGTCTGTACAAAAGAGAAATATTAACTAGTGATGGTTGCATACAGTTGTATGAAAACTCTCAGAATGTTACCTACCCTCACTTTGACTGATCCACATAATGGAAAGGGGGTCATTGCTGTCTCAGCTGGTCCCTCCATCTCACCATCCACAGGTTCCAGGACACAATGGTGTGCTGTGCCCACTGCTGTATCCATATCCTGGTTTTCACAGAGGGCTGGATCATGGATGCCAAACCTGCACTTCATATTTCTGTGTAGACTAAAAGTGTTTTGTCTATAGATGCAGCAGCACCTTTAAAGAAGTAACTGTGCATATTGGTTTGGGTTTTTTGTTTGTCTTTTTCAGTTCACACTTGGCAATAAAAGGGGACTTTCAACTCCCCCTTTTACACTCAGTGTCACCAAAATCAACTACAACATTGCACGATCTCTACTGCACACATGGACAGAAGAAGTCCTTCTCCTAAGCAGTGGATGGGAACAGGCAAGACTTCAGGTCTGGACACACCCTAAGTTGCTACTGACACAGCAAAACTACCTCTATTTACTGATGACTTAAGGAGATGTGGGGATCCATCTCTAGCCAAGACAGGGCTGAAGAAAAGGACTTCTGCTATTAAAAGCTCTCCCATGTTATAGAATTGATTATCTTTTTAAAATTTTCTTCACAATATACGCTCCACCCTTCCTTCGGGGTTGTGACTACACACACTCCCTCTCTGTACAAGTTAATCCTTCAGGATGACAAGTAACTTCGTGCTTCTTTGGAAAATGTATTGTTATGGCATTAATGAAGATTAAATGAATATTCAGTTATTTAAAACAAAGACACAAAAGGAAAAGCGAGTAATTGAATTTACAAAATTATGCCAAAGACAAAGTTAAGATAAACATTGCTGTTCAATCTGGTTTTCTATGATTCTCTGGTCCTGTAAGTCCAACAAAATTGTATACGGATAAATAAAATAAGTAATTTCTCACACAAACTCATACAAGCTACATTGTCTTTAGTAGAACTCAGCTAAAAATTAGTTTCTGACTGAAATTCACCCTCAGACAGTGCAGCACAAACCACACTTCTGTTCATCTGGAGATCCATTGGGTTTCCAAACACACCAAGGCTGGACTAGAGCAGGTGGGAGGGAGCACCATAGTTAGTTTTAACCATTAAACACTTCAGTTTCTTATGGTCACCTTAAGTTCCAGAGATTCCACCAAGAAGCACACTTAGCATGTCAAAGGACAACTGTAAAGCCTATTGTTGGCATTCAAGGTCAGTTTTTAACCATATGAGGAAATTGCTTCTCTGAAAATAAACTCACTAGTGAGACAACAGGTTTGTACACTGAGCTTTCCTTCCTTCCTCTCTCCTTCATTTTGTTCTCTATTGCTCTTATTTTATTATTGAAAAATGCTGAGATGTCAGAAAAGAGTTGGATCAAGTCAATATGCCAGGCTAATATTTAACCTTAAATTTATACATCACAGATTAAGAGATTGTACTACAGATTTCACAGCTAAGTCCCTTATTTCAGCTTGCCTGGAGGAAGCACCCATAGTACTAGGGTCTAAGTGCATTGCTCCTTAACTCATCCTTAGCTACCTTTTTTAAACTCCTTAGAACTGAACTGGATTAGAAAAAGCCTTCTGGCTGAGCAGGCTCTCAGTTTATTATTTTTCATTGCTGAGCTACAGATAAGCTTCAGCTTTGCTGTCACCAGAGTTCATCTGCTCAGAGCACCAGACATAGTAAACCAGAATCTTCCATCAGAGAATCATACAGTTGGTGCAATGCCAAACTTTGTAGCTCCAGAAGTCAAAAAATTCGTGACTTGGGACTACGTTGTTTTTGCAGCACTATTTTTAGTCTCCGCCAGCATCGGAGTCTTTTTTGCAGTTAAAGAGAGGAAAAAGAAAACTTCAAAGGAATTTTTGGTGGGTGGTAAGCAGATGACATGTGGACCCATAGCTTTTTCTCTTACATCAAGCTTCATGTCAGCAGTAACAGTCCTGGGGACACCCTCCGAAGTTTATCGCTACGGGGCATCCTTCGTGCTCTTCTTTCTTTCCTACACACTTGTCATAATTTTTACTGCTGAACTTTATCTACCTGTTTTTTACAGATCTGGCATCACAAGCACTTATGAGGTAAGTAAAAATCATAAAACAAAAGGCACTATTCTAGCATAACTAGGTATCATGCATGCATTTTTTAGAGAAAGATCCTTGACAAAAATCTTTGACAAAAAGCTTTCTGCAGTGTTTTACAGAATATATTGATATATTAATTATATCTTATTTTAATAAATAATTTGCGTTATTCAAACAGGTTATTTATATTGCTTAAGTTGAAATCACCATCTAAGGGTCAGAGCTCCTTTTATGCACATTTAGCACAGACGGGATATGGGTTTACACACAGCACCAAATGAAATTACAGTTGGAAAATATTTAAGCGTATCCAAATTCTCCTGGTTTTTTGAGTATTCTGCTCTGGTTTAGAGAGAAAGACTTTAAGAATGATATTCAATACTCTCCAATTCAAACTTAGTCTAGAGATGGTAATTTTGGCCAAGCTACTAGATCTAAATAGCTGAGGTGGGAGGAAGAGAAAGAAGGTGGCAGGCCTGTTCAAAAAATAGAAAGAAGAAAAAAATATCAGGGCTGGAGAATGAATTCAAGCATTCTCTATGAAATGAAAGTAATGACTTTTGAATTTTGTAGAGTTTTTGCTTGGCATTTTCCCTGGAACACATTTTTTCCTTCATAACACAGTTCAGTAGCAGCCCTTATAACCTGCACATCCACAGGCCAGCTACTGACCATTTGGGATGGCCTCTTACTCAATTCAGTCAACTCCTGCAAGTTTGGTTGCTCCTGCCTGGGGCAGCTTCAACTGGCCAAGAATTGGGTGATGAAACTGGGTTAGTTCACATGGAACTTTCTGTTAACAGAAAGGCTGCTCAAGCTCACTGAGCCCAAACCCAAGGAAGGGCTTTGGTCAAACAGATCTGCCTGGGTATTTGGAAATATTTTCAGGTCAGTGAAGAGTAAAATTGACCATTGCTACAAGTAGTTTCATTTTCTAGATGGTTTTGATCCAATATCAGAGAATTAATTACTTTTGTCATCTGAACCACCAAAAGTGTCATTGTAGACAGAGACAGCCTTCAAGCATGCTGGAAAGATGACTTCTGGCTTCATGAATTATTGTTAGAAATAGGTCAAGTTACATAAATTAGCTCTATATTTATATGGCAGGCTGTGGGGTTTATTATGTGAGAAACACGAGATCAGCATGAGCAAAATGAAGAAGAAAGATGCTTTGGCAGTACAAAGTGCACAGCCTAGAGACCTCTAAAAGAGGAAAAACTTGTACAGTGCATGCCTGATGTCTGCTGGGGGCACATGGGACTATGGCCCAAGAAGAGCCTCCTGGCATGGAGGCTGCCACGGGGCACAGAGACTCTGCAGAGACCCCAGGTGGTGATCCAGCCTTAAAACCTGGGCTTTTGGGTCTAGAGATCCACTCACCTCTGCAGGTCTTTTGAAGGTGGCAACACCTCTCTACTTCCTTGAACCTGGAAGGCCATAAGACCTCCCTTCTTGCCTCTCCACACTGGTGATGTGCAGATTTGGCTTTAGACTGAGACAGAACAAGTGGGAAAGCCAGCTCAGCTCATGCATTAGGGAAACTCCATGTTGCTACTTCACCATTTGCTCCCCCTCCACTTTTCCCACTACTGGAGTCGATGCTATTTCTGCTAGAGATGAGCTCAACTTTCCTCACTGTGTAGTTGGAATACACTTCCATTTGAAGTTTAAATTTCATTGTAGCTCTCTGGATCTTCCAGTTATTCCTGGTACAAAGTATTGATAACTGGAACCCAATATAGAACTTCAAGTACCTGGTAGAGATGAGAAGATTTCTCAAATGCAATTATCCTTATGTCTAACGACAACCCTGCTCTCCTCGTTGCGCTCCTAGCAGCAGTGCCAGCTGCCAGTGAGTTTACCTGCACTGTAAGGTGTTACTCAGGGCAAACAGAGGGATAACATCTGTGTCACAGGGGCTCCGTGTGCACTTGACTGAGATTACGCTTTTTCCTAGTATTTGGAGCTAAGATTTGACAAGACTGTCCGTCTTGCTGCAACGCTGATTTACATCCTGCAGACGGTAAGACAACGCTGACTTTTATCTATGCTGATTTCACTCGACGCTGATTTTTCACAGACTAGCCTCACACAGCACATTTTTTATAATGAGATGTTTTAATGAGTACTCTTTCTTTTTCTTAGTTGTTTTCACTTGAAATATGAATGCTAAAAAGAAAGTGTGATTATATTTTTAGCTGTCTAACTTCCCTAATTTTCCTGTTTAGTGTAGGAATGCCATTTTAGTTGTCTTTCTTTAACACTTGGCTGCTGTGCTGTATATCTCACAGCACATTCTTGGTCTAGTTATGCTCACCTGAAGCTTCTCTCTTCCCAGACAAGTGAATTCTGTCTTTCTTGAGAAGCTGGTCAAGCTTTACTGGGAATGTTTAGCTACCCATTTATGACACTGAAAATTTGAAAATTTACCCTATTTGAAAACTGTTGTACAAGGTATCCTGGGCAGATGCCCTGGTAGCTGTGGTCCCATGATGGTCACAGTTGTGGCCATCTTGAGAGGTTACATTAGTTGTGTATTTAATGGAAAGATGGGATTTGATGGGAGATTCGGAGACCTTTCCTTCTGCATTAATTCCATTTTAATAATTCCCAAATCTCTGGCCACAGATCTGAATGCTTACTGACTTTGATGCTTTATTTCTCAATCAGTTCTCTCAGATCTCACACGTAAAGGGTATTGAGTCAGTTACTTTGAAAGGGATTGAATGGAAAAATGAAAATTTAATTCCTAAGATCAATGCAACTTTATTTCTGTATCACTATTTGTGCTTTCTGGAGACACCCTTCTTCTATTTCACAAGGATATTTTGTCATCTATTTGTCTTAGCAGTAGGGAAAAAAGTAATACAAAGACAGATAATGGTCCTTTCCTCAGAAAGGAATTAAACACAAGATTTTAATTTTTAAGGACTGAAACAGAAAGCCATATACAATACCAGCTGATCTAAAGAAACACCTAAATCTGGTATTTTGCTCAGAGGCCTAGTCCAAAAACAAATTTTATCACTGAGCATTCAAATACATAATTTTTCTCCTTCAGATCCTTTATACAGGAATAGTGGTCTATGCTCCATCACTGGCACTCAACCAAGGTGAGTTCTTATGTTGCACTACACTGCTACCCCAAATAACCACACCAGAAGCACTGCTTGAGTAAATGAATTAACAAAAACAGATAAAGACAAAAACCCAACCCTCCTCAAAGGATCTATAAGAATGTTTTTGCCTTCACCTTGTAGCTCTGCTTTTCTGACTCCCCAGGTTCCCCTCACACCCAAACACTATCAGGAGCCTTGTGGTTGCTCTTCTGCTCTCATTTCCACTTAGAACCACCCAAAGAGATCTGAAGCAAACAATTTCCCAACATCCTGACAAAGTTCACAGTACAAGCTGATGATCCAAGACCATACTATGCACTTTGATTCCCTGTCTTTTGTATTCAGGTTTCCATGGGCATAACTCTTTTCCCAGTAGCCAGAGATGAATGCTGTTCTGTTGTCTGTCCCCAGACTTCTTCAATTAATATTTGCAAACTAGGCATAGAGCATCCATCACCACAGATGGGATTTGTAATTTTACTGTCAGAGGGCACAAGGAATCATCATGGCCCAGATCCTGATTTTGCCAAAATTGATTGGGAAGAGATTGTGAGGCTCTTTTGGTTGTTCATTATCTGAGTTGCATTCAGTCTGCTCGACCCCACCACCCACACAGCGCCAAATTTTCTTCCTCTTTCATGCAGCTGAATTCCATGTGAGTTCTCATTCATTATTACACTATACTAACTTTGCTAATAAGAGAACCTTTACAAATAGTTTTGCCCTCACAGACTATGACTGGTGGGTGAGATTTCAGTATCAGCCAAAACTAAATTTGTTTATCTTGTGCAAAGAAACTATGAAGCAAAATGAACACAGAAAGTTGTTTCAATGAAGCACATTTTAGCATTAAATAATTCTTAGAGGCAGGTAATGGAATTTACTTGGGGGTTGGAGTTATTTTGTCTTAGGATTTTGGGGAATCCCTGAAGAATTTGCTTTCTTAAGAGAAAGTTCTGGACTCAGAACAGAAGTGAGGCATTGCTTATAAAGCTCTGTCCTATCACAATGACATTTTTGCTTCATGCAAGTATTCTTAAGTGTTACTTTTGCTTGAAAGTTAGTTAATTTCAATTTGAAAGGAAACAATGCAAAACAATGTTCTACAAAACTTGAAAAATCCAGCAAAGCTCCTAATAGACACAAAAGATTAAAATTAATAATTACTCCTATCCTTCTAAGGCTAAAGGATTGCAGCTCTTCTGCTACCTTCCAGATGACTTACATCCATTTCACTAATAATTTTGTTTTCATTGGTTTCACAGTCACTGGATTTGATCTCTGGGGCTCTGTGGCTGCAACAGGGATTGTCTGCACTTTCTACTGCACTCTGGTATGTAACAGGCATCACTGAACACTTGGAACATTAATTTGACCATCCTTTAAACATGACAGAGCATCAGAGGAGGGTGGCTCCTGTAGAGAACATAGAGATAAATTTCTTCTACACTCTGTGTTATAAGGAAGTCTATTTGGAGGGAAAAAAATGCTCTCTAATCCTCTGCTGTATATCTGCATGTTTAAACCAGACATCTTGAGACAGAGTCCAGAGAAGGAGGCTGTGAGCTTCCCCTGTCACCTTTTGAGAAGATGATTCTTGTCACTTACAAATTACAGGCTGAAAAACACTGTAATGGAAACTGTGCTCAAGAACAAAGAGCTAAAACCTAGGAAGGATAATCAACAGGTCATAGGGCTTTCCTTTTGAGTGGAAGCAACATTTGGAGACTGCAAATTCCGAAATAGACACATTGTATAGATATTTTCAGTGAAGCAGCAGAGCCCTGGGGCTCAGGACACAAACTAATTGCCATCTCATTGCCACTAATGATTTTTTTCAATATATCACTCCACTCTTGTTGAAAACACTTATTACATGCTCTAGCACTGACGTGATCGAATATGAAGCAGCAATGGAAGAAAGCTGGATGGCAAACGTTGCAGAGCTATTTTTCTGTGTTAGGCTAATTGTGGACCACTGGGCTCTGAGAATGTATGGAGTCCTATGAGATGTAGGAAGAGGCCAAAACTCCCTAAGCTTTTGTTCCACAGCATGATATATTCTTCAAATGGAGGCAGAAAAAAAGCATTTAACTGAAAGTCAAATATTCTCCTGTGCCCATGGACAAACTGTTTAGGCTGTGAAATTTTCTGCCCTGCAAAAATACACACTTTGTGGGAGAATGCAGAGCCCTGATTTGCTAGGTGCTGTCCATACAGCTCATGAGCTGTCAAAATAAGGAGTCTTTCTACAATTTTCAGTACCTGAGCAACAAGGAAGAAGATTGAGGGTGTACAGTTTCTCTTTGTTTCAGGGAGGATTAAAAGCTGTTGTCTGGACAGATGCATTTCAAATGGTTGTTATGGTGACTGGCTTCGTGGCAGTTTTGATTCAAGGAACCAGTCTGAATGGTGGATCAACCAAAATCTGGGAAGATGCCCATGAAGGATCTCGGCTAAACATATTTGAGTAAGAAACAAATGATGCAAACCATTCCTTTCTGTATATTTAAGGTTTAGAAACCATGCCCTCAGTAAGCCAAAAATACACAGACTTGGTTTTAAACGACCTTGGTGACTCAGAGAAGTCCATTCTGCATCTCTTCAGCTATTGGCAATGCATTTGACCTTTATGAAAGCTTAACTCCTTCAAGAAATCAAAGGTCTGCTGAACTGAAGGGGAGATTTGCCATTTTTCCTCGTGTAGCTACAAATGCAGCCCAATTATTCCTTCCAATTTCATACACAGAATATTCTGAGTTGGAAGGGATCCACAAGGATCAACAAGTCCAGCTTGAAAGTAAAAGGCCCATACAGGGATCAAACATGACCTTGGTGCCATTAGCACCATGTTCTAATCAGCTGAGCTAATCTCAGTGGCTAATTGTATACATCTTTCATTTTCTATTCATAAAACTGACACTATATTTTACTTGCACTCGCCACAGCAGCTAGCATTAGTGCATCAGTGCACTGGGATAGAAATCTGATCTTCCTTTGGCTGTTTGAGGCATTTGTTGGTTAATCAAGGCAAGTCAGTGACAGAATCCAGCAGCAAGGTCAAATGTTATCTGCTGTCCTGACCAAGATAAGGAGAACTGCAAAGCTGACACATTCGAGACAGAAAGACACATTTGTGCAAGTTAGATTTGCTGAGTAGCAGAATTTTTTTGTACAAAAGATAACACAGCAGCTGAAGAAATTTTCCCTAAAGGAAGTTAAATCATAATGAGGTGTTATTAACAGTTTACAGGATATTTTTAGAGTTTGGTGAGCAACCTTTTTTCCTTACAGAAGACAGGGTCCCAGGCAGGAGGGCTTGTAGGTCTGCTACAGTATGACACGGGTCTGATGTCTGAGCATAAGCATCCTTATAAATTTGACTAATCTCAGCTAAGAGATCCTCTGACTAGGTCTGAATGATATTTGTTTATCCTGAATTGAAAACAATGTGTTTCAATATCAAAGTAAAAAAACCTTCCAAACCTGAGCACGTCAGATGTTGTCTGTTCTGGAAAACAATATTACCAATGCAGAATTTTTGATTCAGAGGGTAGGACATGCGTGATAGTTCTGAAAAAATCACTTACCTCTTGCTGAAAAAAACCAAAAAAGTTCAAATAAAAAATTAAATTGCTTCTTTCTTTCTTTCTTCTAGCTTTGATGTTGACCCTTTGAGACGACACACCTTCTGGACAATAGTTATTGGGGGAACATTTACATGGCTAGGGCTCTATGGAGTCAATCAGTCCACAATACAGAGATGCATTTCCTGCAAATCAGAAAAGCATGCTAAACTGTAAGCTACCTGTCATTAACCTATTCCTGCAATCAAGCAAGAATTACACTCAGCTTGTCAGCTATACTAAATAAATATTGGGATCCCACTAAGTGGTACTGAGCTAATTTTGTCCTGACAGTCTTACTACCTCTGGCTCAAAATGACAAAGTATATGCAGAGGAAAAAGAAAAATCTCTCTCTTGCAGCTTATCAATTTATGATCAGGCTGATAAACTAATCCTCAGAAGGAGAGTATGGCAAAGATGCCAGCACAGAAGCTGTGCTATTACAACCATGTTGTAAAAATATATCTATTGGAACTGTGTTCATGTTATACTGGATTAAAAGTTGTTATTGATTTAGTGGGACACTAAAGTACAAGGTAATACCTAAATCAAATGAAATCTTAATAATTTCTTAAAATTCTGCAGCATCAGAATAATCAAAATCAGTGAAGAACGAAGTGAATTTCACAATATAGGTATACAGGTGTCCAGCTTGCTACCTGCCTCAACTTTAGCAGCACTATAAGTATGGCTAGAAATATTTTACTAAACAATCAGATTTTTTCACACAATTGCTTGCACATGTTGCTAAAGAGTAAAGGTGATTTTTTTTCCTTTTTCAAACAGCTTTTTTGCTGTCTGTAAACATATTAATTTTTCTGAAGGTCATGACTGTCCATATGAATTTATCCTGTAGAAAATTCAGTGTCTGAGAAACATTTGAATTATATAACCAGTTAGGATTAAGGGATCTCCCAAAAAAAGTTCAGAATAAATATCTTGTAACAGCTTTTTTATTTATCTTCCATTAAACAGTTTCTCTCATTCGCTCTAGGGCACTTTACCTGAATTTGTTGGGACTTTGGACAGTCCTAGTGTGTGCAGTATTTTGTGGATTGGTGATGTACTCTCATTACAAGAGTTGTGACCCTTGGACTGCTGCTTTCATTTCAGCTCCTGATCAGGTACAGATGTCCATTACAACAATTAGGAGCTGCTTTGGGCTCAGGCATAGCATGTATCAGGACAGTTAATTTTGTGCAATTCTCTACGTCCTTTCAGCACTCAGGGACTAAGGTGGGTGCCAGATCAGGGCATTTTTGCCAAAAGACATCCCCTTTGCTCAAAATCTGAAACCATGTTATTTGGGACACCACCAGAATTTAGCAACGTGCTCATGAACATTACATACTGCTCTTCCATTACCTAGGAGACTGTTAATTAATTTCTTGTGTTGCTCTTGTGCTCCTTCTATCCCAGCTCATGCCATACTTTGTTATGGACATTTTTGCTTCAATGCCAGGAGTCCCAGGACTGTTTGTCGCCTGTGCATTCAGTGGAACACTAAGGTTTGTGCATCTGAATTGACATTTTGGCTGTTTACAATTATTTCTTGAGGATGCAGAGTGAGGTCAAAATATGAAACCCTAAGAAAGGCCCAGCTGTTTTTCTTAGAACATTCTAGGAAGCAGCAGCAGTTCTTTATTGAATTCTGTTACATCTCTGGAGGTATTTAAAAGACATGTGGATGTGGCATTTAGGGGCTTGGTTCAGTGGTGGACTTGAGTGTTCTGGGTAAACAGTTGGACTCTGTGATCTTAGTGGTCTTTTCCAACCTAAGTTATTCTATGATTATGTTTATGATGAAGTCTAACTCCTCATCTCCAGTATGATTTTATCCCAAATACATTTTAGAATAATGTTATCAATACAGAAAAACTGAGTTTAACTCCCCAAAATACTCTTGTGAGCTGCTCACGGTGGAATTGTCTTTACTTAACTACCACAGTGTCACAGTCAGGGGTATAAATGTTTTCAGCAACTGTAGTCACCAAAGACAGGCTCACTCACCTAGCTAAAAGAGTTGGGCCATTCATGAAGGATCAGGGTGGCACTGGTGGTGACTGCACATCCTTCAATTTGTGAGGGAGTAAAGTTTTAATTCTGGAACGTGTCTATATTTCAGGTCTTTGCAAACTCGTAAGTGGAAGGGTCAGTTAGGATGTGTTCCTACCTTGTTCCATGCCAGCACAAAGCAGAGCCCCCAGCAACTGCACAAGTAGCAGAAACCTCCCCAGTTAAAGCAGCACATATGAAAAATGCAATGAATCATCCAGTCCTTGGAGAGCAGTAGTGCTGAAAAAGAGGGAGCATTATTTCTTTATAAATACAACTTGGTTTCAGATTATATTGCTTCCTATTTACTTCCCATTCTTCTCCCTTCCTACAGCACGGTAGCTGCCAGCATCAATGCCTTGGCCACTGTTACCTTTGAAGACTTGGTCAAGAAAGGTTTCCCAAACCTCCCCGAGAAGATGAGCACGTGGATCAGCAAAGGCTTGTGTGGGTACTCTGGATGAGAGTACCCATTTCTTTAGCAGCAAAGGGCCCTGCATAGAGAGGCTCCCTCAGAAAAACTTGTGCTTTGGAAGCCTCCACAGGAGTGTAAAACTTTATAAACCCTCAAGGTGAACACCAGCCTGATGCTTCAGTAGCATGAAGTATCAGCACCATAGGGCAGAGGAACAAATATGGACTAGCATTAACAGCCACTACTCAAAAATCCTTGGAAAAGTTTGGTCTGCTGAAAATATTGGGAAACACTCTTCATAACACAGAAAGATTATCAATGTAGTTATTACCACATTACCCTATACTAGTATTTATTTAGAGTAATGCTGTAAGTAATTTCTATTCAGAGCATTGCATAAGCAGGTTATTCAGCTTTTCAGACAAAAAGTATGAAAACAAAAAGTAAAAAACCCCACAAAATATCATCAACATATTAAGCACCCAACATTATTTTAATTTTTAGGGTATTTGTTACAATTATTGCAGCAAGGTCATAACCCTTTTATGAATCCCATAATAGTACCATAAGAATTCTATTAAAGTTCATAAATATCACCAAAGAGCCGAACCCATATATTTTCTATCTCTGTAACTGCTTCTAGACTTCTCCATTCTTGTTTTTCCACTTACTACTCATTTTTTTTTCACTCTGGACCTAGCAAGATAATTTTTCATGTCTGAAACCAGGGTGTGCTAGCACAGAAGTTTTGGTTGGCTTTACTCAGGACTGCTGCATACAGGGTTTCACCTCCCATGAAGTTAAAACTGGTGTCAAGGGAAGAAAGCCATGTTATTTTATAGTTTCTCAGCTTATTTATTAGATTATTTTGAAAGTGATATTCAAAGGCAACAGAAACATTTCTACATGAGGCATAACTTCGAAACTAATTTCATTGCTATTGTTCTGCTTTGTAAGAAAGATCAATGGACCAAAAATCCAATGAGACTTCACACAAGTCACTGCTGGGTATGTAATGGTCTACACTAAACATCCAATAAGAAGTGCAAATTCCTCCATGCTGCCTGGTCATCTCAGACACTGCTGAGCTGGAAATCATCCCCACTGTTAACCAGCACTGAGAACCTCACCACCTTATCTTTTCCAGGTATAATTTATGGTGTCCTGTGCACTTCCATGGCTGCAGCAGCATCACTGCTGGGAGGAGTTGTGCAGGTATTTCTCCTTCAGAAAGGCAATTAATAGAATAGGAATGAACAGAAAATGTAATGAGCTGTGCAAACAACGCTGCCAGCTCTGATGGCTGCTAGATTACCTAAACCGTTTCTGTGGACATTTTGCTGAGAGGAGTAAGTAGGAAAAAAATCCCCTAACTCCTTCACTATTGACTCACTGCTAGGAAACAATACTGAGTGTGATTCTGTCTTTAGCTGTGCCCTGAAATCACTACTTATCCCCTCTCCCTCACCATTTGCCCACTGAAAATGACTGACCAGAATCAGAATTGAGCATGCCTCTCCTCAGCTGTTGCCCTGAACTCTTTCTTCTCTGTACCCACAGGCTTCCCTCTCCATCCATGGGATGTGTGGGGGGCCAATGCTGGGATTATTCACTCTGGGAATTGTGTTTCCCTGTGCTAACTGGAAGGTAAGGAAACAAAAATCCTAATCTAGATGAAAATCTCTTGGTGTTTTTTGGTTCAAACTCCATTTTGAAAATTGTTTGGCTCTTTGAGCTGCTTTTCAGATTTAGCACCTGAGGGTCTAAGATCTATTTACATATGCCTTTGCCCTGCCTAAATTTATGCTGCTGAATTTAAGTCTACCCAACTGCAGAATAATTGGTGATTAGATTCACATGAGGGTTTTCTTAAATTTTTTGTTTGTTTCTGAGTTTCATTAAGAAGAAAAAACGATTTAATACTTGCACCAGCCTCGGGATGTACAGAGTGGCTGCAAAATCTTTGCTTTCATTCTTTCACTCAAAACACAACAAGAGCTCGTTCCATATTGAATATTGGATATCCATATTGGATTCCCATCAAGGTTAGCAGAAGCAAAACTAAAATCAGCTTTAATCACACTTCTGCTTCAACTTTTATAAACAGAGGGCACTAAAACACCGTTTTTTATACCTTTGTTGAGAGAGAACAGAATTTATTTACACGGTAATCCATCATCACCTACTCCTGCCTAATTCACACTCACAGAAAAGTGCTTTCCACATATTAACAGTGTCTTTCTATACTTGCCAAGGGTGCTCTGGGAGGCCTCTTAGCTGGGATCAGCTTGGCTTTTTGGGCTGGCACCGGGTCTTTCATTTACCCTGCCCCACCGACCAAGTCCATCCCTCTGCGACTGTCCACCCTCAACTGCACGCTGGCTAACAGCACCGAGGCACTGCTGACAGCAGCTCCCACGGTGGCTCCAGACAGGTACTTTTCCTGTTGTTACTACTGAAGCCTACGTTTTGCCAAGCGTGCCACCCCAGCCTGCAGCTGGCGTGCAGGCAGTAGCCACAGAGCAGGCTGGGAGTGCAGACTGATGCCAGGTGACCACCTGCAGCACGAGCTGCATTTTGCTGGCACAGTCAGGCAGCAGCTTAGAAGCAGCTGTTGCTCATCACTGGCTGCTTTTGTCACCTCTTCACAGGCCTTGGCTGGCAGACACCTGGTACTCCCTGTCCTACCTGTACTTCAGTGCCATCGGCTGTGTGGGCTGTGCCATCACAGGGTTGTTGATAAGCTTTATGACAGGTTGGTGTTCTAAGCATACATACATATACACACATATATAAACACACTTTTGCATAAGCTAACTTGGCTGTTAAAAAAAAGCTTTTAAAAAGTCCAGTGGGTGACTTGAGACACAGACTCAGAAGAGGGCAGTGGGCTCTGGTCCTGCTCCCCCGCCTCACGGTCTGAGGCTCCCAAGGCTCACACCCAGTTATCCACAGACTCACATATTCTTGTTTTCTTTTTACAGGACCTAGTAAAGGAGAAGACATCCCACCAGTGTTAGTTAAGCCAGTCTGCAACCTGTTTTGCTTTTGGTCCAAAAGACTCAAGATATTCCTGTGGTGTGGAGTGCAGCACGACAGCCTGGAGGTGAGTACCTGGACCCATCTGCTCGGCCCTGCTCAGCCCAGGGGCAGTGGGAACACGTGCACGTGCCTACCTGAGGGCATGTCTGATGCACCTGTGATAGTTTGAACTAGGAAGTTGTCTCTTAAAAGAAGAGAGATACTGCTGAAGAGAGAGAGACAGCAAGAGAAAGAAGATTTCATGGAAGAAAACAGACTATTTCTTAGTAGTTTTGGGGAGTGCTGTATCTGGTTGCAGTGTAGACTGAGTGAATCTTCACTAAATTCCAGATAAGCATTTTAAGTAGTATCCCAAGAAGACTGAGAGATAGACCCCCTGCAGCATTTGCGGGCAGGCTGTAGGTTTAGGAACATTTAATATAAAAAGCCACCAAGACACCAGGGTTTTCAAGTAGGGGTGTGTGAGAATTGAGTTTAGATCGTTGAGAAAGAAAGAAAGAAACTGCTCTTTTCAACATTTCAAGTTTTTTTTTCTTCTCTGTGTGTGTGTAAATAAACTATCAGTGTAACTCATAATGTAAGGTTGTTTTTACCTTTATTCTGCCCTAGCCAGGTTCTCACAAATAAACAAATAGTCAAACTAAGACAATTAGTAGAAAGGCTTAACAAACCGTTTAAAACCAAACCATCACCACAGACTGGAAATGAGATCAGCCAAACCCTGGTTAGTAATAAGTTATCTGTTTTCCCTGTTTCCGTCGAATATGGGGACTCAGGTTCTCCAAAAACAAACAGCCCTCGGAGCTCATGAGGCAGGATCTGCCTTCCCTGCTCCAGCAGCCGAGTGGGGACAAAACTGCACTTGGCATGCTAGATAGTTCCCCAAGCTATTGCCTTCCTCCAAGCTCAGAGAAAAAGAGTTTAGAGCTCATATGCATGAAGGTCTCTTGCTGCTGCCATCCTCACCGTCAGAGCCTCTGAGGCTTCTGCCCTCCAGAGCAGCACCAGAGTAACAACCAGGTGGTGCTGGCCTCACCAGCATCTGAGCTGCTCCTTCCCACCTGCACCTCCTCCACAGCAACACAACCAGGTGTCTCAAGGCTTTGTAGCTCATTAAAAAGGCATACAGAATGCACACCTTTCTTCTTCCACTCTATTAACAATTTTCCTTTAATCAAAGGAAAAAGGCAGTGAATACAGGCTTCAAACTACAAGGGTGTTTTCTTTCTTATTTTTTTCAGATGGACTTTGAGAAGAAACTGCCTAAAGTTGCTGCAAATAAAACCAGAACAGATAAGACCTTCAAGAATAATGCCAACAAAGAAAATAACCACCAGATCCGTGGCTACAGTTCTGAGGAAAATTCACATACAAATATAAGCAGAGAATCTCGCCTCTAGAAGCTGAGGGACAAGGGACGTTTAATCAAACTTCTGTTCTTCAGCTTCAGAAATTAATAACGTCTTTTACTGCATTTACCAGCTTGTAGGTGACCAAGAGGGAGCAATTGTTCTCTGTAGCAATAAAGGCCAGATTTTTATTTACAAATTTCCCGGCTTACCTGGGAAATGATCGGACAAGGGGGTTTTGGAAGCACTGCTGTTGCAGAAGAATTGTTTCATGAATTTTGATGTGGAAGCTCCCATTCAGACACAGCTGCAGTACATCTGCATCACAGGCTCTGTTCAGCATCGTGGAAAGGAATGCTCAGAGGTGAACTTGAGATGAATTAAGGCTTCGGAGAAGTTTGGGAGATATCTCACTAAGGGCAGTCTGTGAGCTGCCCTCTGATGGAGGGAGAGAAGAGAGGTCAGGTTGAGCCTACACCCAGGGATCACAAAAATTCTCCTCACAGGAACCTTGGATAGACCAGACTGGTCTTTCAGTCACTGAGATAACTGTGTTTGCTTCCTCTGGGGAATTCAAGTTCTCTTTACAACTTGTCATTGTAAAAGCTATAGGACAGAGTAACAGATGTTACCTTGAATTCAGAATAGTTCTTTATCTGTGTTAGTTTTCACCTCAAAAGGATCCACTTTTATGCAATAAAGAAAATAAACATTTAATGATGATCATGCCTCCTAATTGATTTTGAAAAAAAAAGACACATAATTAGGCAAAATAATCTGTCTGGTACAATGTCTTGGAAGTAGAGCCCACTCAGTGCTCTCTTTCAGTGAAACACATTTCTTCTAAAACTTGCTGGTTGTAAATAAAAGTTAACAGATCACTTCTCACCTTGACAAACTTCTGGATACAGTTTTTCGATGAATATATTTGTTTCTAAACAAAATTCACAACGGAATGAAACAGACTGAATGAAAATATCAAGGATGACCCATGGACCCAGCTGATACATTTAGCTTGTATTTCTTTGAAGAGCCTCACTGTTGCTTTTGCTTTCTCAGTGACTGTCTTTGTGCTGTAGATGTATGTCAGTCTGGTCCTTGAAGTTACTTCTCCTGTCTGTGCTCATGCCCTACCCCTGGAAGTGGCCCCAGGATTTTAATTAGAGGACAGAAATAACAGTCTGTAAATGACACTCCCTTGCTTGCATGGAATGGTTTGTCAAGACACTGAGAATTAAGCCAATATTTGTGTTCATCCCTTTTACACTGCTTTTATAATCTCATTAAAGCTTCTGTCTGAGTCTGGCTAGCTGCTTGCTGCCTCGTGTGGCATGCTTTCCCTTCCTGCTTCTCCCACTGCTTTGGGATTGTTAGCAAGGCAAAGATGGAAACTCAGTAAATACTGCTGTATCATTTATATCTCATGGCCACACACCTTACTGATTAGGTTGTATTAAGAAAGTCTAACTACCATGCATAAGGGTGTAAAATAATCCTGAGTGAAAATGGTTCAAAACAACAGCATGAAGTTATATGGTCAGATGGAGGATGATAAAACCCTCTCCAGTCATAGTTGGAGGGTATCTGATTCAGAGAGCTGTAACTCTTAAGACAACCAAGTCTCTGAATATTTCTTAAGGAATTTAAAGCAGTATTGTTATGCTCTGCACGCTTGTCACAAGTTTGCCAGCATTGGATGCACTACAGATTTAACATCTTTACAAGTCATTTGCCACAAAGGAGACTCTTAAGTTATCCACTTAATGTCAGGAAAAAGTGAGTAAGGTTGGCTAGAATTGCATTCTCTCCAAATGCTGTGGAAGAAATACCCTGAACGATTTTCCTTCAACTATTTCCAGACTAGTTTTGTTACAACTAAAGCTGCTCACTGAGCTGAAGTGTTTTCTCTATTTGTAATGGAGCTAGCCACAGGGTTATATAATTATACTAATTCCAACATGTGGATCATACATGACAACCTATGATGGCTAAAATCAGTAGCTCAATATTCAGCCTTCTAGCAAGATGGAAGGATAATTCCTAGCAAAACTGGAACTCAGAGAAATTCCCATTCTGTTTAAATATTCATGCCAGTGTTGTTATCTTTTAATTTCCTCTCCATCCTGAGCCATTGATCCTTCCAGAGGCAGATCACTTTGGTTGAAAAACTAAGATTATGAAACTAGGAGCAGATAAATCCTAGATGAGCTTAAATTTAAGAAATTGTTAGTCACTAGTAAAAGCAGTACAACATAAATGAGTGAAAATTTGAAAACTCAGTCTAGCTGTGCCTTGAGGCCAAAATAATCAAATATTTAATTGTTAAAAATGCCTGGGTATGCCAAGTATGATCCTGAAATTACTTTCTTACAAGACTATGGATTGAATGCTCGTGAGCACTCACTTTTCAAGTATACAATTGCTTTTAATTGTATTTGAATATTTGGAATAATAAAGCTCACAGCCTTTTTCAAAGATATCCAAGTTTATTACTGAAAAAGTAATAATCAAATGTGCATGATACAGCAAGTAGTTGCATTTGTATATGTAAACATTAATAAAGTAAACAGCATCCCAAAGACAAATTTATGCCAGAAGTGTCTTACAATAGTTAATCAGAATTACAACTTTTTCCTCAGTGAATTCTTTTACTTCTGGGGTACATAGCTGCTTGTAAAAGCAATCTTAAAACACAAAAGGAACTGAAAGCTGACATGCTGGAGGAACTTAGAGCTTTTGCACAGAAAAGTAGATTTCTTGAAAATGCTGTCTGATACTGTAAACTTGTTTTAAATATTACTTACAAAGTGTAGATTTATGAGTAGAAAAAATAGCTGAAATTTTATTCTTACTCCTTACTTAGAAATCAAGTTGTATTTAAACATTACACAAATTTCAAATATATACACATTTTAAGAAATCTCTTATGATCATGATATTGCAAGTTAGCCAGGACTATCAGAGTAAAAAAAAATGACTGAACGATCTTATTCAGTTACATTTTACATGAAATTCTTTCAAAGAACTGAAATTTCAGTGATACTACTCTAGGTAAAAATTAGAGCCAACAGTTTGGAAGATTTTTCAATACGAAAACTCCGAGTCATTTAAACAGAACATGAAAACAAAATGTGATTTTTTTTTCCCTATTATTAACAGAAAAACCATCATGTTCTCAGTGGGTAAAATGTCACTAGCTTTAGACTCCATTGGGTTTAATCCTCATTTCTCACCCTCTTGCATCCTAACAAGTAGCTCATGTCAATAGGAATGCAAACTACAGAGAACAACCAGCAATACAGAGATTGTACCAAGAAGATGGAATGAGCCAGCAGAACTAACACAAGGTCATTTCAAGTGCAGTGAAGAGGTAAGACACCAATAACATTTCAAGACTAAACCCCAGTCCTGGATTTAAAAAGTTCCTGTAGACCATGGAATAGTGATTTCCCTCCTGTTCCTTGTGCCATGAGGACTTTGTGCTGCTGTGGTAACATTGTGCTCTTGTGGTTATGCCAATATGTGGTTATGACAATCCAAATTTCTAGTAAATGTGTTTGCCATGGCAATATCAGATAAAAATTGCCAAAACGAATCCATTATAGGAATTTAAAACTTATACAACTGCGTAGGGTATTTAGGATGTATGTGTATGTGTAGGGAGGGACATAAGGAGAAAAAGCTGTGGTGCTTGGGGAAGTGACTGAAAGGACAGAAATGCCACAGAAATGGGGTAGAGGTACCTCATGCATACTGATTTGTAAAAAGCACCAGACAGACTAGTGTTTGTGCACTTTCTGCTTTGGCATCTCAATCAGGGACATCCAAAAACAGCCTGTAAAATAATCTGTTGTTACCGAATTGCCCTGGAAATTGGGCTGGCACCCAGGAGGCAGTGTGGAATAAAACACTGAGGATAAGTAAAAAATGAGCCAAAGGAGAAAAAAAAAAAACAGATCAGGAGGCCTGTCCCCATGCTTGCTCCTCAAACCCTTATTTTTCAGAGCCTGTTGCAATTCTGGAGCAAAACTTGCTGGAGTGAACATGAGCCCTTTGCTGCTTTCTGCTCATTCTCACCCTCCACGTGCTGGTTGCTGAATTTTACCTCAGAAGAACGTGGGGTTTGTGAGCATGAGGCTGAGTATGAAAGGACTTAGGGAATTTTTTAAGCTACTACATTTTCCACGACAGGAATATAGGTTAGAATTCACTGAAACACTTTCAAGAAGTGTCACTGTACGCATTCTAGTCAGACAAAGTGTGCATTGGAACAAACTAACAGGTCTGCATAGAAGTGGACTTCTGTTTGAATTCTAGAATCAGGCTTAACAGCAAATAATTATTATGAAATGCTGTCCTTATATTTCTTTCAAACTTTGCCCCCAAACAAGCAACATCAGCACTTTATGAGGATTCCAAGAAATATAATGCTTCTGGAAGTACTAGTGCATTGTAAGTGATTATTGATACCACTATTTTTATCTCTGTCCATTTTTCTTAATAGAAATAGAAACCAAATTGAAAATGAGATTTTTTTTCTAATTTTCCATCAACTTTATTGCATTCATAAGTAGCTGTTTGTATAAAATTAATTTTATTGATAAGGCTATTGCCCAGTATATATTAAAAAAATCTAGTTTATAATAGTTTTAATGAAAATTGGTGACATTTACAGGCTAACCATGCTAATTTGCCTCCAAACAAACTGTGACATAATGCAAAAGTTTGCTAAGTCCTACAATGCCATGTAGGACTTGGCAGGTAACTCCAATGGATTCCATGGCTCCAGAAATTCTCTCTGGCAACATCCCCAGCTGGAGTCTGCAGTGGAGGAAGCCACAGCAAGGAAAGAGCAGATGTGCATTACACACATGATTAGACTGATCATCTTAATGGCACATTAAGAATAAAACATCACCAAAACTCTTGCTTTTCCCCATACTAATACTTGCCCTGAAGCTGTGTTTCCCAAGGTGTTTTTCCTTCTGTAGAACTTTTCATGAAGGAAACTTCTGGAAATTTATTAATTTTTCCATTCAGGAAAAATTCATCTACTAACCTGTTTTTACTGGTCTGTCTAGACACCTTCCTTTTGAGCTTTCTACAGAGCCTAACTGTGCCTCAGAACACAATTTATGACGAGTTGTTGTTGCAAAAGGGCACAGCCACAGCTGATGTGTATTTCACACTAGTGAAGAGATGTTCTTCCAAAGAAACATCTAACAAAAAACAAAAGCTCACTTATCATCCATCATCACTATCGAAATTTTAGCCCTGTCACCATTTTCTCTATAAATCCTTTAATGAAAAGAGGAAAGAAATAAATCATTAATGTTGGAAAACACCTCCAAAATTATCAAGTCCATTCTTTGACCGAACATCACTGTGACACATAAATCACAACACTAAGTGCCATGTCCAGTCATTTCTTCCAAGGATGGTGACTTCACTACCTCCCAGGGCAGCCTGTTCCAACGTTTTCAATGAAAAAAATTCTTCCTGATGCCCTGAACCTGAACCTTCCTGTGTGCAGCCTGAGATTATGTTCCCTTGTCTTGTCACTAGCTGCCTGGTAGGAGAGGCTGACTACCACCTTACTACAGGTAGTTGTGGAGGGATGAGACTCCTCTGAGCATCCTCATCTGACTAAACAACCACGGCTCCTTCAGCCACTCCTCCCTTCACTTAATCTCTCTCCCAGCTTCACTGCCCTTCCCTGGACATGCTCCAGTGCCTCAATGTCTGCCTGGAACTGAGGGGCCCAGGACTGGACACAGGTCTCAGTGGGTGGCTCATCAGAGCTAAGTACAGCTGGACAATCTCTTCCCTGGTCCTGCTGGCCACACTGTTTCTGACACAGGACAGGATGCCCTGGGCTTTTTTGTCCACCTGGGCAGATGCTGGCTCACCTTCAGCTGCTGCACTTTTCTGCAGGGCAGCTTTCCACTCTGCCCCCAGCCTGCAGCACTGCAGTGGGTTGTTGTGATCCAGGGATAAGGCTTGGCACTTTGCCACCCCAAACCCTCCACTGACCTTTGATCCAGCCTGCCCATATCTCTCTGCAGAGTCTTCCTGCCCTCCAACAGACCAACAATCCCACCCAACTTAATATTGTCTGCAAACTCACTGAAGGATGCCCTTGATGCCCTTGTTCAGATCATTATAAAGACATTTAACAGCACTGGCCCCAAAACTGAGCCTTGGGGAACCATGCTAGTGACACAGCTGCCAGCTGGATAGATAGACACTCACTGCCACCCTCTGGGCATGGCCACCCAGTCAGCTTCAATCCAGTTAAGAGTGCACCTGCTGCCACCTTCTCCTGGAGAATGCCACGGGTGACACCTTCAAAGGCTTTACTGAACTCATCATGAGGTTTGCCTTGTTTCCAAATATCCATTGAAGGATACTCAATCAGTGTGCTGTGGGAGCCTGAGCACAACATTCAGGCAAGCCTTAGCACTCAGTTGTGAACACTCTTAATGCCTCCCTCTTCGTAGGGACAAACCTCGGGGAACCTCTCATCAGGATAGTCAATAAAACAGAATTCTTATTTTCCTTTTTTATTCACCAAAATTCAGATCTCACACATTAGGAACAAATTTAGAATAAAAAGTCGTAAGAAATGAGGTGTATATCATTTATCTGGACTTTGTGCCATTTCTGAAATGGAAATTTGTCTGAATCAAGATGCAGAATTTGGTTAAGAATAATTAACACATTTTGAACAAATATCTTCTATATAAAAAAATCTCGTTGCTCATGCAGTCTCTCTAAGGGTGCATGCATAGAGGAAAGTTTTCATAGATTAGATCTGCAATGATCTAAAGCATTTTTGCACAAATTGAGGTTCTCAAGCTTTGTCAAATTTCACAAATGCAGCCTGCATGCACAGTCTAGTCATACAACTCATTTGTTTAAAAAGACAATATTTAGAATATGAAAAGATCATTCACCATTCAAAAAATACATTATTCCTGAGGACAGTGTGTGCCTTATTCTTTAGGAAAATAACGTGCAGTCAATGAAAACAGCATAAGCAAAGTCTACCAAAAAGGTTTCTCAGCTTAAGCAAACAGCTAGACAGTGGCAAGACCTTTACACATTGCTGGTGTCCTCCAAAGGTAAAGGACACACAGTGTGTTTCTCCAAACTTCTTGTGCCTTTCCAGTGTATAAAATGCACCATGTCACATCTATATACTTGCCTTTCATATACTCCTATATTCCAGTGTAGAAAAAAATTGATAATACATATATGTAAATCTCAAATACAAAAAGATTTTTTTAATGTGGTTTTTCAAGTCCAATTGGAATTTGTCTAGGTGTATATTGACACGTGCCAATATCAATAGCAGAAACAAGAAAGTATAAAATAACATTTCTGATTTTTGCCTGATTTTACCCTGTATCTTTATAACTTGGGCCAGCCAAGGCATTTTTGTTTTTAGAGAAATTATTAAGAAGAGTTCATCTGGGACCTTCTGAAGCATTGAAATATTATCACTAGGTGGCACAGAAACAAAAACTGTGACACAGGGTTAATGCTGTCAAACAGTGCTTGACAATCCACAGAATGAGACAGAGAGACAAAAAATTAAATCAAATGTTGGGATTCTATTAGCACTGAGGAGAGGGCAGTAATTTTTTTTCTGACAATGACTCCTGAGGAATTTAATGCACAACCCAGAAGATGAAGGAACAAAACAGCCTTTCCAAAATAATGGCAAGCTGAGCTCCATCAACCCTTTATCACAGAATGAATGGGTAATGGATCTGATTGGAACAGATCTCCAAGTTTATTTCCTCCTTTCATGCAGTACTACAGATATTCCTACAAGTGCCTTGTCTGGTAACAGAACTGAAATTCACCAAGAAATCTCATAAATGTGGTGATGTAACTGAAGAACTAACAATTCTGATGTTAGGCTCTCTGGATAAAACAGATCCTATTTACCCACTTTGATGGGCTCTTGATGCTTGAAATTAATTCCAGTGAAATAAAAGAAAATTATTGTGCTTATAAGTGCAAGTGAATACTGGAATCACACTTTATAATTCTGCAGGATAGTGTAAATAACAAAAATTCCGGACTTTTCATATGTCAGCAGTGATTTTGCTGCAGCTTTATCCCTAAAAATAATGTCAAAATTTGTAGATTTTGTAGTTGCTGTGCTTTGCTGACTCTTTGTTTTTTAGATTTTTTCTCATCCAATATAGAGAAGCATTATTTAAAATTGTACAAGGGAAACAGAACAAGGGGAACTCTGTTTATCCGTTCCCTTCCCTGCAAGGTATCCCTTCCACCTTGCTTAAACATTAAGTACTTTTCCTGTATTATGAAATGTTACTAATGGACAATTTCATCACCAAAATGTGACTAATTAACCACAAGCAACACTGCAGTATGCTGTTTGCACGTAAAAATTGAAATTTGATCCTTCAATGAACATCTACTTTTTTTAGTGGTTTTATATAAAAAAAATCCCCCCAAAGTGTAAGAAGGCATACTAATACTAATAATAATGGTAATAATAGTAAATCTAAGTGTAACCACTGTGTGTGTATGCATTTATATACAATCTGTATACATGTTTTTCTGTATCCAGCTCCAATGTTATGACATATTTAGGCCAATAAAAGAAGTGTACATTGCTGCAACATTTACTATTACAATAAGAAGAACATTATTACAAATTTCTCTTCTTCTCCTTCCCTGAACAAGCAAGCCACAATGTTTTACTGCATGTCTCACATACATCTGCAGAAGCTTGCATACTATAAAGATATAATTGTATGTTGAAGAGAAAGTAATTTTGCACTGCATGGGAGTATTTCAAGTTAGCATTCTGTGAAGTCACAGAGTCATTGCTCAGACAGATCAAGAGGAACAGCAACACAGTTAGCATGAAAATGACAGTGCTTTCATCCTGGAAGCATGTGGAGATGGCCTTTCCAAACACAAAAGTGGAAAGACAACTCAACAGCTGTGTAATTTTCAAACAGAAAATTATGTTCTTCTAGTGTTGCTGTTTCCTTTCTGAATTTGAACTTTTTGGTTTTCAACAAGATGGATAACTTAATGACACTGATGTGCAAATCTTAAACTGCATAGTATATATTTAGCAGCCACAGACCCCTTTTTTAGGGTAGGACCACATCCACAATCTCAACAAGAGACTAGGACAAACCTGACAAAACAGTAAGCCTGAAAGATCAAGTCATGGCCACAAAGGCAACAACTGCTCTTTTCTTCAGAGGCATTACAGATGGAGCTGAGCAATCAGAAGCTGTAGAAGTAGTTGATATCACATAAGCTGGTTTTAGTCATGCCCTTACTCTATAGATTCACAGGTAATTTTCTGTTTTCATCATGCTGATAGCATCTTCACGAACAGCATGAAAATCCATTGCCTTTTTTAAAAACAGTGTCCAGATTTTTAATCTGTCTGCACATTTCTGAATGCCAGTTTGTATTGGAGCTCATCACAGACCAGTTACAGGTAAGGCTTTTCAATGTCATCACTGGAAACATCTATTTTTGTGCCCACCAAAGTATGCAGCTGTACTGCCTAGCAAGAACATATATACACCACCACCAAATCTTCTCACACTGATGCCAGACTGACTTCATTTTGCAACTTCACTCTCCAATTCCTAACAGTGTTTTTGTTGTAGCATGGTAGTGACTAAGGCCATTCGTGGTGATACTGTTTCCCATTCTTTTTCCTTTCTCTTTGCAAATGTTCCAGTTCAGCCTCATACATCATTTCCTGGACTAAGTATTTCTCTCTTCTCATTCTGTCACACAAGTCTTTGGGTATGTCTGGAATTAGGTAGGCAATGAAAGACTTTATTCCAAAAACAAGGTGCTGAAAAGAAAAAGAAAAAGAATTGCTTAACATATCAATAAGTATTCCTTTGTAGGACTACACTTTAGAGCCTAAAAATCCGTTGCAAAACTGGAACTGAGATTCAATTACTGACTGAAAGGCAACTCCTTTGGTTTTTTTAATAAAAACATTGATACAGGAGTAAACGAGTGATCTAAAAGAAATGGGCAAATGCTAAAGTTTTCTAAAAAGTAAAACAAAGGGTATAGTTAGTGACTTAAATGAAGATGTGACTACAGGATCTGCTAGTTTGATCAACTGCAATCCTACCTAGAAGCACTCTTTGTTCAGGGCTTATAATGGAAACAGGTAATCAGATTCCTGGGTAGCATGCAATACGTTCTTCAAACTTAGTATTAATGTTTCTACTTTTATATTAGGCTAGAACATTGTATCATTTTCCTGACACAGATTCCACCTTGTAATAACTGTGCCTAATACACACAAAACTTGCATTTCTTATTTTTCAATGAAATAGGAAAGACTGGGCAGGGAACCAACTTGATGTACAAGATGGTTGTTAAGGAAATATGATTTTAGAGGAGCTCTGCAGTAAATCCATGCCCTGCCAATTCTGTTTGAAGCAGCTGATAGGCAACAGGTTGGGGAAGACAGGTTTTTTTCCCCCTCTCTTGACTGTAATGAACAAACAATTGATTAAAATGACAATTTACTTACAGGACTACTGTAAGGAATCATCTCAGACTTCTAAGAAGTAGAAAGGAGTGGTTCCCTCCCACAACTAACCTCAAATACTATTATGAAGGCCAGCCGTGCTGCCAGGACGTGCCAAAACTGCAGAGTGAATTCATATGGAGTGGAACTCCAAGGTGGGGCTCTGTAGTCTCTGTACCTGCAAGGCAAAGAGAAACCCAGCGAGTTACCCTGTGCTCAAAAACCTGGACATGGTCAAGTGGTCCCTAGCTCATCCCAGATCTGCCAAAAGGAGAGAAAGTGAAGTGAAAGCAGATTTCAAGAGGAATTAAAAAGAAAGGGAGAGCAACTGTTTATTTAATACAGGTTATTAAATAAAGCTGTTTATGAGACAGTACTTTTTGCTTCCAAAAATCCAGAGCAAACAGTTAATTTCATTGTTACAAAGCTGGAGTGTTAAGTGTGTTGGTTCCAAATTGGTTCTTGTCTTTGCTTATAAGCATTTGAGATTCTCCAGACAGAGTTTGCATAAATGAAATATGATTCTAATTTAAACTAACTCTCACTGCAAAACTGTCTGAAAACAGGAGTGCACTCATGTCATATTTCATTTTTACACTGTATTTCTTTTATTCATCTTGTAGAACTGTTTGCAATCTCAACCTGGGTTAGAGAGGTAACAAAAATTTTAATTGTGTATTTTAATTAATTGACTTCAGAATGCTTAACAAAATTGAAATGAGGATTTTTACCCTTCTTGGCAGCTGGCACAACTTTTAAATTAAATAACTCATAGAGACATGAAAGATAATGACTTGTGAGAGTCCTGCAAAAACTTCAAAGACAGATTTCCCATGTTTTAGTAGAGTATCCTACCACACACACTTTGCATCTGAGGCTTCCATATTGAACAACGTGAACTCCAATACTTTTAGAGGCAAAAAAAGAAATGCCAGCAATTTCAGCACTTTTTAACTGACTGTCTGCATTCATGTCCATGCCTGTGTTGCAAAAAGTGAGAGCATCCAAACATACCTACAGTATCCTGAGTATCCCATCCCAAGTTCACTCAAATCAAACACTGATAAACTGCTGTTGACATATCCTTTGAGGCATCTGAAAGAAAAAGCCACTTTCTTCATAAAGTGGTTACACAATAAACATCCTGGATGTAAATATATGCTGCTATCAGATATGCTGAGCATAATACTTTATTTGCTCATCAGGACAAAAGCAATCCTAAAATTTCATGCAGAGAAGCAAGGTTTATTGGGAAAAAAAGACTGCCATCTGGTATAGCACTGTTCAAAAGTCTACTTTCAGCAGTTCTTATGGTTTTGCTTCTTATCTGCTGGAAGATCTAAACCAAAAATTGTTGCTACAGTGTTTTCAACTGTTTCCTAAAAGTACTGAACTTTGAAAGATGGATAGAAAGGCAGAGAGGAGAGTAATTTAACACCCTTGCAGAACCGGTCACCAATCATGCAGCATATACAAAATAATAACAGGTTTTAGGAGTTTTCACCAACAGTAAAATGAACAGTGCATACATACCAAACAGTTATATTAAAGGCAAAAATTTGTTACTACTAATTACAGAAATCATATATTGATTTATGACTGTAGGAGTCATAAATTTTTGCTGCTGCTTGAAAACCACAGACATGTGAGACATCTTTGAAATCTGTCTTGTAACTTAACTAAAGCACATTTGAAAGTCAAAGAAGATTTAAGAAGAGATGCATGAGGAATCCTTTTATAATCTGGATCCTCAGGTTTGCTGTAATACCTCAAATCACTCCTTTTATAAAAGAAGTATTTCACCACTACTTTGGCAAAAGAAGAAATAGAATCACATAATTCTCTCTTAAATGGGTAGTGTGCATTAAGCACTAACATTTTGCTGATACTGTCTCGTTTCATCCTATCCCACCTCATTATTTTTGCCCTTAAACTCTCTTTTTCTGTGACAGCTCAGGAAGAGAAAATCTCTATTTTTGGGAGCATATGTATGTGTTTGGGATCGTACTGGGAACAGACAGTATAGACCTACTGCAGACAAGAAGAAAAGCTTATTTAGAAAAGATCTGAAAATTGATGCAATGTACCAACTTTTTTGTTTGCATTCAGAAGGGAAGACATGATTTTTCACTTGTATAGCTAGCTACTTTGCAAACTCTTTGGAATGGCTGACTTAATTGCACTTCACATCTGTGAAGGTTTGCACATATGTAAAAGAAATGCATCTGATATATGTTATCATAGAAATACAGTGGTAAATTGTGCTTCTACTGAGAAATACATGTATATATAAAGAATATCCCAATTACTTTTCTTGTCTGTACCCTTGGTCTGTACAGGGACCATATTTGTATGCATAGACAAAACGTGGAATGTAATCAGAAGTAATGGCAATAACGAAGGCATTGGTGATGACAGCCAGAACTCCAATCCCTTCCAGAATTCCATACCAAATACCTAGAAACAAGAGAAAAGTTAATAGTCAGTTTTTTATAGTCATATGAAGTCATATAAAGTCATACTAGTGATAATGAAGTCATTATTAGTGATAGTTTTCCTTTCTTATTGAGAGTGAGTTGTGAGAAAGAAAAACTACTCAAGACTAAGCCATGTCCCCACATTCCAGCCACCACCTGTGCCACCCAAATGAAATCTTAAAATAGGGCACACCCTGCTGAGAAGATACAGCTAAGCAACAAAGGCATAACCATAATGTTTTGTTATAAAGGCCAAACAGGAGATTCTGGAAAGAGATCTCTTATTTAATTCAGTTTTCAATTAAAAGTTAATTCAGGCCTTTTATTTAATTTCCAGATTAAATTGATTTTAGACCTAGAGTTCCACAAATCAGAAGCCTGAAATACCTTCAGCCTGTTTTCAATATTCAAACTATTACGATTGCTTATTGTAAACAGAAAACAAACTTGAGGAATCCTCCTAGCAAAGCAACCAACTATCCTTTTGTCGCCTAAAAGGAAAGTTGTCACTGAAATCTGTTGATTTACCATCTTGACACATGAAATGCTTCAGGGGTTGTGCTGTTTTCAAGGGGAAAATACAAAGATACCTGGCAGTGACAGCCATTGGCTTCTCTCACCTATATCTGTTGCTCTTGCAGGCATAGGTCTTCTCCACTGAGTGACAAACTTGTATGCATCTAACCTGATTTCTATGATGTTGTTCAGCAGTGCCAGGAGAGGTGCCA
>WAAE01003418.1:185867-211931 GCA_013400495.1 Nicator chloris | reverse complement strand
ACCCTTCTCGCTCTCTCGCTCTCACCCCCCCGCCCCCCCCCCGGCGGGCTTGACAGGTCCACGCGACCAAACAAACCGCGGCGGACGGGCGGGCGGCGCGGCCAATGGGAGCGCGCGGCGGAGAGGATGAGCCAATGGGAGCACGTGGGAGGCGGGACCGCCTGAGGGAAGCGCGGCGCAGGCACCGCCCCGGGGTCAGAGCACCGCCCGCTGCCCTCGGGGTGCGGGGCTGGGGGGGTGTGAGGGGTGGAATCGCAGAGACGGGGAATGGCCTGGGAGGTCATCCACTCCCACCTTCTGCAATGGGCGGGACACCTTCCACTACAGCAGGTTGCTCCAAATCCCGCCTGTTCTGGCCCTGGCCACTTCAGGGATGGGGCAGTCACAGCTTCTCTGGGAAACTTGTGCCAGGGCCTCACCAGCAGTATCCTCAAGTCCTCCTCCCAGAGCTGCTCTTTATCCCCAGCGTGGACTGATCGCGGGGATCACCTCACCTCAAGTGCAGCTTCAGCTCTTGGTCTTGTTATACCTCAGAGGTTCCCACGGCCCCGCTTCTCATGTCCTGCAGTATTTGATGATTCCGGACTAATAAACCCTAGCATGGGGATAAAAAAAGCCAATTCATGGAGCAGAGTGGTGTTCCAGCATCGTCATCCTGCTACGAGACCCCCAGCCCCCGTCGGCAGCCAGGGCTTCGTGGAGCACCGCTGATGGTATTGCCCTGTTCCTGCAGGGCTCCAGGAGCTCTGGATCCTCTCTGCAGCCCCTTCCTAATTGCCTCACTCTGGCTGTGTTCTCCAGAGAGAAATAAAGCTTCTTGACGTGTTTGGTTTCCATGTTCGTGTGGATCACAAGCTTCAGGTGCCGCCAGGTGCCCCGTGTATTGTTAGTCAATCATCCCTCAAGCCAACGTGGCAAAACCTGCGGATGATCATTTGTCACTCCTCAGCCTTTCAAGGATTGGGTGACGGAAGAAAATATGATTTGCAGGGGAAATAGACAAAGAATGCACCTAAATCCAGGAAATCCATGAAATTTGGATATCAAGAAGTCCCCCCCTTATATGTCTAATGGTCTTGGTCCCAAAACTGGTANTTTTTTTTTTTTTTAAAGTCAGACCTAGCCAACAATCACAATTTGTTTTTATTTCATCTGCTATCCTACCCTGTCATCAGGCTCCTGTGCTTTCCCACTGGGTCCCCGAGTGCAGTCAGCACGATGCTGAGTCACAGAAGAACATTGTCAGCTTAAACTCTGAGCAGTTGAGGCTTCCTCCTCAATATCAGCTACTCAGGGAGAGCCTCCGTGTGTGCATTTAGAACATTTCCAGCATATTTGCACTCTATTTTTTAGGATTCTC
The DNA here is from genome assembly GCA_013400495.1 of Nicator chloris. Taxonomy (NCBI): domain Eukaryota; kingdom Metazoa; phylum Chordata; class Aves; order Passeriformes; family Pycnonotidae; genus Nicator; species Nicator chloris. The sequence continues at coordinate 210,571 of WAAE01003418.1, read as the reverse complement.
ATCGAATGTTTCCAGTGAAACACCACTTCAGGATTCCTTTAGGGTTTGTTGTTCTGCAATCCATCTGTTTCAGGTGGAGGAGCCCGGCACAGCAATCTAGCCTGGGATCTCTGCTCTAATACCCAATAAAACCTTTGCTAACAGCTAATCCAGGTTGGGATCTGATTCTGAGTGCCTTAATTAGTCAAAAGTCCCCAGTTGCAGTCAAAATCCATCACTAGTAGTGTGTTTTTAGATTTAAGGGGAAGGTTTAAATTAGGAGCAGTAGGAGCAGCTGCTGGGAGTTTTCTGGTAGAGGAATGTGTGTTCCTAACAAAAAGCAGAGGCAGGATTTGGGATCTTTTTCATCCAGAGGAAGGATGGCATCCAGCTACAAAGTTCTCCATAAGGGGCAGAGGGAATTTTCTGCCCCCTCTGCCTCCTAGGAAACACTCCTCAGTTTCATCTCATGCTCTAGATCCAGACTTAGCACCTGATTATTTTTAAAACAACAAGCTTGCGTAAAACACGCTGACAGGAACAACGTGATGCTGCTGCCTGATCTCCCCTCCACATCGCCTGCCTTCAAAAACACGCCAAGGCGGAATCAAGTGTCCGAACACACTGCAGCCAAAAGCACCTTGGAGAGAGTGGGTGACACTCTGACTGACTGAGACTAAGGATTCCCTCATGCCTTTGTCTGGAAAACACTCAGCTGCACAGCAGGCGAGAGGCTGGGAGGAATGGGAGCTTTGGTCGAGGTGTCATGAGATAGAAAGAGACGCTTGTGTCTGCTTGTGGTTGTTTTCTCCTCCTGCCCAGCCACAGGCAAACTTGAGATGGGATGAAACCAGGGAAGATCTCAGCATGAGATTAGAAATGGATGAAATAGAAATATAACTTTTCCTCCTCCATGTTGAATTTAGTTGTTTTTTGGGGTCCTGAGTGCATTAATTGGTATTAATTACTCTGACCAGCTTTACCTCCACCCATGCATCCACCACTCATTAGTCCAGAGGCTCTTCTTAGGCTCTGGGCATTTTCCTGAGCTGTGGTGTTGTAGTATTTGGTTGTAGTTCTGCCTGAGGTTCTATGTCTTGGGTGAGCATCATATCCATGTTGTCTCCTTGTTTGCAGTCCTGCTCCTCCTGTTTCAAAGTGGATCCTAGATCCAGTTCATGCCCTCACCTTGCCTGGGATGCTTGGTAGTTCGTTTTTACCAGAACCTGGCCCTGACATTCCTCTTCAGATCCCGTGGGAATACATTCCTGCTTGTGCTGTGGTCATCCTTGGCTCTTGGCTCGCCTTAGCATGGTAGGAGGAATCACTGACCTGAATGCCCCACAGCACCTGGGAACCATAAGCACATTGTTCCTAGACCACATTCTCTTCCTAGCTCTCCAAGGCACACCTGGCTGTTTTGTGTCTGTAGGACTTGGCTTGTAGTGTCAGGAAGATGTGGGCACCCCTCTCTTACTGCCATGTTTGTTCCACTTGTAATTAAGGAAGTCTGTGGTCAAGTACTCTCAGGATTTTCCCAACAGTTTTCTGATGTGTCAAGTTTTTCCCCTCCTGAGAGCAGTAACTCAGGTCTGTTAGAAATGGCTCAACTCCGGCACCCGCTTGTAATGTAATTGAGTGTGGAAATTGGCAGGAGAGGTAGGGAGCTACCTCATCTTCATGCACATAATCAATAGCAAATCATTACTTAAAAAGTAAAGTGGTTGATGGTGTTTCTGTAGGGCAAGACATGCCCTGCATTTTCAGTCTTTGATTCATACTGCTTAGCATGCCATGAGATGGGGCTCAGCGAGTGACTCACATTGTAAAAGCTCTCCAGTTAGCTCCTGGTGCTCCCTCTCAGCAAGTGTGTCATGGTTGCTTCAGCATGTCTGTGTCTGTTCTCCATCCCAGCTCCCAAGGCCCTTTTAGGGATTTCCCTAAGTCCAGACACTGGAGGGGTGGCACCAAAGCACACATTGGGCTCTTGCCAGGATCAAGGCACTCTCACTCTGAATTAGGTCCAGCCTGCCTGAAGCAGAGCATGATACAGCTCAGTCCACTTGCAGACACTTGGATGGCTGAGGGAGCTGGGAAAGGGGCTCAGCCTGGAAAAAAGGAGGCTTGGGGGGGACCTTGTGGCTCTGCACAACTCCCTGCCAGGAGGGGACAGCCGGGGGGGTCGGACTCTGCTCGCAGGGAACAGGGACAGGAGGAGAGGGAACAGCCTCAAGTTGCAGCAGGGGAAGTTTAGATTGAATGTTTGGGAAAATTTCCTCACTAAAAGGGTTTTCCAGCCCTGGCACAGCTGCCCAGGGCAGTGATGGGTCCCCATCCCTGGAGGGATTTCAAAGCCATGTGGATCTGGGGACATGGGCGCTTGGCGACATGGCTCAGTGGTGGCCTTGGCAGTGCTGAGGGAATGGTTGGACTCAATGGTCTGAATGATTCTGTAGTTCTCTGACAGGAAACCCATGGCTTGAGGAGCACAAGATGTTGCAACATACTCCATCTTGCAGGAGAAAGGAACCTTGCTCCTGACTTCCACCGTGGATGTGTGAGGGTCAGGCCATTCCCATATGAAGAAGGTGTCACGCTGAAAGTATGTTCTCTGTATTAGTATTGTCACATCCATTGCAGATGCACCTTGGTGCTTCTGAATTGTCAGCCTTCCTAAGCACGGGCTGCCCATTCGTGTGTTCCTGCTCCAGTGAGGGGTTCAGCCAAGGAATCCAATGATGCTTCTCTTACCATTGCAAGTTGTTTACTGTACTTCAATAACCTTGTCACTGATTTTGGTCTGGAGCTGCCTCCTCAACACATGACAAAACTTGGTAGCATTCTTTATTTATACACTGAGGATGCAGGGAGTGTCCCTTCACTGTTGCGTCCTGTTCTCCCCTTGCCCTGACAGCAATCTGACTCCACTTTGGTTCCCTGGAGCTACACTGGGGTTTCTGTAAGTTTGGGTGGGTCCTTGGACAAGAGGTGGGAGTTAGGAGACCCTGGAACCAGGCTGCTTTGGCTGAGAGGAAGACAGTACAGAGGAAGCACAGCAATCTACTTGGGGCTTGCAAGATCTGCAGCCAACAATGGCCTAAGTTACCCTCTCTGGGTTTGCAGCAGGACAGAAGTGGTGGCATGTTGACCGTATCACAGAATCACAGGGTAGTTTGGGTTGGGGGAGACCTTAAAGCTCATGTCATTCATGCCCATGTCCCATGGGCAGGGACAGCTTCCACTATCCCAGGTTGCTCCAAGCTCTGTCCAACCTGGCCTTGGACACTTCCAGGGATCCAGGGGCAGCCACAGCTTCTCTGGGCACCCTGTGCCAGGCTCTCACCTCCCTCACAGTCAGGAATTTCTTCCAAATATCTAATCTAAATCTCCGGTCTTTAAGGGCATTAATCCTCCTGAGGACTCATTTTCTCTGGACTCCTGAATGGAAAGCAGCAACGGAATTCCAGCTGAGCTCCAGAGGAGCATGAAGGGTTACGGAGAGCTGTGCGGTGACAGGCGGTCCTGGGCAAGGCTGAGCACGTCCTGTGGAGGCCAGCCAGCAGGGCTGACCTGATGTAACTGGGAGCTGGCGCTGGATGCTTAACTTCAAATGGCCCAGGGACTGAACAGATGGCTCCTCTTTATTTGCATGCTACTTGGATTTGTGAGTCAAACAGAAGAATAACTTAATTTTTGACATTTGCTTCTCCTCAGAGCCCGGCACAATTTATGTTATACTGGCATTTGCATGAAGGATGTTGCTTTAGGCACTAAACCCATCCTGGCTTTAACCCTAAAAGGAGCCAAATAGGCAGGAATCGTATTCCTCCCCAGCTCTTTTTTAGGCTGTGCCAAGGGATATCACACTTACACAGTGACCAAAGAATCAGGAGAAAACAGTCATTTGGGGCTTGTGGAAGGAAGGGGCAGGGTTGGAGTTAAACTGGACTGGAAAATATCTCATTTGTAGGCCTGAAATGAGAGACTCTTTGTGGATGAGGTTTACCTCCTATTAAAAATACCCTTCAAGGCCTGTGCAGTTAGTCTTGAGCACAGGGGATAAATTTAGTAGAGTCTTGTTCCTGCTGACATAAACTTAAGTGAAAATAATATATATAGCCAGGGCCCAACATCTGCAAGCCAATTAAAAACCTGGCTGATCGCACCCCAGATGACAGTTGCCATGACTAGTGTGTCTGCGTGCCACCCCTTTGAGAGGGAAAAAACAGATCCTGGTTGGCTGTGCAGCATCTCTATACATCTTCCAATGCCCACGACAGCTAATGTTGGTTATTTGATAGCTGCACTCCTAGCAGCATGTCCTCCTCACCCTAACGCCTGCGCCTGTGTCCCTAGTAATCCTGTGTGGTCACATGTGTGATATTCATGGGTTTGACTGTAGGTCAGTTATAAAAGTCACAAGATCAGAGAATAAAGCTAATTTTCTGGTTGTAAAGACATGAGAGCCTGGGTAAGAATGTGTGTGCTTTGACCAATGAAAACACACATTTTTCAAAGGCTATGTTTGAAATACTTAGTACAAAGAGGTGGGCTTTTGTTTTCAAGCAGGCAAAGTGCAGTTCTCCTTCACCTGTAATTTTAAGCGAAATATCAAGTGGTGTTTTTGTGGATGGGAGATAAGGCAGGCAGAGCAGGGAGACCCATACCCTTGAATTCTGGGGCTACAATATGTTTTCCAGACTGTTTTCAGCATCTCTTGCATTCACTGTGATCCCCCTCTTGTGGTTAGCCCAGTGCCTGCAAAATTTCCATGTCCATGCCTGTCAAGGCTCAGCGGCTTTGGGTTCCCTAGCCAGTGCAACTGAAATATGATTTCTTCATGGTCAGCTGCCCCTCAGCTGAGCTGCTGTGACCATCCTGCTGTGTTATAGAAGACAACCCCAGTTGTGAGACAAAGAGCATTCTCCCAAACCTCTTCTGTAGACTGTTGCCCCAGCAACCTCAGTTGCCAATCCGTTGAGAAGCTGCTGGCCTTGTGTAAGCTCTTGAGATGCTCCTGTTGGGAAGTAAAACATGTTTTAAACCATATACATACAAGTCCAGCAGACACATTTTCCTCTGCCACATGGACAGACCATAAGCAAGTACAGGGAGGATTTAACAGCCCAGCTCACGGGCTGTTATATTACAACAACTTGGTCCCATCTGATGGCGTGTTCCACATTTGGCCTGAGCCCTCAGAGCATAAAACGTGCCTGGAGCACCCTGTGATTGTGGTGTTGCTTGGATGCACATAAATCTGTATCATCTCCTCTCCATCCCATATGAAGCATGGATTGGATTTTAGATTGGATATTGGGGAAAATTTCTTCCCTGGAAGGGTGGTCAAGCACTGGCACTGGCTGTCCAGGGCAGTGGTGGAGTCCTCATCCCTGCAGGGGTTTCAAAGTCCTGTAGATGTGGCACTTGACAGTGCTACAGTGCTGGGGGAGCGGTTGGACTAGACAAAATGTCTTTTCCACTTTAAATGATTCTATGATTCTGTGGAAAAACTCCAGTTCTGACCCCATTAAGTTGTTCAACTTGAAAATTCATCGTTCCTGTAGAAGTACTTGGGCTGGGAACCATGGCATGGGGTTCTGAGTTAGCCCATTATCTCTCTTACGTCTTCAGAGAGGCCAGGATCGATGTGAATTGTATTCTGCTTCTGGCTATCAAGTGGCTTTTCAAGGCCTGTTCTTCCCCCTTCCTTTGGTGCTGCAAGGAGCTGGGACAGATACTTTGTGCTCTGTGTCTTCTTTGGGATCCATCCTTGTCTTCAGATCCAATCTACAGACATCCAGCAACAAGACCTCTTCGAATCTCCTCATAACTTTCCATCTCCTTGGGGGGGTTTTTTGTTGTTTGTTTGTTTGTTTGTTTGTTTCAGAAGCAAGATGCCCAGTGTTGAAATAGACTGACATTTCACTTGGGCCCTTTGTAAGACGTGACACAAGTGTATTGTAATTCTTTATCATTTTCTCCATCGCTCTCATGGTGTGAGACTCTCCACAGCCCCAGGCCTGCACCAGAACCACACACAGCTGAAAAGCAGCTCATAGCCGGAGGGCTGCTGTGATTAGGAGCAGCGGGGCTGTGCTGCCTGGAGAGATTAAGGAACTGCACTCCCTCTCGTGGCTGTGCTCTCCTCTACCTTTTCCTGGAGCAGAAGACCCTAAAACTTCACTTACAGAGCCGGTGCAATATCCCCAGCATATCCAGAGCTAGCAGCACAACACAGCCCAGTACTCAAGGCACTGGTAATTCAGCTAAAACTTTTGTCAAACTTTTAATTGTTTGGGGAAAAAAATTAAAAATCCATGCCAGATGTCTGCCTGAGGCTGAAGTTCTCTGGAAAGTTTCAGCCGAAGTATTATGTCCATTTCCAAGAATGAGGGGAAAGCACAGTATTTTGCCCAGTTTTGAAAAGGAATAATTCTATGAAATTGTAACAACAGAGAAAACACTCTATCTATTGAAGAAACAGCTGCCAAAAAAGTGTAATTTGCTACTTCCAGGAAAGTTTGTTTAATTTTGAATTAGTTATACGCTCTGAAAATCATGGTTTGCATGTGTTTGACAGATCCAGCCACAGATTAACAACTCTGTTCTCTGAGGACTGTCTGCAGCAGGCATGCTCCAACTCAGGCTTGAAAAGGATGGAGTATGGAATGGCCGCTTCCAGCACTGGAAATAAGAAATTGTGAAGTCAGGAAAGCTGGGGAGAAAAGAAGGTTCAGAAGTGAGTGTTGTAATGGGGTCAGAAACAAGTAGGTGCTGTTGAAGGGCTCTTTATGAGAGGGGTAACCCAAGCTGGCCTAGAAAAAAAGAGTTATGGAAAAGCTCCTGTGAGAGTTAGACCAGGCACCCTCTCCCTGCTCCTCCAGAAATGCTTCCCTTGGTGGCAGAGAAAGGAAGGACAGATTCCAGGAGGTGAAGGAAGGTGATTCTGCCCCTCTGCCCCTGTGCCCAGCTGAGACCCCAGCTGCAGAGCTGCCCCAGCCCTGGCTCCAACAGCACAAGGACGTGCAGCTGCTGCAGCCAGTGCAGGGGAGGCCACGGAGATGCTCCCAGGGCTGGAGCCCCTCTGCTCTGGAGCCAGCCTGGGACACCTGGGGCTCTTCAGCTGCACAAGAGAAGGCTCCGGGGACACCTGCGAGCCCCTGCCAGGGCCTGAAGGGGCTCCAGGAGAGCTGCAGAGGGGCTGGGGACAAGGCCTGCAGGGCCAGCACACAGGGAATGGCTTGCCAGTGGCAGAGGGCAGGGCCAGATGGGATCTTGGGAAGGAATTGCTGCTGGGAGGGTGGGCAGGCCCTGGCACAGGGTGCCCAGAGCAGCTGGGGCTGCCCCTGGATCCCTGGCAGTGCCCAAGGCCAGGTTGGATGGGGCTTAAAGCAACCTGGGATAGTGGAATGTGTCCCTGCCCATGGTAAGGGGTTGAGTGAGTTGAGCTTTAACCCTTCCCTGCCAAAGCATTTCATGATTCTAAGATCCTGTGCCCCCAGCATTGGGTCACCTCCTGAGCTGAGCAACCTTCCCATGCAGGGGGAGTTTCTTCTTAGAGTTTGGTTGCCGCGCCGTCAACCCAAAGGCAATTTCTGAGGGAAAGACGGAGTGCCTCAGGAGCATGTCTAGAGTACTTTCAGCTGGTATGCGATGGAGATGTACTGAGTGATCCGGGGCGTCCATGGGAGCATTTTCCATCCAGCAGCATAGCATTGCAGAGACTTGAGGCAAACTGGCTGGAGCTCTGGGCTGCTCCTCCCGGCACCCTGCCTCTGACATCTAAAGCTTGCACTGGGTGTCTGGACACACCCCTACAGCATGCCCCGTAGACCTGAGTGCAGATAGCATCTGACTCCCTTGTCCTGGCAAGAGGATTGTCTTGCTTTATAACACTGCCATCCAGATGCCAAAAACACACTTTTGCCATCCAGTGGAGGGAAGGTTGTTAAGAATGAAGGCGTTGACACAACCTGCCTTTGGGGGAAATGGCACGGAGCAGCATCCCTAGTTCAAGAGGCTGTCTGAGTTTAGCAACAGTCTCTTGTTCCCAGGCTCTGGGCCAGGATAAATGGGCTGCAGTGTACTTTGGGAAGGATGGTTTTGCCTCCAGGAGAAAAAGAGCTTAGCACAGCTCTGCCAGGAGTCCGTCTTAAGCTCATCCACACAAAGGGTTGGGTGCCAGTTCCTCGGATGGGCTTGTTACTGGGTGTAGCATAAGCTGCCCTTAGCAGGTACAATGAGAAGGGGATTGAGAAGCGAGAGGGGCCCGCGGGTTTAATTTACTTTTATGAATTAGCCTGATTTGATGGAGTGGCCTCTCCACGATGGGAAGGAGAGGAAGGCAGGGATTAGGATGACTCCCATCTCTGTGCTCCGAGCTTTGCGTATGTGAGCGCGTGTTCCCCACCGTGCCAAGTATTTTAATGCCTCATGGTATCTGGGAACAATCAGAGAACAAAGAGCGCCAGCCCTGCTCCCTGCCCAGCCCCTGCTGCCCTGGATGCAGCCCCACCCCTGGGTCTGGGCGGTGCATGACACAGGAGCCAGGCACGGCCTGATCTAGTCGAGAGGTCCTGGGGGCTTCTCCATGGGCTCCATCCTACTGCTTTGCCCTGGAAACCTTTGGGTTTGGGACTGTTTTCTCTGCAAGGGAATTGGAACAGGCACAGCTGGAGTCTCATGAGACCCACGTTTCCCATCCTCACTGGAGAGGAGCATGGGTGTAGCTCAGATCTCTGTGTTGCCTAACAAAGGGTCTTTTCTGTTCACTGAGATGTTTGAGGCTGTCTCTGGCCTTGCCATCAGCCACCACTCCATGACAAGTCTCCTCCGTGCCCTGTGTCATGCCCACCAGTCTCTGTCTCTGTACCTAAAGCATCTCACATGGCATTGGAGACCAACATTTAGGTGAAATGAACCCTCAGTGTTCATGCACCTCTTGGTGTTCATGGAACTCTGGTTGTCGTGGGACAGGCCATTTCTGCTGCTCAGCTCAACAGTAACTTTCTCAGGTGTTCTGTTCAGCCAGGTTTTCTGGATGAATGGACCCTGGGAGAATGGTGGGGATGTTCACTCACCCCTTCTCAGAGGGGCTCCATGAATCTCCAGAAGATATGTCCCCAGAATCTATGTCAGGGAGCAAAACAAGCTTCTCCCCACCCTGGACTTCAAGCGTCCATGCACACAGAAACAAAATCCCCATTTCCTACTTGAGATGCAGTAGGATGGAGACCAAAGATGATGTCTTATAATGGTTTTTACCTAGAGCAGATTTTTGTATTTAAATTACATACACCTTCAAAAATAAAGGGTAACAGCTTCTTGAAAGACCTAGGCTTATTACACTCTACTAAATTTCCTTAATTACCGAATTTGCAAATGTTACCAGAGCAGAGGAGCAGTCAAGGTGAAGCCCTGGTTTATTGAGGAACTGCTGCACCTTTTGACAGAAGCCAACTTTTCCACAGATGCAAGGAGATTATTTATTTAATTTCCATTTGCTTGCCTAGCTCAGCTCGATGGCTTCTTCATCCAAGGCTCTGGAGAGAATTGGCCACCGAAACAAACAATAAAGTGGGCTTTAAATAAGAAACATAGTATTTATTAATCCTCCAGGGGTAAAAAATGAGGTGTGAAAATCCACAAGACTAAAAATCTTGTTTGTGGTCTCTACATACATCTGTCAATTGGGTCACGTACAACAAGACTTTCCTCATTTCAATTGGTTTTAAAACAAACTGGTGTTTCCTTTTCTATTTATCTGACACATTTAGGCTTCATCCCTGAAAGCTGTGGCTGGGAGCAGCCCATGTCCGTGCTGTTTGACTCTCTCATCCTTCAAAACAGGGTGGTCCCCTACAAACTGCTTGCTGGGACATGGGTCTCATGGGTCCATGAGAATAAGTTTGAATAAACTCATTAATTACTCATTTGTCCACTCAATTAAATTCCACTGAATTCTGTGATTTGGGACAAATGGGTAAATACATGTGCAACTTCCATTGTTCCATCATGCAAAATATTTATGTTTTAAAATCCTGAAAAATGGGTATTCATTTATATGAATGATTATATGACCTAAATGTGTGTTTCTGTCCCAAAGTCATCTCAAACAGAGCTGGAGGGGGAGCCTCAGGTGTTCAGCTGATTCATTCCCCACCCCCCAGACAAGCTTTGCTGTGATTTTTTGCCCATTCTTTTTGTTATTACTCATCTCTGGTGATGGATATTCCAAGATGTCCACTTTGATGGAGATCAAAGATGGAGATCACCACCTAATAGCCAAAATGTACTAATAACTACTAACTTTAATAGTTACTAGTAAATACCCTAGGGAAAAAAAATTCTCATAGCAAAACAAAATTAAGAATAATGTTTTCTAACACTACTGCATTTGAAAATTTACTTAATTTGATTGAAACTGTTCTTGGCACCAGACCTCCCCCCCCAGCCCCCCAAGCCCCTTCACTCTTTATTTTTTACCTGGATCGTTTCAGTGATCTGCCTAGGACAATTGAAAAGCACAGGGAGATGCAGTGAGCAGTCAGGGTGGGGAGAGGAGCAATTCTTTAAGCTGGCATTGCTGAAAGGGAGAAAGTCCTTGCTTTGAACCATCCTACTGCCGGTTCAACGCGCCTGCTTTGCTCACCTTCCCCTTAACACAGCAGGTTTCCTGTCTTCACCAGCAAGTTAAAGCAGAGAAGAGCTGCCAGGGATGAGCTCAGGGTCTCCTGTTCTTGAAAAATCACAGCAAAGCATTTTGCTTTTCAAACACTTGTCTAACCCGGCAGGAATAATTTGCGAAGGAATCCTGACTCTACTTGTCATTCAGTTCATTATCTTTATGATCCCATCCCTAAAAACACTTAATGGTTAATAAACCTTAAGGAAACACAATCTTACAGGCAAATGTTTTGGCTGAGCATCTGCTTCAATATTGGGAAGGGCTGGTCTTTTGTATCTTTAATTACCTTTCTGACCTTTTCAGAATAGAGTTTCGCATTAGCCGTAGGACAGCTGCGCAGAATCGGTGACACTGAACCCCTGGCTGTGCGTCCCCCACAGATGCTCTTGCTCCACAGCTATTTTCATGCTAACCTTTCTGCAGGTTCTGTTATTCATCCCAGAAAGGCTCTTTTAAAACCCCAAGGAAGTGTCCTGGCATTTCCAACATGTCCATAGGGAGGCCCAGCGGCAGTTTGGAAGAAATCTGAGTTTTGTGATGCCAGCTCTCCAGCCTGTGTCATGATACGAGTGCAGAGCCTCATTTGCATAGATGCAAGTGCTTTAGAGGAGATCTCAGCCTTGTGCTCCATGTTTGTAGGAGACCCTCAGTCACAAGTGAGGTGATCTTTGCGGTCAAAGCTGGACTGCACCACAGGGGGAAGAGTTTCAGGGATCAGCCTAATGCCATCTTCATCTGAGCTTGAGAATTCACAGCAAACACAGTGGGTAAATCTAATCCTGAGTACAGGTCTGGGTGTGTGCTTAGCTAATCAAATCATCATGGCCTGAGTGGTGTGACCATCTTAGCTCTCTGGGAGGAGATGAGGAGACCATGGGGATGATGAGACAAAGGGGGCGATGAGACCACGGGGAGCAACTTGTCCTCCAAGGAGTCTGTGCTGCACCGCCTCCTGCAGATTAATGCACAAGCTCACTCTTTCTTGCAAAACAGTTCCATGAGGAAGCTGCACCTTTTTACTCGTGAACGCATGGGTCAGCACACCAGTCTGGAAGTGCCTGTGGAGACCTTGGAGACCCCTTCCCAGCTTTGAGGAGATGAGCAACCTGGCAAGTTATTCTGGAGTGGGGCTTGCTCAGCTTCTTTCTCTGTTTTGTATAAAATAATTAACTGGCAGGGAGAGAGAGACAGAGAGAGCATGTGAGTTTGCAGCTCATTGCCTAGGCATTAATCTACAAGGAGAAGACCAAGTCCCTGCTCTTAGGACTGTTTAAGTTAAAGAGAAAACTGCCACAGCTCCACAGACTCTGCCCAAGGACCTTCTTTGTACACAAAGGAAACCAGAAGTTAGACCAAGACTAATGAGGAGTGATGACTGTGGAATTTCTGGATCAACAGTGGCCTCCTTCATTGCCCAGGGAGCAATGAAGCCTGAAGAACACGAATCTCAGTTGCAGACCTCCGGCCCTTAAGTCTTTCCATGGATTGAATGTCGTCAACATGGCCAAGCATTTCGAAAGTACTTGCTACCTTGACATCTAAGTGCAAGTGATAAAGCTGAAAGGAAAATACTCGTTTCCATTAGTAAGTTCCCAGCAGATTATCCCCACAAGGCAGGAAAGCAAGGAAGCAGGGAGTTTCCTGGGACAACAGCTCCACTGCCACATGGGTTCAGGCAGGGTCTTCAGTGGTGGTGGCTGTCTTTGCCTGTCACTCTTCGGATGCACTGTCTCTGGCAAGGTTGGCAGTGTCTCTGTCCTCTTGAGCAGCAGCCACAGGTCCAGAGGTCCAGCTGGTGGTGATGAGGTGAAGTATGGGGGCAGCTCTGTCCTGAAGGTAGGAGCTCAGGGATTCCTGCTGTTCTGAATGGCAAAGCTGATGTCCAGGCAGTAGAAGGCATTTCACCAGCCCAGCTTGGCTGGAACACTAAATTAATTTTCTTGCTAGTTACCAATATCTGTTAAAGGCAGATAGGAGTGGAGAGGGGATACCCTCATTCCTGCCCAGTCCCTGCATTTTTTGGAGTGAAAGGCCCTGGAGGAAAGATTTGCCCTTACTGTAGACATGATTTAGCTGGAGCTGCCTCCTGCCTTCCATCAATGATAAGGCACTGCAATGCGAGCCCTCAGATAGTGGTGTGTTTATAGAGCCTTTGTTCTCCTGTTCAGTGAATTGATCTCCATCTGAGAAAGTATCACTCACTGTCAGAATTAAAAAACAGCCCATGAAAAAGAAAAGGAGCAGCCTGACTTCAAAGGGCTGTGGTTCTTTTCTTGTGGCCTCTCCTAACCTACGCACAGCTGAAAAACTTGTTTGACCCAATTCATTTCAGGCCTCCTTCCTCTCCTCCAACAGACAAAGACGCACAAACAATAAGCTCATTCAGGTGCAGAAGAGGGAGGGAAACCCAGAGACCCAGGCGAGGCTCCTGCTGCACACACCCTGTTCCCACAGATAAGCACAAAGCCGGAGGAGTGACAGGTTATCTTGGGCAGATCCAGCTACATGCAAGGTCTCCTTGAAGTCAGTGGTGTGTGTCTGTCGAGAGATGGTATCTTTTATTAGGCCAACTGGTAGAGTCAGAAAAACTAGACAAGCTCTCAGGGGCCCAAAACCATCTTTGGGCCAGGGAAATATCTGTGTCACCTGAAGCCAGGAGGTGCATGAGATGTTGTAGGGTAGGCAGTGGGTAGAGGTAAGTACCTTTAGTGTCTGATGGATTGGTTTGGCTTAAAGGGAGACATTATAATGACCTTCCAGTCCCTAACGGGACTCAGAGAGAGCTGCAGAGGGACTTTGAACAATGGCCTGGAGGGACAGGACACAGGGAATGGCTTCCCAGAAGGCAGGGTTAGATGGGGTATTGGGAAGGAATTTTTGGTTGTGAGGAATTTTTGGCACAGAGGCTCAGAGCAGCTGTGGCTGCCCCATCCCTGAAAGTGTTCCAGACCAGGTTGGACAGGGTTTGGACAAACCTGGGATAGCAGAAGGTGTCCCTGCCCATGATGGCAGGGGGTCAGAACTACACAGATGATGCTTAAGGCCCTCTTAAGGCCCTTCCAACACAACCCATTCCGTGATTCTGTGATTCTGTGATTCTGTGATGTTTAAGTGATTTTTTTTTTTTTTTTGGGGGGGGGGGGGATGTACCAATTTAGCTTCTGATTCACTACATGACAACTCATCTCTGACTGGCAGGTGGCCAAGGGTGGGACTGCAGCAGCAAACCCCCCCATCAGTTTAGGCTGCCATGAAAAGGTCCTTCAAGGTGAGCACCAGGCATGAACAGGGTGCCTGGCCTGGCAGCTGTGACCTTGGACTTTCCAACACCTGATAACATGCTCAAGAGAGTTATCTCTGCAGCAGAGGTACCAAACCACTCCCAAGCAGGGCAGACTGCAGTGGACATCCCTTTCTTCCAGCAGGAACACAACCTCATACAGAGAAGATCTCTGGATGTTTTCCCCCTGTTTCTATTTTTAAATGTGCTCCAAGCTAAAATCTTCATTTTTCTCTTCAGTGATGCATGTGTCTGCATTTCCTCGAGCATTCATTCCTTTCTCCCTTGTCTTTTCCAGGAGAAATGTCTTAACATTTGCAAAAAGTAACTATTGTTTTTGCACTTTAGAAATGTGAATGTGTCACTATATCCCTAAAACCTAACTAAACAGGCCTAATGCTGCTTAATAGGAACTTTGTCGCCTCTGAGCACTTTTCTCTTCGTTAATGAGTCACTGCAAAGCAAATTATCACCGGTGTCACTGTCTCAGTCCTGCTTCACTGCAGCTGGATGTGGCATTGCCTCAGTGCAAGCAGAGCTCAGCCAGGGATCTGCCCTGTGTGGGGCAGAAGCTCTGCGAGCTCTTTGTTAGATGTTGATGGTAAGATGCAAGAAGACCCAATAAAACCAGCCACTGGGCAGCAGCAACCTGGTGAGCGTGGGTCCCAATCTCCAGGTGCCTGGGAGGGTGTGGTGGCTGGTCCAAAACAGCCAGGAACAGGCTAACAGCATGTGAGGGAGTCTGGGTTTGGAGATTATATTGCTGGGAAGAGGGGTAAGGGGCAAAAACAGCATGGACACTGAACTCCTTGAGCTTGGAGGTGTTTCCTCAAGGCTGTAAAATCTGCCTTGCCCCTGAATTCCATCACTTGGTGACCAACACCAAGGAGATGCTCTGTGCTGGTACACACAGCATGAGCGAATACAGCAGATACAGCTCCAACCAGCGAGGTCCAGTAATCCCCAGTAAATAACCATGCACAAAAAGCTGTTTGTGAACCTTCCTAAGGCCTAGAAATGAGTTTATCTCAGTCATGCCGAATCACCCAGACCTTATTCATGGAGGAGTCCTCCAAGCTTTTCCATAAGTAATCATGCCTAGGGGCAGAGTTCTTTGCAGTGAACTCACTTCATCAGTGAAGCTCTGCAAGGAGACAGCACCCCGAGTGATTTTAAGCTTGCACATCGAGGCCAGGTTGGATAGGTCTTGGAGCAACCTGATCTAGTGGAAGAGGTTGCTGCTCATTGCAGGAGGGTTGGACTAGTTGATCTTTGAAGGATCTCTTCCTGCCCAAAACATTTGATAATTCCCGGAGCTCTGAGAGGCAAAAGGATTGACCAGTGAGTTCACAATCACCAGCAGAGCTGTGGTTTCTGTGTCTGTGCTCTACACCTACAGCCCTTTTGTTAGTGATCACTAGTTAGTAAGTGGAATACCTGGCGCTTCCTGTGGGCTTAGATCACATGTGAGGAGACTTACTCAGCTGTGGTAGGATGTCATTAAGCTTCTCCAGTTAGCTGTGCTGGTGCTCTCAGCTTCTTTATTTTCATAGAATCATAGAATCCTGGAATGGTTTGGGTTGGAAGGGACCTTTACAGGTCATCTAGTCCAACCCACCTGCCATGAGCAGGGGCACCTTCCACTAGATCAGGTTGCTCAGGACATATCTGTCTATCTTTTCTGTGTGTTCCTGTTTACGTGGTGATTGCACTAGAAAGGGCTGTAGAGCTAGATGACAGGAGCTATTCTCTCTTCTGATGGCATTTCCCTGGACAGGGGTTAGGAAGGCGATACACAGCTTTATCTGGCCTGCCTAGGAGGTGGTGACAGTCCTTGTGTCTGTCACCTGAAGCTTTCCCTTGAGCCCCGATATTCGGAAGTGTTATAACTATTATCAGGCACTTCCAGAATAGCCAGGGTGGGAAGACTTTCCCCTGCAAGCTGCCTGCTTCCTGCTCCCAGCTGTCATGCTCCTGAAAGAGAAATAATCTCCTGCCAAGGTATTTCGCTCTAGTGGCAAAAAGATTTGGGAAGTGCACAGGAGAGGCTAATGCTGGCATTCATCTCCACAAGGCTCCAAAACCTCAACCCTGATGTACAGCTCTGAAAGGTGTCTTTGAGCCAGTCCCAGCAGTGTGGTGCATTAGACTCCCTCAAAGCCAGCACACACATCCCTGGGCATCCTCAGGGATGGGCAGTTTATCATTTGTCCCTCTGTGAGCCTTTACCCGAGGTCCAGATGATGACTCCTGGATCCCCGTGCCCAGCCCAATCCCACTCCTGCTGCTCTGCTGTAGCCTTGCAATTCCTAAGCTATCCATCACGGCACATTTATTCTGACGCCCCGTGAGTGCTCAGGTTAGTGCTGCTCTGCCAGGCTCAGCACAGGCTTCTAAATATATTAGTGAAGGGGAAAGATCTGGGATGGCTTCCAATTTTAACCAAGGTCACATTGGCGAGTGCTGGTGTGCAGCACAGGGATATTATCCACAGCATCTTTCATCGAGCTGTATTCCAGCTGCGTGCAGCATTCCTGTGCTGTGACAGAAGGAAATGGGAAAGCATGGCAGGAGCAAGAAGCCAGAGAGATAACTAAAATTTTGCTGCAGGTGTGTTGTGTGTTTCAGGATCCTCGCACCTCTGGTTATTTTTCTACCAAAAAACCCCAAACGCAAACCGTGTTGCTTACCTGCCTCGAACGGTAGACTCAGGCGTAATGTTTTTCAAAGAGCAGAGCTTTGGGCTCTTGGATTCATCCTAGCAGACAATTTTCCCATTAGGAGACAGCCAAATGCTCCAGGGAAACATACATTGCTGGAAACAGCACCTGCATTCCAGATTTACCCAAGTCTCTTGATGATGCATCCTAAGAAGAGCTCTCTTCCTAGCCACAAGAAAGGGCTGGGAAAGTTTAGGCAAGGCCAAGGACTGGAGGTGAGACACATCACAGAAGAAGGTTTGAAATCCCCCCTCTGGCAGCAGTGACTCTCTGACTCTCTCCATGGGAAACGGACGAGATCTGGACTTTTAATTGCAGCCCTGGACTGGAGGAGGAGACCCAGGAGGAGCAGAAAGAGTGAGGAATAAAGAAGAGGTGCATAATTTGAGAGAGAAAGGAATGAGGCTGGAGGCTCCGGCTGAGGACACCGCTCGGCAGAGGCCAGTTTATGAGCCTGGCAAAAACAGCATGCGGAGGTTTTCTTGTTGGTTTTTGGTGAGGCTCTGGAGCTCCTTAAGGTTGGGGCAGGTTCTCCATTCCTGCAGCCAGGCAGTGAAGAGCCCTGTACTCCCCTGAGAGTGAAGGGCAAAGTCTGGGACAAAAAGGGAGAAGTTGCCATAAATTGCCTGTCCATCTTCTCTAGGCTCAGTGACCAAGACCTGTGCTGGAGTCTCACTTAACCCTGACAAATGTGGGGTTGGGGAGGGCGCTGGGAACATCCTTGTGATGTGTTTTCCTATGATCATT
Source organism: Nicator chloris (assembly GCA_013400495.1). Classification (NCBI taxonomy): domain Eukaryota; kingdom Metazoa; phylum Chordata; class Aves; order Passeriformes; family Pycnonotidae; genus Nicator; species Nicator chloris. Next base: position 193,155 of record WAAE01003418.1, on the reverse strand, counting down.
CATTTATGGTGAGGCAGAAAATGGGGCAGGGGTTAAATTTGTTTTCTTAAAGAAACTCCATCTTCTGCCTAACTCCCCCTCTGAAGATATTAGATACATTTCAAGATGGTGAAGGGCTAGGAATCCCAAAGGTACCCTTATGCCTTAGATGCAAATAGAGCACTGAGTAGAAAAGAAAGACCTTTTCTGTGTCTCAGCAAGGGGAAGGCTGTCAGGGAGGTTCCTGAAACGTGGATAAGGCAGAGCAGTGTCATGGAGTCCCTTGGCCGCAGGACGAGCATCAGGCAGGCTGTGGAGGATCCAGCTGTGCCACGCTGATCTGGTTCTCTGAGGCCACTCTCAGTTACTAATGCAGTTTGTCAGGAGAGAGGGCGATGTTTTATCTACTTGCCTCTATTTTTAGCTGCCTTGGGTCAGCAAAACGACTCAGACAGCAGCGCTGGGGGACCTGCATCTCCAGATCCAGTTGTCCGGCTCTGAGCCATACCCTACGCAGTTAGCAGCCTGAAAGCAGTAATTCCTCCTTTCTTCCCAGCTCATCCTGCTCCCACTGACCGGTGTCCGCCTCCTCCTGATGGTCCCGGCTGGTGGCTGTGCCTCACTGCCCCAGCCTGACAGTATAGAGATCTCCAGACCTGGTGTTTGATGTCTGCTCGTGGCACAATCGTAGCCTTGTTACGAGGTTCTGCAAGTGAGCTGAGTGCCTGAGGGATGGAGGGGCACACCCCTGAGGGGCTGTCTGCATCTTGCTCCTGCCCCTGCGTCGGGAGACACAGGCAGAGGAGCACGCCTGCTCTGTGAAACCCACGGGCTTTCGTCCATCACGTGAAGAATTGAATTGTTATTAACGTGCCACGTTAAGTGCTGGGAGGGGTTGCAGAAGCTTTCTGTGGATTTGTCCCCAGTTTAGATTGTACCTGAAATGACTGCATGGCCTTTGGAGCGGCAGGTGCTCAGGATCAGTGCTAAAACCCTGCTCCGGTTTCCAGTGCTGGCTGTAGGGCAAGGGCAGTGGCAGGGATGTTGGTCTGCAGTTACCCTTCCATTCCATTCCTGAACAGAGGTTGAAAAATCAATGTCACACGGTGCAGTCGGAGCAGGGTTGCAAGGACTCTCGGAACTGAAGCATAGTTTTGGTCTAGAAATCATCTAACAGTGTCTTGCAAAACTTCCAGGATTTCATGAGCTGGACTGGAACAGAAATGCCACAGGCAGTGCTGCCAACCCTGAGCATTCAAATACCATGAGTCACTCCCCCCTCCTCCCTGACTCTTCCAAGTCTCTTTTCCTTTAAGGTTTTTTTTTTAACAGTGAGGTTAAACTTGGTTCCTATTTTCCAGGTTTCTCTGCTCCTCTTCTCTCCTACCTTTTGGGGAGGCTAGAAACTTAACTGTTTTGGGAGTGAGGAGGTTGTTTCTATAATGAAGAGGAAATTCAATGCTCTAAGCCCCTGGAGCAGGGCCCTGAGTAACGTTGTTATGTGGCTTTATGATAAATTTGGGAGATTTGGCAGTGCTTCAGTCTGGCTCCTTGTTTAATTGCCTGCAGATCCTGCCTTGTCATTAACACAAGAGGTCAAGGTACTGGCAGGAGTTCTGTGATTTGTGGAGGCATACTTAGCTTATAAAAACACCTCTGTCTTTGCCTCCCAGCGAGCCTTCCTTGTTCATCCAGCTGTTACTGTTGTTCTCCCCCTCTCCTGAGCTCCTTCAGCAGACTCTTCCTTGCCTTTGTGAGGTGCCTTATGCAATGCCTGTGCTCAAGCACAGTTTTGGCCAGCTACACACCCACTGCAGCAGCATCTGGGCATCCAAAATGCTCATTAAACTTGGTATATTTTAATAATTGTGGTCCAGGAAATGTCTTCTTCCTCTAAGGAAATGAAGCAGAGAGGATGGCAGGAGGGCAGAGCCCAAGGAGCATCCAGCAAGATCTTAGAATAAAGACGGAGCATCTACCAGGATGCAGCACACATGCAACAAGCAGCACACAAGTCTACTGAATGACAGAGATATTTAGGTTGGAAAAGACCTTCAAAAGCATTGAGTTCAACCATGTCCTTGAGTGCCACTTCTACACCTGTCTGGTCTTTCTCAGTTCTCCCTGAATGTCGGGGTTTGAGGAGGCTGAGAATTCCCTCAAAACCAGGGGTTGCTCGTTATGAATTGCTCTAAGCCCAGTATGACTCCTTTTGTCCACAAACACTTTCTACCTTCTGACAACAGAAGATGTTTCTCCAAAGGGACAGGACTTGACTAACAGCATCCAGCATTATTTTATTTTTTATGACTAGATTATTGAAGGGCAGACTTGCATGGGCTTTGTAGGGTATCCTAGTACTTAAAGGGAGGTGATTAAAAAATATGGGGAGAGATTTTTTACATGGGAAGATAGTGATAGGCAAGTGAGAAAGGTTTTAAACTGAAGGATGTGATATTTAGATTAGCTATTAGGAGGGAATTCTTGTCTGTGAGACACAAGAATCTTGTGTGTGGCCCTAGCACAGGTTTTCTAGAGAAGCTGTGGCTGGCCCTGGATCCCTGGCAGTGTACAAGGCCAGGCTGGTCAGGGCTTGGAGCAGCCTGGGACAGTGGAAGGTGTCCCTGCCCATGGCAGGGGGTGAAGTGGGATGAGTTTTAAGGTCCCTTCCAACCCCAGCCATTCAGTGATTCTGTAGAACTCCATGTCCTGCTCTGCACTGAAAGCAGTCACTGAGCCTCACAGCAGCCTGTCACTCCGACATTGCCAGCAATCCCGGCTGTCACAGCTTGCCAGATCCAAAGGGGGTGCAGAGCCCAGGATGCCAGAACATGTTCCTGAAAGGACAGCTTGTTGGGCTGCAGCAGCAGGAGAGCGTGGGCTGAGGTGGTTTGGTGCTGGGCAGAGGGATGGATGGACGAATGGATGGGTGGGTGGACGGATGGGTGGACGGATGGATGGAGGGATGGATGGATGGATGGATGGATGGATGGATGGATGGATGGATGGATGGATGCTGTACAACAGTCTCTGGCACCCCTCTGTGGCCACCTGCACAACCACAGCCCAGGCAACCACCTCAGCCTTCCCTGGGCACCAGCTCCATGGTGAGAAAAGACCAGGAACAACTTCTGAGAGGTCCAGAGGGGATATTAAATCATGGCTGTTGAGGCAGAAAGTCCCTGTGAAGAATGGGAGCTCTGTTATCCTCTGTGGAGGGCCAGGAGTTCCTTATGGACCCAGACACCAGGAGCCAAGAGAATCATAGAATTACTGAATCACAGAATGGTTTGGGTTGGAAGGAACCTTAAAGCCCTTCCAGTCCCACCCCTGCCATGGGCAGGGACGCCTTCCACTGTCCCAGGCTGCTCCAAGCCCTGTCCAGCCTGGCCTTGGACACTGCCAGGGATCCAGGGGCAGCCACAGCTGCTCTGGGAAATCTGTGCTAGGGCCCCACCAACCGCACAGGGAACAATTTCTCCCCAAAGAAGAAGAGCTAAGGGAGGGACCGGCTTCAGGGTTTCAGTGTTCACATAGCTACTGCATTCCTACAGCTGGGACAGGCAGCAGGAAAATAAGGATTTTGTTACTTTGATTGACTGCTATCAGTGAAGATATAAATTGTATCTGCACAGAGAGCTCACAGTGATAGCTGTAACTGGACTAAAATAGCAGAAAGCTGCTGTGTACAGCTGTGGGTGGTGTAACAGTGATGCTGTCAGCTGGCTTTAACCCTCTTGTCCATCCTCCCAAACTACTTCCTTGGTAAAATGGCTGAGAAACCATTAAAATTAAGGAAAACACAGAAAACTAAGGAAAAACACAGCTGCAGTGCTGCAAGCTGGCTGCCCACAGCCAGGCCAGCACCAAGGAGCACAGCCAGGGCTGAGACCTCCCCTTTATCCAAAATCAGGAGATCCCTGAGGCCTTCCAGTCCCTTTCCAGTCCTCCCCATCACCTGATCCCAGCAGCAAACAGGAGGCTGCTCCCACGGTGCCTGGCTTGGAGGCAGTGTGTTCCAGCCCCATGCCTTGAGCAGTGGGGCCCTCCTCCCGCTCTCATTCATCTGGCCTCCACCTTACCCTGCTGTTTAACACAGTCCCCATGTTATATTTGCTCACCAAGCTACTTCCTATCTTAATTTCCATTCCTAGGGAACCCATGAAAGGTGGATTTTCCCCATCCCTATTTCCTACTGCTCTTTGTGCCTCTTGGGGGTGGCAGAGAAGCGCTTGGAGGGGTTGCAAAGGTGTCAGGGTTGGGAGCAGGTGTCAGGGTTATTCTCTCCAGCCTCTTGACAAGTGCTGACCAGAGCCAAGGGCAAACCCTGAAAGCACTGACCCCGCTCAGGGACACACTGAGCATGTGGCACGCCCAGCTGTGCCGTGTGTGGGCAGCAGGTGAAGGGCAGCCACGCTCAGGGAGGTGATGAGCAAGAAGAGCCTGGACAGACTCTTCTCCAAATGGTGGAGGGCACAGATAAGAGCTCCTGAGCACAGAGCAACACCCAGGGCCTTTGCTCAGATGCATTTGGAGAAATAGATGGCTCTGCAGACTCAGTGGCACTCCTGTGCCACCAAACGCCACGCTCTGTGCAGCACCAGGGCCATTGAGAGGGTGCTGTGGCCACTGAGAGGTTACCACAGCCATCAAGGAGCCATCTTGGCCATCAGGGGACATCTGTGGCCATTGAGGGGGCACCTGGGCCAAGCAGAGCAGCCTGTGCACCGCCCATCCCATCAACACCCATCAGACCACCACTTCATCAGTCATGGGCACATGCAAGGTCCTCATTCAAAATCCAAGGCTTCTGGCTTTGGGTTGCTGGGTGGATGACCAGGAACACAGAAGAGAGCCCTGGCACAGACCAGGGCTGGGACCTGGCCAGCTGCTCCAGCAGGGAGGCCAGCTCCACATAGACACAGCCCTGGAGTATTTCCTGTGTGTGGAAGGACTTCCTAGTGCCTCACCAGACCCCGGCTTTGTGGCAGAGTCATTGTGCTTGAAAACTATTTGTCATTATTTGAAATAAGCTGCAGCCCCAATTACATCTCACAGCACTTTCCCCAGTGCAGATGGTGTTCAGGGAAGTGGAACAGGTTTTGAGCTATGCCCACAAAGTCTGAGAACAGAGAGGACACAGTGATGTGTGGGTATGGAGACAGCCCCTGGAGAACAAAATACTCATTACTTCCACGGGAAGAATAAGACAGGATGTTAAGGGGCAAGTTAAAACAAATTTTAAAGTATCTTCTTGGGAAGATGCAGCTGTGGAACCTGCTGCTGCAGTGTGTCTCTGCCTTCTGCTCTCCACCTTGGCTTCAGGAAGGCCCCAAGCTCTGTTCCTGGAGGAGGGGGTGGCCAGAGGAAAATTAGTTGGGAGTCGCATCCAATGCACACTCATGGTCACTTCTTCATGAGCTGCTCCTGGCATTTTCTCAAGCAGTGTCCATCCCCAAAGGATTAGGAGGTGATCCTGTCCCCACGGTGGGGGGCAGAGCCTGCTGTCCCACCCTGAGCTCTGCAGCCAGGCTGGCACCTGGTCTGCAATGGGTCTGGCCACAGTGAACCCCAGAGGGATGTCGCTGGGGTGTCTTCACCCTCAGGGTGCCTTGGGCAGGGGAAACCACCCCCAAACTGCTCTCAGGAGCTCAGGACCCTGGATGGATCCTGAAATCTCAGTGGTGAACATCTCTGCTGAGATGAGAGCTGCCTCAGCATCTGGAATGTCCAGATACATCCAGCTTGCCCTGTGTGGTACCTGGAACTGGAGCAGGTCCAGTGGGATTTTCTAGTGATCTCCACCATCATTAGTACATTTTGCCTGCTGGCCACTCCCTTTCCCAAACTTTTCCCCAAAAGTAGTGCTACTTGTTAAAGCTCCAAGCAGAAATCTTTAAGCCTTCCCCTCACACCCCTGCCGGGACGGTCTGACACTGAGGTGGCAAAGGGACCCACTGGCTTGTCACAGCTGTAGGTCACTGGGGGAAGGAACATCCCCAGGGATGGCTGGGAACACACATGCTGTGCTCCCATCCCCACCACTCTCAACGTCCTTCCCACTCTCATCCCATGATCAACAATCTGGATGAGGGGATCGACGGCATCCTCAGTCAGTTTGTAGGTGACACCAAGCTGAGGGGAGTGTTGGTGTGCTGGAGGGCAGGAAGGCTCTGCAGAAGGACCTGGACAGGCTGGATCCATGGGCTGAGGCCAGTGGGATGAGGGCCAACAAGGCCATGTGCTGGGTCATGCCCTTGGGTCACACCAATCCAATGGAATGCTCCAGGCTGAGGCAGAGAGGCTGGAGAGCTGGGAAAGGCCCTGGGGGTGCTGGTGCCAGCAGCTGGACATGAGCCCAGGGTGCCCAGGTGGGCAAGAGGCCAATGGCCCCTGGGCTGTCCCAGCCGTGGTGTGACACAGCCCCAGGGCAGGGCCCGTCCCCTGGGCTGGCACTGCTGGGGCACCTCCAGTGCTGGGGACAGCTCTGGGCCCTCAGGACAGGAGAGACACCGAGGGGCTGCAGCGTGTCCAGGGCAGGGACCGGAGCAGGGGAAGGGGCTGGAGCCCCAGGAGGGGCTGAGGGAGCTGGGAAAGGGGCTCAGCCTGGAGAAAAGGAGGCTCAGGGGGGACCTTGTGGCTCTGCACAACTCCCTGCCAGGCGGGGACAGCCGGGGGGGTTGGGCTCTGCTCCCAGGGCACAGGGACAGGAGGAGAGGGAATGGCCTCAGGCTGGGCCAGGAAAGACTCTGGTTGGATATTGGACAAAATCCCTCCATGGAAAGGGCTGACAATCCCTGGCACAGCTGCCCAGGGCAGTGGTGGAATTCCCATCCCTGGAGGGATTTAAAAGCTGTGTGGATGTGGTACTTGGAGACAGGGGTCACTGGTGGCCTGGGCAGTGCTAGGGGAATCGTTGGATTCAATGGTCTTGGAAGGCTTTTCCAACCTAAATGATTCCATGATTCTACAGTCTTCCCACAGGATATTCCGTAACATTGGGAGGTCCCATCTGTGTCATCCCAGTGGTGCTGTAGGGAAGGTTTGGGAGATGCCCTTGTGGGTTGATGTGGAAAGGGTCCCCTGTGTCATCTGGCTGGAACTGGGAGCTGTGGGTGTGCAGGCATGGGCTGTGGGGTGCAGGAAGGGATTGGGGGCAGTCAAGGGTTTGGGGTGAAGTCAGGGTTTTGGGGATTTAGGCAGGGGTTCAGGGGTGCAGGCAGGGTTTTTTGGGTGCAGTCAAGGGCTTGAGGTGCCATCAGGGGTTTGGGGGGCAGTCAAGGGTTTGGGGTGCAGGCAGGATTTGGGG
>WAAE01003418.1:169329-185824 GCA_013400495.1 Nicator chloris | reverse complement strand
GGGGTGCAGACAGGATTTGGGGTGTATATAGGATTTGGGGCACATGCAGGGTTTGGGGTGCAGGGAGGGTTTGGGGGCAGGCAGGGTTTGGGGTGCAGGGAGGGTTTGGGATGCAGGCAGGGCTTTGGGGTGCAGGCAGGGGTTTGGGGGCAGGCAGGGTTTGGAGAGCAGGCAGGGTTTGGGGTGCCATCAGAGGTTCAGGATGCAGGCAGGATTTGGGAGGCAGGCAGGGTTTGGGGGGCCAGCAGGGTTTGGGGTGCAGGCAGGGGTTTGAGGGCAGGCAGCATTTGGGAGGCAGGCAGGGTTTGAGGGCAGGCAGGGGTTTGGGGGCAGGCAGGGTTTGGAGAGCAGGCAGGGTTTGGGGTGCCATCAGAGGTTCAGGATGCAGGCAGGATTTGGGAGGCAGGCAGGGTTTGGGGGGCCAGCAGGGTTTGGGGTGCAGGCAGGGGTTTGAGGGCAGGCAGCATTTGGGAGGCAGGCAGGGTTTGAGGGCAGGCAGGGGTTTGGGGTGCATGCAGGATTTTTTTGGTGCATGTAGGGTTTTTTGGGTGCATGCAGGGGGTTTGGGTGCATACAGGGATTTTTGGGTGCATGCAGGGGGTTTGGGTGCATACAGGGTTTGCGGGCAGGCAGGGTTTAGGGGCAGGCAGGGTTTTGGGTGCATGCAGGGGTTTTGGGTGCATACAGGGTTTTTTGGGTGCATGCAGGGTTTTTTGGGTGCATGCAGGGGGTTTGGGTGCATGCAGGGGTTTTTGGGTGCATGCAGGGGGTTTTGGGTGCCTGCAGGGGTTTTGGGTGCATGCAGGGGTTTTTGGGTGCATGCAGGGGTTTTTGGGTGCATACAGGGTTTTTTGGGTGCATGCAGGGTTTTTTGGGTGCATGCAGGGGGTTTGGGTGCATGCAGGGGTTTTTGGGTGCATGCAGGGGGTTTTGGGTGCCTGCAGGGGTTTTGGGTGCATGCAGGGGTTTTGGGTGCATGCAGGGGTTTTGGGTGCATGCAGGGTTTGCGGCAGGCAGGGGTTGTGGGATGGGGCGGAGGCGCTGCCTGCAGGTTCCGGCAGCCGCCACCAGAGGGAGCCAGAGCGTCACGGCCCCGCTCTACCGGGAGGGCCGGGACCCGGATGGAATGGGAATATTGGGATGGGGATACGGGACAGGGATACTGGGATGGGAGCCCCGGGATGGGGATACAGGGATAGGGATACTGGGATGGGAGCACCGGGATGGGGATACAGGACAGGGATACTGGGATGGGAGCACCGGGATGGGGATACGGGACAGGGATAGTGGGATCGGAGCACCGGGATGGGGGAACAGGGATGAGGATACAGGACGGGGATACAGGACAGGGATACTGGGATGGGAGCACCGGGATGGGGGAACAGGGATGGGGATACAGGATGAGGACACAGGACAGGGATACTGGGATGAGGATACAGGGATGGGGATATTGGAATGGGGATACAGGACAGGGATACTGCGAATGGGAACAGTGGGATGAGGGGACAGGAATGGGAGTATTAGGATAGCGATACAGGGACAGGAATACTGCGATAAGAGTACCAGGATGGGAATACACAACAGGGATAGGCATATTGTAGTGTGGATACAGGCGGGACAGGGATACTGGGATGGGAGTACCAGGATGGGGGAACAGGGATGGGGTACAGGGATGGGGAAACATGGATGAGGGTATTGGAGTGGGGATTCTGGGATGGAGGAACTGGGAAGGGACTACAAGGATGGGGGAACTGGGATAAGGTTACAGGGATGGGGGAACCAGGACAGGGGAACCAGGACAGGGGAACCAGGACAGGGGAACCGGGATGGGGGAACTGGAATGCAAGTATTGATATGGGGGAACTGGGACTAGGAACTGCAGTGGGAGTACTGGGATGATGGTATTGGGATGAGGATACTGGGGTTGAGGTACTGGGGTGAGGGAACTGGGATGGGAGTACTGGGATGGGGACACTGGAATGGTGGTATTGTGATGGGGGGACCAGTATGAAGTGAGTAGCAGGATGGAGGAAGGTACTGGAATGCAAGCACACCAGGATGCAGGAACACTGGGATGTGGTCTGGAATGGAGGTACTGGGATGGGTGCACTGAGATGGGAATTCCGGGATGAAGGACCAGGATGAAGGAGCACCAAGATCAGGGAAGGTATCCCAAAATGCACTGGGCTGCAGGAACACTGGGATAGGGGGGATTACTGAGCACCTGGACGTGGAGCATCAGGGTGAGGAGGCTGCTGGGATGCAGGAAAACATGGATAGGGGAGCACTAAGCTGGAAAAGCACCAGGGACAAGCCCACTTGGAACCCATCTGTTTCAAAGGCTGCAGATGGAACAGCTGGTGCAGGACACAGGGCTGGGCTGTGTGGGCTGGGCTGTGGTGTCGGAGACCCGGTGATGCCCCTGTGGTGCCCAGATCCCTCTGGGAGGTGCCAAAGGCTCTGCTCAGAGGGCAGCAAATACCAAATACACTGATTTAGCAGCTGTTTCGTGTCCCTCTTTCCCTGTCTCTCCACTCATGAGGGAGGCAGTTCTCCTCCTCTGCCCACTCAGGTACAGAGCTCTTGCCACAGCTGGACTGCGTTTGCCCAGGAGAACCTGGAGGATGAAGGCTGTCCTGGATGGGCTTGTCCTGGATGTAGGGAGTATGCTGAGAGTAAACTCTAATTTTTAGGGAGCAATCATCTGTTTTGGCCCTCCCAGGGATTACAGCACCACAGGCCTTAGGGAGCAAGTTGTTTGCTTCCAGCTCTGTTGTTTAATAGGTAATGGGTAAAATCCTCCCTTGGAGCTGTTGAGCCACTGTTACAGCACAAACTCACAGAATGGTTTGGGTTGGAAAAGAGCTTCAAAGATCACCTAGTCCAATCCCCCATCATTGGCAGGGACACCTTCCACTGTCCCAGGCTGCTCCAAGCCCTGTCCAACCTGGCCCTGGGCACTTCCAGGGATCCAGGGGCAGCCACAGCTGCTCTGGGCACCCTGTGCCAGGGCCTGCCCACCCTCCCAGCAGCAGTTCCTTCCCAAGATCCCATCTGGCCCTGCCCTCTGCCACTGGCAAGCCATTCCCTGGGTGCTGGCCCTGCAGGCCTTGTCCCCAGCCCCTCTGCAGCTCTCCTGGAGCCCCTTCAGGCCCTGGCAGGGGCTCGCAGGTGTCCCTGGAGCCTTCTCTTGTGCAGCTGAAGAGCCCCAGCTCTCCGGCTCCAGAGCAGAGGGGCTCCAGCCTTCAGGCTGAGTGGTTTGAGCCTGAGATCTGCCTGTTCTCAATTCCTGAAGGACACATACTCATTCAAGATCATTCAAAGACCATTCAGTTCAATGCTGTAGTTAATGGCAACCGCTTCTGATGGTGTTGATTTACTTGCAGGTTTTTATTCTCTCCTATCTAGAATGTGCATCAAATGTGATCTCACAGATGTGCCAATCCTCCATTTAATGGCATTTTTAATCCTATCTTCTATGGACAGACTCATGGAGAAAGAATTTTTCACTTGAAATAAAATACGCTTTTTGCCACTCTATTTCCCACTCAGTTTTAAGCACTTGAACATTGAACCTTGTTTATTTCTATTCTTCCCCTTCCTGTTTTTCTATCCACCTAACTCATAGGCAGGGTAAACTTTAAACCTTGCGCTTTGGGCTTGATGTGATTGTACAGCATTTGGAACCAACAGTGCAACAGTGCTTTTGTTAACACAGCCAGGGGGTCTGGGTTTTTGGGATGTGAAAGGATTCAGCTGACTAGGAGTATCTCAAATCCTAAAGCTCAATGAGGTCAAAGGGGCAGGGAGCTCCCTGGCAGGCAAACAACACAGGAGGTTCACAGGCATCCAGTCACCTCCTGGGTATCCGCAGGGAGAAGCTCCTTCCAGCCAAGGAAGAAGTTTGCTCCTCTCCACCAACCCTTGTGCTCACAGCAGAGGTTGGGCATCTCCCAGGGAGGGTTCCTGCCCCACCCAAGGCTGTGTTGTGCAGGTTGGAGTTGGGATGTACAGCAGAGACCTCTTCCCTCCCCCCTTTCAGGAAGGCCACGTGGTAGAGGTGAGGGAAAACCAGGGGGGCTGCAATAGGTGAAGTTGGAGAGGGAAAATGAACCTCACTGTGGATTGGGTGTGGCTTTCCAATGTTTCCTTGGCTTGTGCTGTGCCCAGACATCTGGTTTGGGCTCGTGCAGTTTGATTTTGGTTTAGAAACTGAGGTATTTTAGAGATCTCTCTAAGATCTCCCCCTCCAGTGGAGGTCCTGCAGGTCCTGTGTCATCCATGTGCCCAGGCAGGGGCCTTAGGGTGTCTCAGAGGGCATAAAACATCAGTGTTTGGGCAGCCAAGCAGAGCCCTTTCTATTTGTGATGTTGGTGCCATTTTGGGTACAAACCAGCATCCTCAGGACTCACATTGGAACAGCAAATGCCATTCTGCAGCACAGGAATGTTTGGGTTTATGCTTAACCAAAGAGCAAGTCAATAAAGGGGCATTCCACCAGACTTTGACTAGGAGGCAAAGTTTTATACACAAGACAGACCAAAAAACTCTCTTTGTTTATTTGATTTTTTTTGTTGTTGTTGTTTGTTGAGTTTCTTTTTTTTTCAACAAAATGAGATTTCTTCCCCCACTCTCCCAAATCCATAGGAAAAATATCCTAATGTCCATTCTGCACATAGCTGCTGCCAGACAGAAGATGGTATGGGAATAGTTGGCAACAACATCTGTGATGGAAAAGTGCTCCAGGCAGGAAGATGGTACTGGAATATGGCAAGAATATGGTTACTGCATGGCTGGGGATGCTGAGTGTTATGGTCTCTAAAAATCAGAGAATCCCAGAATGGTTTGGGTTGGAAGGCACCCTAAAGTTCACCTTGTTCCACCCCCTGCCAAGGACAGGGACACCTTCCACTAGACCAGGTTGTTCCAGGCCCCATCCAACCTGGCCTTGCAGAGACACAGTCCAATGGTCTAAGAAAAATTAATACATGGTGTGTTTCAGCAGCGTTTCGTGGGGAAATGTGGCTGCAGGTCAGTTTTCTGAAGACCCAGGTGAACGCACCAGGAGCTGTGTTTCTGCTGGGTGTCTCAGGTCGGGCGGTGAACGGGAATAACCTCTGTGAGCAAACACGTCCAAGGCTGGAACAGCCTGAGTGCTGCAAGAGTGGGGAACAAGACCTGCCCCTCTGAGTGCCTATTCAGCACCTGTCTCAGGTGTTTCTGAGGTGTCCCTGGCTGCTGCCAGCAAAGGCTCAGATGTGGGAAAAGCGCTGGAAGAGGAGGCTACTGCTCTATAAGGGTCACTGTACTGAGAACCTATTCTCACCGAGGTCACAAAAATTCCTATAATTTATTCTCCGTGTGACAAACTGTGGCATAAATCCCGTGGAAGGCCAGAAAATATCAGCTGGTACAGCTGATGGCTCAGAGGCAGAAATGCAGCTCTGTTTGACTATGCTTTATGTAAACTTTGCTGCCACGTTTCACCTGCCGTGAACCGCAGCAGGAGCCCAGGGCGGTTTCGAAGGGTGATGCCTGCTTTGTTCAAAGCTGGAGCTGCCCTTGGATGGCGTGTGGGATGTGGTGCTGCTGGGGCAGGAGAGGCAGCCAGTCCCCTTCTCTTGTCTCCAGCAGGTAGTGATGTTAAGAGGAGGGAAGGGGATGAGGGAGGCTGGGGCTGTAGGTCTCAAGGGCATGTGCTTGACCTGGAGTTACTGAGTCCAGTGGGAGCAGGGAGGAGCTCCTCAGTCTGGTACTTGGTGGCAGTATTGTTCTCCCAGTGACAGAAAGGGCTTCTGCAGCTCTGAGGATTTTTATATTCTCATCATTATGGGGAGTAACACCAGAGAATCAAAGAGTCTCAGAATGGTTTGGGCTGGAAGGGACCTTAAAGCTCATCCAAGAACCATCCCCTGCCATGGGCAGGGACACCTTCCACTGTCCCAGGCTGCTCCAAGCCCCATCCAGCCTGGCCTTGGACACTGACAGGGATCCAGGGGCAGCCACAGCTGCTCTGGGCACCCTGTGCCAGGGCCTGCCCACCCTCCCAGCAGCAATTCCTTCCTGTATATTTTCCCATGTATTATGTGGATCCTTCCCCTATTTCTTCCTGGCGTATTCCCATATATTATGTGGATGTGGTGTACCAGCACCTCTGCCATGCCTTTTGACCCCATAGGAACCAGGCAGCAAAAGGTAAAGGCACAGAGAAACTATAATTTAGTGCTGAAAATGGTAAACAGAAACCTCCTTACATGTTCTGGAAATATTTTAGCTGCCTGTGGCCATTATGTGTGTTATCTGTTCTTTGGGCTTGCCAGTACTGTGAGGGGCCACAGAATTCCAGTCTGCAGAGACCCCAAGGATCGCATGGCCCAAACTTTCTTGGCAAAAGAAACATTCATTCATACAAAGCCAAATCTATTAAAACCCAAAACTCTTGTCTGTCCAGACAGAACCCCTGGAATTGTCCAAGGCTAGGTTAGACAGGGCTTAGAGCAACCTAAGTGTCTTGCCCATGGCAGGGGGTTGAACTAGAGGACCTCCAAGGTCCTTTCTTAACCCCAACCATTCTGGGATTCTGTATCCTTTTTAATGGATTTTTTTTTTCTTTTTTCATGTGTGTTTTCTCCCCAGTCCCTTCAGTGGGACAGTGCTCTCACAGGGTGGCCACAGCCCTGCCACAGCCAGGGGTGCCACAAGGTTTGGTGCTTCCCTTTGCATCTGAGCACACTCAAATAATTTATCCAGGATTTCTCAGGCGATGTTTGCAGGTGGATCTTTCCCAAGGTAAGCAGGAACAGGCATGCTGAGCCAAGGCCAGGAGGTACAGTGTCCTCTGATGTCTTCTCTCCCACAGCACACAGAGCCCCACCCTGTAATCCCCCAAAAATGCCCACCAATTCACTAAAGCCCCAGCACACTGTTTCAGAAGCCTCTATTAAATGCACCCCAAAAAAAGAGAGAAACAACTTGATTAAAGACGGTGAGGAATCCACCACAGCCCCAGGTCCCACGCCCTTAATTTCCTTTGCTCTTAAATGCTTGCAACTAAATTTGTCCATCTTTCATGTCCTGCCATGCATACCTGTATTTCTTGATCATTTCTTGTTCAATTAAAATTGCTGTGTCCTGGAGAGAACAAATAGAAGAAGATTTATTCAGGGCTGTTTTTGTCACAAAGTTCATTCCTTTCTGAAATCAAATCCCTCTTAGGAGAACACACCTTACTTGGGAGAGGGGACCAGACTTTTTTTTTTTCTTTAAAATAGTAGAAAATAATTTCCCATCACCACACCTTGAAAATATCATGGATTTTCTCAGCTCCACGACCTGGATGGATGATGGAACGAAGAGCAACTACTATTGCTCTAGCTGTCTGCACTTCAGCCCCTGTGAACGAAGCCCAGCTGGGGAATATGGGATTATTATACAGAAATTAAACATTATCTGCTGGAAAGTATATTATCTGGAATCCGAAAGCAGGCCTCTCATGAAAAGCAGTTTCTCTCTGCGGAGTGCACTTAATTGTGCTGCTAGTACTTTTTAATGAGTATAATTTGGAAATTGAGTTAAATTAGACATTTTATTTCAGCAGCAGAAGAAGGGACACTGGAATATCTGCTGACTGAAGGGCTCTGCCTGTTCACTCTTGGTCTAGCTCCAAAGACCTGCTAATAATTATTCATAGGAACCAAGCTAAGCAGAGATTAACTCAGCATCTTCCCAGGTTTTACTGTCACTTCTGAAACAAAGGAAATTTCCTCACTCAGTTCAGGGAGGAAACCATCTCCCTGTGTCCTATCCCTGCGGAAAAACAGGGGGTTTTCCCCAAGTCCTGCTACACAGGAAAGCCAGGGTGGTGTGGGGTCATCCCTTCCTGGGGGTCCCTAGCTGGGGTAGAGCACAGTGATACCACAGTGACATATTAGAAAAGCAAGATTATATTACAGAGAAAGCTCTGGAAAAAAAAAAAAACCTGCCTTTTTTTATTTTATTTTTTTTTTCTTCAGCATTTGAAGGATTCTTTAGGGAAAATAATGGAAAATCTGAGAGCCATCAGCAAGCCTGGTTGCAGTCCTGGGGACAAACATTTTAGCGGGGCCTGTTGCAGCAGGATGAGGGGTAAAGATTTTAAACTAAAGAGGATGGATTTGGATTAGATACGAAGAAGTTTTTTACAATGAGGGTGGTGAGGCCCTGGCAGAGGTTGCCCAGAGGGGTGGCAGATGTCCCACCTCTAGAAACCTTCAAGGCCAGGCAGCCTCAGTGCCCTGAGCTCTACACTCCGGCTCATGGGGGTAAAAAGTATCAGTCCGAGTGAGGCGAAAAGACTTTTTGTTATTTCTGTCATTTCTGGTGTCACATACTGAGTATTTTGGGGCAAACAAATAAAAGTTTTGCTTTCAAGCAGTGTCTCTGCTGGAGGGGGTAACTTGTGTTGGGGAGGTCTGCTGGTACCCTCCCATTGCTGGTTATTTGGGCAATTTTCAGCTGCAAATTTCCATCTGATGTGTGCCTGCTACCCTGTGTGTAGATATGAGGGTATCACCATGTCTCTATTTTGTCCCAGCATGGTTAATATAAACCTGGCCTGCTCTGATTCCCAGAGGTCAGAGCATGATAAAATACCTGCCATGTGCCTGACATGCCTGTGGTTTGATATTGTTATCTCTTTTTTTCTCCTATCAAAAGCAAGAACGTGTCAAACCGTTTTTTTTCCTAACAGCTTTTGCGGCAACCAGGGAATGAAAACATTTCCCTTTCCTCCCCAGTCACCTAACTGGGAAGGCAATGGGGTCAAAGCTGCGGTGCCAGCCCTTGGCAGCTGCTGAGGAAAGGAGGGCAGGACTCCAGCAGGGTGTATTTTTACCAAAACTACATGATAAGAAGTAAAGCCCACGTGAAGATAAGCTCACTTATTTTATTGGCAGACAAAGGATAAGTCCTGGGCTCTTGTCATTGTCCAGCCTGAGCTGCTGGCATGTGGAAACCACAGGTTTATGTGGTTAAGGACTATCATTTCACAGTGTGGAGATGCCCAGTGGGGAAAAGAGGATGAGAGACTCGGATGCTCTGGGGCATCACATCTCACTGGTGAAAGGAGGAGTGTGAATCCTCTTCCTTGGATGAGCAGGGTCTGAGCAACCCTGATGGTTTCTGCATTGCACATAATATATAAACTATTGGTTAGCTGACAAAAATACACATTTTCCAAGCTCCCCCATGGCTGATGGGTGCTGGAATGCTGTTTGCTGCCAACCCTTCTTCTTTTTGGTGGCTCTGCTGGTAGGGAGAGAGGGGATGTGGCCAGAAAGAGTGGATCTCCATATCAGCAGGTGAGTCAGGGCCAGGAAGGCATCATTAGAAGGTGCATGAGAGATAACAGGGGGTGGAGGCAGGTAGCTGCAGAGGATGTGGGCTCCCAGGAGCAGGAGAAGCTGGAACCTGAGCTGCTGCCATCAGCAGCTGTGTGGTGAGGGCCTCCTTCATCCAGAACCACCAGGTTCTGGATTAACCCAAGACCAGGGAAGGGAGCTGCCACCATCCTGAAGGAGATGAGGCACAAGGCTGTAGTGTTAACAGTCTGAGACACTTCTCATTTTCCCAAAGGAGATTCTCTCCTAGGACGTGTCCTAAGGACCAGAAGCAGATGTTCAAAGAGTCCCTGCTGACTCAGAGCTGCTGTTATCCCTACAAACACAGTGTTGATTTACACCTGGTGAAAGTTGACTCACAAGGTGCTTTACCAGCAGGGTGAGCAGAGCTGTGCCCATTTCAGAGCAGCAAAGCTGAAGCTGAGAATGGAACACTTTCATCTGCCATCACCAGTAGCCCAGATTGTCCAAGCCCAAGACCTTTGAGTCATCCTGCCTTCCCCCCTCTCCAGCCAGGGGTTGGGCTACCAGCCCCATGGCAATACCAGCCCTGGCTCTGGCAGAGCCAACTCAGATGGTGCAGCCATCCCAGCTGTCTGTGGTGCCCAGCCTGCTCTCCTCAGCCTTGTTCATGATGAAAAACATACCCAGGACCAGAGTGCTTGCCCAAAGTTTGGCTTTCTTGCTACTACATCATTCCAGGCAGAATTTGAGACTGAGTTTGCTTAAAAATTAACAGTGTCAATAAAGCTGCCTGTACACAGTATGACACTGAGCAATGAAATGGCCAAGAGAGAAACCCACAGAATCATGGAGTGGTTTGGGTTGGAAGAGACCTGTAAAGCTCATCCAGTGCCACCCCCTGCCATGTGCAGGGACACCTCCCACTATCCCAGGTTGCTCCAAGCCCCATCTAACCTGGCCTGGGACACTGCCAGGGATGGGGCAGCTACAGCTGCTCTGGGAAACCTGTGCCAGGGCCTGCCCACCCTCACTGTAAAAAGCTACTTATTTTATATATAATCTAAATCCACACATTTTTAGTTTAAAACCTTCACCCCTTGTTCTGTCACTACACATCACACTAAAAAGTCTGCCCTCACCTTTCTTCTAAGCCTCCTTTATTGAAAGATTGCAATAATTTCTCCCTGGAAAATCACATTAAAAAATGTTTTGCTGTTGTCCTTCATCCAGTGTTCTGGATTTTACACATCCCTCACCCAGTGAAATTCCCCTGCTTCTTCTCCCACCCCAACTATTAGCAATTCCTTCCCACTGCACCCCTCTAAGCAGCATCACAATCCTTTGATGAAATTAATACCCACAGTAAGGGATTATGGAAAAAAATCCCATTTGCAGCCAGAAGGAAGAGAGAGATTTCTGGGATATTCTGTAATATTTCCTGGCCAGTCATGCCTCTGCAAAACACGCTTGTCAATGTTTAATTTGAACTCTGGCAAAACTGGAGTTATTAATGTCCCTGTCAGAGATGTTTTCTGTCACCCTGCGGAGGTATCTGACAGGATCCATCTTGCCTGGTGCAGAAGGACATCCTTCATCACCATGCCAGGTCCCTGCACTGCCTCTGCCAGCTCTCACCCAAGCTTCCTCAGCAGCTTGACCTTTGCAAATCCTCGGGGCTAGAATCATGGTGATCCTTTAAATTGGTAATTTGTTCTTACCTGGATAATCATACTTTGTATTTCTAAGGCCTCTTTAATCCAAAAATGTAGCTGTGAATTAAATCAGTGGAAGAAAGTAATTAATTATGTCCAGGTAGTCTCATTATTCAACTGAATTATGTGAAATATGGGAAATTAAGGCTATTATTTTAAGCTACATGGGAGGTCAAGGAGAAAATCCAGCTGTTCTGAGTTGCATCTTCTCACCTGTAGTATGGAAAGCAGCATCAGAGCAGGATTTCAACCCTTCTGGAGCAAATCAGCAAATCACAAACCCAGCTCTCCAGGAGCCCAGGCTGCTTCCATTTCAGACCTCCTCCAAATACCAGTGAATTTAGCCTTGACTTGCAAACAGCCTTGGCACCAATGGTTGTGCTGGATAAAAATGTCCTTCTAAAAATAACTGGGAAGTGGGGGAAGGAGCCTGTCCCCACACTCAGCATTTCAACACTGACTTCTCCTCCCACCACAGCCAAACACTGCTTCACCCGTGGGTATCCTGCTCTGAAATATCATTTATATATATGTATGTATGTATGTATGTATGCATGTATGCATGTATGTATGTATGTATGTATGCATGTATGCATGTATGTATGTATGTATGTATGCATGTATGTATGTACAGGAGAGAATATTGACATTTTAGTGCTGTCTCTTTTGCCATGAACACCTTGTCTGGCCACATTCACGCCCCATCACCTCTGTCTCTCTCTAGGTTTTCAGCCAGGCTGTCTCACACCATGAGGTTTGGATGAAGCAGGGACTGCTGGAACTCCACATCCGACACCTCTGGACCCCAGGCACAGACAGACATCTCTCTTGGGAAGAGGGACAGATGCTTGGGAAGGAGGGCAGAGCCTCTCACTCAGTCTCTGTCAGGATGGGAATAAAGACCTCGTCTGTCTCCAGTCCTTTGCTCCTACAGTGGGTCTATTATTTGTGTTTTTAAAGGATGTCTATTTGCTTTCAATTCAACTGCAGCCTGACCAAAATAAGGATCAGTCTAATTCTGGCAGGAAGATTGTTGACCAACTATTTTTAAGTGTTTGTTTTCCTGCAGAAGTCTCTGAGGGAGCATCTGAGCACTCAATGGCCACAGCCACTTCTGAGAAACCCACTGGGGTCATCACTGTGCCTCCATCCTGGCAGACACCTCCATCATCCCACCTATGCTGGAAGGACTTGGGGAAGAAAAAGGAATTCTCATCTTTAGTTTAATTTTTCAGTACATGTCTGTACGTAAAACTGAGGATTCCGAGGAGGGAATGGATGATTTGAGCAGAACACAGTACACTGAATTTTGCCTTCAGCTACTCTCTCTGAGGCCAAGATTTGCTCCAAGCTAGAGAGGGAGCACCAAGCTACCAGCACATCCCAGCTACAAGCAACATGCTTTCTAAATATTCAGTATTTCCCCTTTGAAGCAGCAAATTTCCACCATTGCTAAGGCATTTTAAAGGCTATTGCTAGGGCAAGACTAGAATTTGGCACAGCATTTTTTGATTGCAGCTTGTGCTCTCAAATATCTTCGTGTCCCCGGCTGCTCTTTCTGCCTCTTGCTATTTTCCTGGGACAAAAGTCTTGGGGCTGGAGCGCTTCCCACTGGCAGAGACCCAACAGTTTCCACTGAATTAGGTAGGGGAGAGCTTAAGAGCTCCTAAGATCTTCCCAGAGATGTTCAGTGCTTCCCTGGGAGCAGCCCTGAGAGGATGCTGAGGTCGGATATGTGTCCCAGCACCTTGTGAAGTCCACACTCGGCAGCATAAGGAGACAGACAGCCTGCCTGAATTCCCTCTGCTAAGGCAATGCAGGGACTCCCCTGACACCTCACTACCTCCCTAAATACATGCTTTTAATAAAGAGCCAATTTAATTTCCCAAACACTGAGTCATCTTGTGTTATTACCTGGCATATGGTACCCAGAACAGCAGCCACAGCATCTTTTCCTTGAAAGAAGGATGTTTCTGTTCCCTCCTCCATCCCCAGCTTTTACAACTCCTCTCCTTTTTTTTCTTTTAAGCAGAAATCCTCTCCTTTCCCAACTTCCCTCCTTTCTAAGCTGTGATGGGATTAAGCCAGAAGCAGGGATGAAAGGAGGAGGTTGGGGTGTGCAGCTCAGAGGGGCTGAGGGGAGCAGGGTTGCTTTCACATAGGGACGGGATCGGCAGCTCCAACTTTGTTCTTTGGACTTGGAGCTGCGCCAGCTCCTGGAGAAAAGTCCCCAGACACCGGAAAGCTGTCCTTTCTTCCTGCTGGGACACGTGGATTGTGAACGCCATGAGCAGCGTGGCCAGGGAGCTCTAAACCGAGGTGAGGGTGGGAGTGCTGCAGTGAGACAGACACGGCAATTTCTCCAGAGTCTGGCACCCACCCATCTGTGGGTTTTCCTTCTGTCACCCTGCTGTCACACTGCTGTCACCCTGTCCACATCCCCCCCACACCCCCTAGAAAAATGAACCCAGCTCCCTCTCACACTCTCACAGACACTGCGCTCTGCAGGACGGGTCATTTCCCAAAAATCTCAGGCTGGAAGTCGTGTGCCATGATCCAGCCGAGTTCCTGACCCAGAGTCCCCAGCCTTGCCACCTTTCAGCTTCCAGCAAGGATTCAGGTGAGTGCTTGGTGGCATTTTGTGACATTTTGTGATGTCTCTAAGCCAAGAATGCCTTGAGCATGCTGGGGCAGGACTGGGGTGCACAGAGAGGTCCCAGCATGTCGGGCTAGGACCTGCTGTTCCCACCCAGTAGCTGGATTTACACATGCCGGCATGTTCACATGTTTAGTATTATGGGCTGGTGTTCCTCACAGAGAGCAAGTTGCTCTAAATAACTGTCTGAGGTGAATTGTTTTCAGGTTAAAGCTGACACTGGAATTCCAAAAAATTATCATTAACACAAGAATGGGTCCCACCTTTTTTCTCTGCCAACCTGCTCCCCTACAGCAGCAGCATCTCTGTGAAATCCTGGGCGTGGGGGCTCTTGGTTTACGGCTTTGAGGGCTGGAGGGGATGTGGGAGGCTGCATGAGGAGATGAGCTGTGAAAAAGGGATGTGGGCAGGGCCATTTTCTGCCCTGGTGAGCTCTGCAGCCTCTCTCTCTCAGCCGTCACTGGAGAGATGCTATTGGCACTCAGATTAATAATTAAACCATAGTATGGTCATAGATAAAAATATGAAAATCTAGGCAGTCCCCCTTTGCTTAAAATACAACAAAATAAAAAGAATCTGGAGCTAAATTAACAATGTGCTCTCCCAGTTACAGCCACCCTCCGGTGAATATCAGGTTGTCATGACAACCTGCCCAGCAAATGATAAGGCCCAAAATAAAGCACAGCAGGGAGAGAGATCTTTGGAATCCGATTTTGCTGTCAAAGTAGAATTAAGGTTTCTTCAGAGGCCTGCAATTCTGGTGAATTTATGGCTGCAGTCCTTCCATTGATGTTCATTAACGTGATCCATTTATCCGGATAAGTGTGACGGTAGAACCAGACAGGGAGCAACAAAGAATCCACGGTTAGAAATAAAGTTAACCTCTTGAATACAACCCAAACCACAAGAAAAGGGGGATGATTGTTGGGTGGGTGTTTTTGAGAGCCTGGTGTGGTAACTAGAAAGTGATTTAAATTGCTTGTAGGAACATTTCTGGGTGGCTTTGAGTACAAGAGCTGAAGGGAACCAGAGGGCTAGAGAGATACTTAAAAGGTGCTTAAACTCCGGATTTTACATTTCTTGTCTCAGAATTTTGTGTTTTTATATAGAAACACTTGGTTTATCTGCCATGCACAGGGACCTTGACAAGCTTGATAACTGGGCCCGTGCAAACCTCATGAAATTCAGCACGGCCAAATGCGAAGTCCGACATGTGAGTTATAGTAATCCCAGGCACAAACAGAGACTGGCTGGAGAATGGATTGAGAGCTGCCAGGAGAGAAAGAAGAAGGTGCTGTGGGTGAGAGCTGGACCTGCCCCAGCCTGAACCCCCCGTGCCCTGGGCTGATCCCCCAGCGTGGGCAGCAGGGCAGGGGGGATTCTGCCCCTCTGCCCCTCTGCCAGCTGAGACCCCAGCTGCAGAGCTGCCCCAGCCCTGGCTCCAACAGCACAAGGACGTGCAGCTGCTGCAGCCAGTGCAGGGGAGGCCACGGAGATGCTCCCAGGGCTGGAGCCCCTCTGCTCTGGAGCCAGCCTGGGACACCTGGGGCTCTTCAGCTGCACAAGAGAAGGCTCCAGGGACACCTGCGAGCCCCTGCCAGGGCCTGAAGGGGCTCCAGGAGAGCTGCAGAGGGGCTGGGGACAAGGCCTGCAGGGCCAGCACCCAGGGAATGGCTTGCCAGTGCCAGAGGGCAGGGCCAGATGGGATCTTGGGAAGGAATTGCTGCTGGGAGGGTGGGCAGGCCCTGGCACAGGGTGCCCAGAGCAGCTGTGGCTGCCCCTGGACCCCTGGCAGTGCCCAAGGCCAGGCTGGATGGGGCTTGGAGCAGCCTGGGACAGTGGGAGGTGTCCCTGCCCATGGCAGGGGTGGGACTGGATGATCTTAAGGTCCTTCCCAGCCAAACCATTCTGTGATTCTGTGAAATACTTGCAGTCACCTTCTCTTCAGCCCAGTTTAACCCCCCCCACTCCTTAAAGCCA
Organism: Nicator chloris; assembly: GCA_013400495.1. Classification (NCBI taxonomy): domain Eukaryota; kingdom Metazoa; phylum Chordata; class Aves; order Passeriformes; family Pycnonotidae; genus Nicator; species Nicator chloris. Next base: position 170,135 of record WAAE01003418.1, on the reverse strand, counting down.
GCTGGACGCTGCTTTGTCGTGATTTGACGATTGCAGCTCTAAACTGAATCCCGATGGATGCAGGTGAGGACATGTGAACCAGTGTTTGCCCCTGGCGCTGTGTTGGGTGGGTTAACACCACCCCAAAGGCTGCTCTGAGCCCCGGGTGGGCTCTCACCTGCCCTGGAGGTTTGGGACTCGGTGGCTGGGGGTCCCAGGGTTTGGGCATCTGGGGGTTCCCTGTCAGATACCCAGAGTGCAGGACCCGAGGGTCCCTTGTCACATCTCCGGGATCTGGAGGTCCATGTCAGGCCCCCGAAGGGGTGGGATGCGGGGGATCTCTGTGAGACCCCGGGGTGCGGTACAAGCAGATCCGTATCAGATCACCGCGGGGCGCGGGGTGTGGGGAATGCCTGTCAGAATCCGGAGTCCCGGATCGGGGCGGGGGGTTCCTGTCAGATCCCCGCGGTGCGGGTACTCCCGGATCCCTGTCACATCCCGGGATTGCGGGATCTGGGGGGGTCCCGGTCAGTCCCAGGTTGCGGCATGGGGGGTGTCTCCCTCGGAGCCCCGGCGGTGCGAGAGGCGAGAGGTCGCTGTCAGATCCCGGCGCTGTGGGGTCCGGAGGATCCCTGTCAGATCCCGGCGTTGTGGGGTCCGGGAGGTCTCTCTGTCAGATCCCGGCGTTGTGCGGTCCGGGGGGATCCCTGTCAGATCCCGGGCTTGTGACTTCCGGGGGGATCCCTGTCAGATCCCGGGGTTGTGGGGTCCGGGGGGGATCCCTGTCAGATCCCGGGGTTGTGGGGTCCGGGGGGGATCCCTGTCAG
>WAAE01003418.1:92349-168119 GCA_013400495.1 Nicator chloris | reverse complement strand
CAGCCCCGCCCGCGGCGAGCCCCCCGTGGGCAGAAACACAGGGACCGCATCGCGTCCCCGCCGCAGGAACCGCAGCCATCGCCGTCCCCGGCGCGGCAGAGCCGGCACAGCCCGCACAGCAGCACCGCCGGCACAAAGGTGCCAGCGGAGCATCCCCGCGGGGCACGGCCCCGGTGGGACGCCCGCGGCGGGGTGGTCCCGGCTGGGAGCAGCGCCCACCCCGCGGGAGGTGCGGCCCCTGCGTCGGGCTCGGGCGTAGCGATCGAGGGCTCGCCAGAGACCCGATTTTGTTGTCATTTTATGGTTATCGTTTTCCTGCAGAGTCACTCTGGCTGCACGTGGTCTCGGGGGCCGTGGTGGGTGACTGTAGGGGACAACAGATGCTGTGGCAGCGGAGCAGCCGGCAGTCTTGCGATGTTTTTTGCCGCAGCTGCCCCCCAGCAATGCTGAACGCTGGAGGCACAGTTGTTGGGTGTCACTGGCCTCCCCGCTGCCTCAAAACTCAGTCCTTGGAGTTGTTTTTCCATAGAATGACGCTAAGGTTCACCTCCCGGTGCTGTTCCCTGGGTCAGGCTTCTCTGGAAAGGGTGAGATTCCCACCAGTGAGATCCCACAGTGGATGAAGCATCAATGCCATTAGATTGGAAAGGGCAGGTGCTGTTCCCAGTGCCCCAGAACCTGCGTGCTTCTCTCAAATGGGCCATTTCCACATTCCCATGGGTGCTACGTTCATTCCTTCTCCAGTAATCTACGCTGCTCTTTCTCCACTACTCAGGCAGGTATGGGATGAAGCTTGAAATCACAGCCTTGTTAATAGAAATTGAAGAGATGGGGTAAGCACAAGATAGACTGAGCTTCCAGGTTGTTTCTTTCAATGCAAAGATGCCAAAATAAGACCAGATCATTTAACAGTCCCTTCACTACAAAAGCTAGGAAGGCATTTTTGATGGTGGACCATCTGCTGAGCATCCAGATTCTGGCAGGGGGGGTACCACATGGGATGGAGAAGGAAACCTCCCACTCTGCTTATGATTTATGTGACCCTGACAACCAAATATTCACACTTTGTCTCCAGTGAGTGGAAAAAGCCATTTTATTGTGTCCACCGACATTATTTTTCCATGTGAGGGTCGTAAAGGCTTTCCTCTGCCATTGCTGAACCCAAGGTCCAAGAGCAAAACCTTGTGCTGCATTTTATCCCCTCAAGCCTTGGGTAAGATTTGTAGGCTGTGGTTGCCCTGCACTGAGTATGTTACGTTTGGCACAGACAAGAAGTGGCTGTTTTGGAAAGCTCAGGCTGTGCATTTTTTTATCATTTATAAGATCTCAGGTTGCTTTTAAAGCAGAGAAGCAGCATTTAGATGCTGCTGCAGGTGAAGGTGATGCAGAGAAGCGACTTGTCTCAGGTGAGCTGGGGGGTGAAGTCCAGCACCTAGCTGGATGGGAGACTGGAGGGACTTTGTGGAGATGAACTCAACACCAGCTCTGCCTTTGTGATGCAGTTTGGGAGAGGACTGAGGTACCTGAGGGGCTTGTCTGGGTTTGGCACGTTTTTTCCCATAGCTGAGTCAGCCTGATCCACAAATGGGATGGGAATGGTCTATGGAGGGTTCCTGAGAGCCATGATAGAATGCAAAGCATGGAAACATACTTGATGGATGTTAGCCTGGATCCAGACTGTGGAAGGGAAGATGGTGGCGTGCTGGGCTTCATATCCAGAAGTCCTGTCTTCAGCAATTCATTTTGGGTGAGGATAATATTCTTTTTTGCTCCCTGGAGTATCCTCACGTTGGGGTGAACTGCATGGTTGACTTTGCTCTGCTGTGATCTCCTGGTGAGGACAAATTTTGCTGTGTTGACTCTCCCCCTCTTTGTCATTTTGTGTCTGTCTCTCTTGTTTCTCCTTGCAGCCATCCTTCCTGCTGCTTGGTCTTTTCCCATCAGGAAGGGCGTGAAATGGTGGTAATTGTCACCGGTTGAGATTTTCCCCACAGGTCTCTGCAAAGCAGCAAGAAAACCCTCCTGGACCTAATTTAATTTCATGTTCTTGCTGCTGAGTTGAGTCTTTGGGGTCCTGTGTATTTGTGAGGAGCTAGAAGTGGCTAGAAGTATAGCAACACCCTGTGTTTTCTATGGAAGCTGGGGGCAGCTTTTTCGGGACCTGTCTGGGGCACATTTAACATTCTTCCTTTCTTAATTAAACAGTAATTAAATATCATTAATGATTTCACTGTTCTTCAGTTTGGCAGAAGTGTTAAGACATTTATGTTACACCATGGTTAAGTTTCAGAATTAACAGTTTGCTGCTCTGTTTCAGGTAGCATGAGGGGAAAGGACAACAGAACACTGGAAGTGTTGAGGCTTCTGATTTAGTAATCTCCATAAATGCTTCGGGATGTTGTTGTGAAACTCCTCGGAGAAGGGGCAGTTCTGCCCCTTGGGGATAATTAGCAGATTACTGTGTAATCTGAAATGAAGGGCTACTGTAGCCAACCAATCATCTTCTGTTTGTTTGAGACCCTGGCTATTTTACTTTTATTTGTATACATTTTTGCACATATACGTATATATATTCACTTACAACATAGATGCCTTGCTGGTGATCCTAAGAGAAGTGTGTTTCCTGCTCCGTTCAGACTGAAACGGGAACAACATTGGATGTTCTTAAAACTTTTGTGCATTTAAGCTTCCCTGCTAAAATGAGAGGTTTTGTTTCTTTCACATCTGCCTTGAGCTGTGCCATGGTCAGTCTTGGCTTGCTGGATTTTGCATTGTCATTGTCAGTCTTCTGAAAGGCAGAGGTACCTCAGCAGTGGCCAGGAATGGGAGGTGATGTCTCTATCATGGATGGACTGCAGAAAATTTATGATGGAAAATTAATGGATTTGAGATTTTGCTGCTTTTAGTTAGCTCTTGGAGTTGTCTCAGGCCGTCTATGGGCTACTGAGATTTTAGGTACCCGAGGTTGTCTGGGGGTAGTCCTGTGCTCACTTCAGAAAAGTCACTGCTCCTGTCTCTTGTCCTGCAGAGACAGCCCTCATCCTCCCTGCCCCCAGGCATGTAGCAGTTATGGTCCAGGAGAAGAAGAACTTGGTTTCTGAGGTGGTGGGAGAACCTGTGGCGACAGAACCAAACTTCTGCCTCTGCTATCTCTGCAGGACCAAATCCTGCCACACCTGTCAGCCAGGAACCTGCTGCAGGTGTATTTCATAACGTGCAGACACTTATCGAGGGCGTTTCCTCTGTGGCAGCTGGCTCAGCTTCATCTCCTTCCCCATGTGGTTGCATCCATGCAGGGGGTGGTGGTGGTGGAAAACCTTTGCATTTCCACCAGGATGGGAAGGGATATGTGTGGGGTAACATGGATGTGGTGGGGCTGTCCCTTGGGTGGAGAGCAGGGGTGGGTGGCTGTGTGGTGTCCCCCATCCCCCGGTGTCACATCATGCCTGGGTGACCTGAGGATGCACGTGGCTGCCCACAAGCTTCCTATTTCTCACCAGTGGTTTGAATGGGTGTACTGGGTTTGCGTGGCCAGGTTTTAGTAATGAGGAGGGCTACTGGGGTGGCTTCTGTGAGAAGCTGCCAGGAGCTTCCCCCATGTCCAGCAGAGCCAACACCAGCCAGCTCCAGGACAGACCCCCAAGGCCAGGCCCATAGGAATGCTGGTGATGTCTGTGGGATAACAGAAGAAAATAAAATGGTTGCCAGTCACTGGCAGTTTTCATTGTGGCCAGAGAAGAGCAGGGTGAGAACATGTGAGAGGAACAACTCTGCAGACACCGAGCTCAGACCAAGAGGAGGGGTAGGAACTGCTCCATGTGCCAGAGCTGAGATTCCCCTGCAGCCCGTGGAGGGCACAGGGATGTAGAGGTGCACCTGCAGCCTCTGGAGAAGCCCACGCCGGAGCAGGGGGATGCCCAAGAGAGGCTGTGATCCCATGGGAAGCCTATGCTGGAATATGGTACCAGCAGGGATATGCTGATCTGTGGAAACAGGAGCCCATGCTGGGGCAGGTGTCCTGGTGGGACTTATGACCCCATGGGGGACCCATGCTGGAGCGGCCTGTCCTTGAGGGACTGCACCCCATGGAAAAGTGATCCACCTGGCAGCAGTTTGTGGAGAATTGTTGCCCATGGGATGGACTCACACTGGAGAAGTTAATGTAAAACTGTCTCCTGTGTGAGGGACCCCCCAATGGGGTAGGGGAAGGACTCTGACTTCTCTCCCTGAGTAGTGGCAGGAATATCTTGTTCTGAACTGATCATAACCCTCATTCCTGTCTCCCTGCACCACTGGGAGAGGAGGCAGGGCTGGGAAGGAGGGAGGGGTGAGGGGAAGGTGTTTTTAAGATTTATTTTACTTCTCATTATCCTGCTCTGATTGTGCTGTTAATATGTTCAATTAATATTGCAAATTCAAGTATCTTTTGTCCACAATGGTATTTGGTCAGGGATCTCTGACAGTCCTTATCTCAATTCATGACCCTTTTGCTCTATTTTCTCTCCCCTGTCCAGCTGTGGAGGGGAGTGAGAGAGCTGCTTTCGTGATTGCCTGGATTACAGCCAGGGTCAACCCACTGCAATTTGCCTTAATACAAAAAAAAAACCTCTAAAAACAACCAACTTGTCCCTCCCTCTGGAGCATGCTCAGCTTTCTGGGACTGTTTTGTACAGCATGTTCCACCCTTGAGAGGCTTCACTACCACTGGAGTCTGCCCTGCTCCAGAGCAGAAGCTACTGGGAGACACACAGCTGCCACCAGCTTGCTTGCCCAGGCATCTGCAACAGGGAGCCATTTGCAGGGTTGGTAATTAATTCTGAAAAATGCTTTTGAACTCGTGAAATCCTGGAGGAGCTGTGTTGCTTGGCTGGCATTCACCGAGACCTTGGGAGAAGCTGGTGTTCACAACAAAGCTGGTGCCAGTTGTGTTGGGTGGGCTTCTGTCTTAGGACACGAGGAGTTGTGTTGGCGTGGGAAGGATGGTTTGGGAGGCTGTGGCACAGGAGGGTGTCGCATTGCAGCAGCCGAGGTCCCTGACGTCAGCTATGCCATGCCACAGGTTGGGGATCACACCCTGTGCTCCCCCAAATTAGTGCTGAGATGGTCTGCTGCAAGGTCAAGCAGTGATGGGGCAAGAGGAAATGGCTTTAAGCTGAAAGATGGTAGATTTGGGTTGGATGTTAGGAGAAAATTCTTCCCTGTGAGGGTGGTGAGGCACAGGCTGCCCAGAGCAGCTGGGGCTGCCTCATCCCTGGAAGTGTCCTAGACCAGGTTGGATGGTCTAGGTTTAAAGTTCCTTCCAACCCAAACCATTCTGGGATTCTGTGTCTCTATGAAATAAGCAGTTGTAACCCCAAGTGTTTCACATAATTTGATTAAATCTCGCAAGTCTGTCTGTGCTACCCCAGCGCTTTCGAGTTGCAACAGAAATGTGCTGCAAATGTTTCAGGGGTCTTGGCTGTCACCAGCTTTGAACACCTCTTGTGAAGCCAGAGCTTGGTGGGCAACATGGAGCTGGTTTTGGGTGGAGCAGCCTTGGGTGAGATTGGCACTGGGGCAGCTTGGCAGAGCTGTGCTCACCTGTGGCTGTGAGCTGCTCCTTCTCATATGTGGTCCATGGAGATGTCATTTTGGGGCCACCAGCTTCTGCAGGTGGCCTTGAAGGATACCAGAGTCTGCAGAAACACTCCTTAGTGTTTGTTAGTCAGGGATCTTGCAGGAGTTTACCTGGAGTGAATTTTAAGGGATTTTTTCATCCTGCATAGAAGTGTGTCCTCCAGTCACTGGCAGGAGTATGGTGTAGTCTAGGTCCAGCCAGCCAGCCAGCCCAAAGCAGTAGTCTGCAAATCATGGAATCAAAATCATTAAGGTTGGAAAATAGTTCCAAGAGCATCAAATCCAATCATCAACCCAGTACCACCACCATGTTCACTATTAAACTGTGTCCTCAAGTGCCACATCCACATGCTTTTTGGACACTTCCAGGACTGGGGACTCCACCACTGTCCTGGGCAGCCTGTGCTAGTGCCTGACAACCCTTTCCATGAAGAACTTTTTCCCAATACCCAATCTCAACTTCCTCTGGTACAACTTAAGCCCGTTTCCTCTTGTCATGTCACTTGTTACCTGGAAGAAGAGTCTGACCCCCACCTGGCTGCACCCTCCTGTCAGGGAATTGTTGAGAGTGAGAATGTCCCTTCTGAGCCTCCTTTTCTTCTGGCTAAAATGCTAGTTTGCTTTTGGGTGTTGCATTTCCCTGTATTGCCCATCCAAAAGCAAATCCCCTGGGGCTGGAGGACTCCTGGGCGCCGTGTGAAGCCAGTGAAGCCAGGGAGCATTTTAATAACATGTCATCAAAAATACCATGTTGTGTGTCTGGGCAAGAGAAGAAAAGGAAGCAGGAAGGGTTGTGGTTGTGCTGTGATTGTCAGCTGGAGGTTAATAACAACGTTTTATGTTTAAGAAGGTGTTTGCTCTGCACAGTGAGAGGAGAGAGGAGTGTATGCCTGAACCCATGGGAATTATATTCCCTTAAATCAGAGCATATCGTTGATCCACGGAATGTCTCTTCCCAGCCAGACGATCACCTTGGAGGTGTCTTTGATTGTATTTGCCTTTGGCTCGGGAAGCTGGGCTGGTGATCATGAAACTTGCAGCAGTAATTTTTGCAGCAGGAGATTTTACAGCATGTGGAGGCTCGGGGGTGCTTTGGGAATGATTTCTGTATTTTTCTTGCCACGTGCATGTTTCATCCTTGTGAGTGAGTAGATGAACCAGGTGAAGTTTTCAGGGTCCTGGCTATGATGTCCGCAGAGGCCTCTAAAGGAAGAGGTGCCACGGGTGCGGATGAAGGGCTGTGCTGAGGCGCTGGATGGTTTTCTCTCCCAGCTTTTCCCCCTTCTTTTGAGATCAGCAGCTTCTCACACCCTGACAGCCTCTCTGCAGTGAAACACGCACTTCTGGAAAACTCTTATGGTGGATGCTGAGTTTTCCATCTCTCCCTGCATCCCTGCTCTGTCCATCCCTGTGCCAGCCAGGCACAGGCAGATGAGTGTATTTCCTGCCTTTACAGGTGCTTGGAGCAGCATCAGTCATGGGCAGGACATCACAGCCCTATGGAGTGCTTGGTTGTCAGCAGAGCTGCAGCATCCCTCCCTGCCAGGATGCTTTTAGTGCCAAGATTCACCTCAGGGCACTGGTCCTCCCCCTGCTCCTGCGTTTTGGAGCATCTGCAGAGCACACATTGTTTTTCTCAAAATTGATTCTGAGAAAAAACACTTGCTTTACTTTTTTTTGATAGATATATTTTTGTCACATAGGGTGAAAGATTCATTTATCGACTGCAGTCACTTTGAAGCTTCTCTCCTGGTTTTGTGCTTGCCTTTTTTTTTTTTTTTTTTTTTTTGCAGTGAACAGAAATGAGGCTTATGCACTCAGATTGACTGTCACTCGCTATTCCTCCAGAACCTGTTTTAACCAGGGACTAATATCAGCCAAATTTGACAGAGGAGGGCACATCTTGGAGATAAGAACTCTCAGGCTGTAAGAAAGAGAGTGGAAAAGGGAAATGTAAATTCCTTCTTGTCTGCAAGGAGAGGCTGCATCAGTTGTGACCTTAACTAATATCTGTCTGGGTGCAAGCAGGTCAGTTAATTCCTAAGTAAATTACCTGAGTAATTCACTACAGTTTATTTAAGGAAATAAATCATTTTGAACATGGGGAAGGAGGATCTCGCTGTAGGGATGCTGCCAGGGACGGTTTGTTGGGATGATGCTAGATAACTTTTAAAGGTCTCTCCCCTTCCCCTTCCCCTTTCCCAACACCCTTGTCCCCAGATTTTGTGCTTGTGTGTGACCCCTGAGCTTGCAAGAAAGAGCTGGTGGCTGATTTCTCTCCAGAGTGTCTTGCCTGTACTGGTATCCTGCAATTCAAAAGGGTTTTCCAGTCTTGATCTTAGCCTTGCCACATGTCTACTGGGATGGATAATCAGGTATTCTACTGTGACTGCTCCTGATAGTGATGTTCCATGTGTTATCACCTACAAGCTCAGACAGAGTCCTCACACACTGAGGTGTGGGTAAATTCTGTCCCCAAAAGCTTGCTCGGACACTTCCCAAGCTCGACACAGTTTCCCATCAGGACAGAGGTCACGGCTGGCAGCATCACCTGGAGAAGATGAGGCACCATTGCAGTGGCTTTTCAGCATCAGCCGTAGTCCGTGAACTTGCCTTGGAGCTGGAGCTGCTGTTAAAAGTGATTAGTGAGCCTCCAGTTCCCAGAGGAGACAGGGATGATGCTCTGCCTCTCCCTGCTCTTGTTTGCATTACAGCTGCAGCGGGAGGCTGCCTTTTCTGTCCCTTTCCCTTCTGCTGTCACTGTGTGCACTTTGATTTTTTTCTTTTTTTTTTTACCTTTTTTTTTCTTTACACCAGGGATTCTCTTCCTTTTTTGTCAGCTTTGAGAATGATTTTCCTTACGCTCTTCTCTGTTTAGGGCTGTGGGGGAGGAAGTGACTCAGCCTTTCGCCCCACTCTGATTTGCACAGTCATCTGTTGCTGGTTTTGCCGAGTTTTTCCTTGAGCATCTCCAGTTACGCTCGCTTCATTCAGCAGGAACATTCCCGCCTCCTCGCTGCACGTTCCGGGGTACGGAAGGGCACAGTGGGGAAGGATAAGCCCTCAGCAGGATCTTTCCCTGTGCCAGGAGAAGAGTGAAGCAGCGAGCAGGCTGTGCTGCCAGGCCTGTGGCAGCTCCAGGTCTCCTGTCTGCTCCTTGCCCGTACGGACATCTGTGGAGGAAGGGCCAGCCAAATGAAATTTCGAGGGCTGGCCTGGTCATACGGTAAAAAGTAATGGAATATGATGTAATGGGCTCTCCCAGGCAGGTGGTTCAGGTTGTGCTGCTGGCACTGCTGGAGGATGCCCTGCTTGCCTGGGTGTGGGTGGGAGAGGTGGGTGTGGGTGATGGATGGGTGGTGACACCAGCTCCGTGCAGGAACACTGCCAGCTTGCCTTTCATGGCAGGGCTGAAACGGCTGCTGAATACCAGGGAGGACACACTGCCTGCTCTGCTCTCCACAGACACTGCTGCTCAGCAAGGAAGCCAATAAATCATCTGCCACTCGTAAGTGAGACCAAGCATTTGGTGTCCCATGCTCTGTATAAAAACAAGTGCATTAATTTGGGGTTAATTATTCTCCTATTCTAGAAGCCAGCATAGCTCTGCTTTTCTCTAAAGGGGAGAAGGGTAGAAAAAAGAACGTGAGACTCCCAAGAACTCTAGAATCTTTCCTCTCTGCTCCCAACTCATATACTCCAACCCTAAAAGCAATTTTGCAATTTTCGAAAGCAGTTCTGCTGAGGGACTTCCAACGTGTTTCGCTTACTGCTTTGCTTTGTAACACAAGGAGGTTTGGCAGCCAAAATGAATATTTGTGTGGTGGTGAAGGGAGTGCTGGGAAGCACAAAGTTGGTCATCACCTAGAAAAACGCAGTAGCCTCTTGTGGGTTTAGACTTGCTTGTGTTCATATTTTTTCTTCTCTTTTAAGAAATTCAGCCACATCATGAACCTGTTCTCACAGCTATGCTCTGCACAGGCCATATTAGCTGCCTTCTGAACATCTCTGTCTATTGATTAAGCATTAGGAGGAACGTCAGCTTGGAAGCAATGGGTTTGATTAGCCAATTATTTTAATAAAAAAAAGAGGTGAACTTTGATTAAAAGTACAGAGGGAGCTGTAGGCACTGTTTTTTGGTGTGCTGGAAGGGAGGTCAGAGCACATAACCAAATGAGAGCATTGGTCAGGATGCCAGTGAGGGGAGTTTGTAGGCTGAAGGTCAACATCTTCTGCATGACCTAGAATATGGAAAATTATTTGTGTGTATTTAATGGGGGCTGCTGGGTTTTGGCTAGTGAACTGTAGTGAGTGTAGGAACTTCATGGTTGCATGAAGCACACAGAAAACAGTTGAGCCTGTAGGATGCTATTCTTGTGTGAAGGCTGGGTTTAACTTGGATCAATCAGTCAGTGGAGTAATTACATCCTGAAGTACTTCATGCATTCATAGAATCATACAATCCTGGAATGGTTTAGGTGGGAAGGACCTTATTATCATCCAGTTCCACCCCCTGCCATGTGCAGGGACACATTCCCAGGTTGCTCCAAGCCCCATCCAACCCAGCCTTGGACAATGCCAGGGGTCCAGGGGCAGCCACAGCTGCTCTGGGCACCCTGTGCCAGGGCCTGCCCACCCTCCCAGCAGCAATTCCTTCCCAAGATCCCATCTGGCCCTGCCCTCTGGCACTGGCAAGCCATTCCCTGGGTGCTGGCCCTGCAGGCCTTGTCCCCAGCCCCTCTGCAGCTCTCCTGGAGCCCCTTCAGGCCCTGGCAGGGGCTCGCAGGTGTCCCTGGAGCCTTCTCTTGTGCATGGCCTCCTCTGCACTGGCTGCAGCAGCTCCACATCCTTGTGCTGTTGGGGACTCCAAATCTGGAGGCAGCTCTGCAGGTAGGGTCTCACCTGAGCACAGAGGCAGAGGTTATTGTTGGATATTCCTCAGCTGACAAATGGGAAAAGCTTACTGGTATCAACACAGGTGTGTGGACTGCAAGCAGGAGGCTTCACAAAACCATCCTGTGCTGTTTGTTGTTGTTTGGGTTGTTCTGAGGATCTCTTGCGAGTTGTAGGGGCAAGTGGGAGTACTGAAGAGGTGTTCAGAAAGAAGCGGCTTAGAAAACAATATGGAGGCTCCAGTGAGGGCATGTCTGTCTCCTCTGTTAGGAAAAGCAAATGTCTTTTGGAAGGTGGTGGTTTGATTCAAATCAGAGCCAGGAGGGAGACCGGAAAGCCCAAGCAGCAGGTGACTGGTTTCAGTGTTCTGGGCTGGAGGTCGGGCCCCAGTAGTAGATGGCCAAATCAGAGGCAGGCAGATGACAGCACAGGTGGGGAGAAAGAGCCAAGAGCAGGTCAGGGCAGTGAGCACATCCTCCTCTTTGGTCTGCCTTTCCTGTTTGCTTGATCTGGGGTCAAACATCTGGATGTGATCTCAGTCCAGCCCGCACTCTGGGCCTGCAGCTGTGGGTCTTTCAAGTCCTTGAGCCCCGAGGCTGCCAGCATGGGCAGAGCTGATGGCAAACCATCCAGGAAGGAGGAGATTAGTAATAAAGTCTTCCGTCTCCCTTTATGCAAGGAGAAGTGCATGCCATACCCTGTTCAGCACTCGCTGCATGGGACCATCCTCTGCCTCCCAGAGGAGGCAGCTTTGCTCAGTTGGATTGTCATGTACTTGAATTTCATGTCAGCCTGTTTCCTGTCCTAAAGGTCAGCCTGATCCCTTGCTGTGCTAAGAAGTTTCTTTTGGTTTTGATTAAGCTTGAAGTGCATCTTTCTTGCTTTGTCCTGGAAGTCTGGGCTCAGGGAGGGTCTCCCAAGATGAGATCCTGGAGTTATTGTGGATTGAAGTATGCTCTGAAGGTCCTCTGGTCCAGCCCTCTGCTCAGTGCAGAGCCAGCTTCCACATCAAACCTGCTCAGGGCCTCCTCCAGCTGAGTCCTGCTGCTGTTTCCAAGCTGCATGGCCAGATCTCACACTCAAGTTACACGTTGGCTGCTGAACCACGGCTCAAAGCAAAGGAACTTTCCAGTATCCCATCGGAGTTTCCCAAGCTTCACCTACCGATCCGCAGACCTGCAGCTGAGCAGCTGCAGCTGTTGACTGCTGGAGAAGGCTTTCTGCTCCTGGTGTTTCCCGTGCCCCTGGCGTTCTGCTGCTGGGTTTCTCAGCTCCTGGGGGGTGTCACCACTCCCTGGCCGAGCGGCAGCGCGTGTGTGCCTGTGTGTGCCGGGGAGGCTTATCGCCAGCTGACCTAATTATAGTAATCTCGCTCTTCCCCAGATAGTGCAGGTTTCCTTGGCTCTCGGGAGGCTTCACGGGTTTTTCCAAGCTGTTTTTTGATTTATTGTCTGTCTCTTAATAATATTATTCTTTCGCTCAGGCTAGGTGAAGCCTGAGAATATGGGTTGTAGCCAGGGAGAGTGTAATACTTGTGAACTGCCTTTCCTGCTCCAATGGCCATCCTGCTGGGTTTGGTGGTCCCAGCCTGCCAGGCTTTCCAAGCAGCCCCCCTGCAGGGATTTCTTTGCAGCCATGCTCTTCATCACAGCTCCCTCCTCTTCCCCCTGCCCTGACTGTACAAGTGCATCCTCTTACTGCAGAAATCCTTTGGCTGCCAAAGTTAATAGGTGAAAACTGTGCAGTGCCACTTTCTGCCCAGCCCCTGAATGCAGAGGCTGTCCCTTTTTTTCTTTGCCTGTCCCTTTTTTTCTTTAGTTGCCCATCCCATTCTATTTGTTACCTATCCCATTTTTTTGTTGCCTATCCCTTTTTTTTTTCTTTTCTATCCCTTCTTTTACGTTGCCTATCCCATTTTTATGTCCCTTATGACCCATCTCATCTGTATTGTTCTTCCTGATCCCTTTTTGTTTCGTTGGTTGGTTTTGGTTTTTTGGTTTTTGGTGCCTATCATGATTTTTTCATTATCTATCCCATTTTTTCTTTCTTTTGCCCTCCCTGCTGTGGTTTCTCCCTTCTCTATCTGCACCTTTTCCTGTTTATAATATGACTATTTGGCTACAGGTATAGGCCAGGTGCCTTTTAGAGGTGGCAAATTCTTTTTTTTTTTTCTGACAAGACAGGGATTTGCAGCATGTTTTCAGGGTTTACTTCAACATTAAAAAAAATAAAGCCTAGGACAGAAAAAAAATTTTAATCCAGCCCAACAAGCAAACATTGCAACCTGGGATGAATTTCCTGGGGTTTATCCCTGTGCTGTCTAAGAGCCCACGGTGCCGGTCGGGCGGAGAATAACCCACGTAACGCGGTGCCTCCTTACAGGAGCAGGGCTTACTGCTAAGCCTCCCAGTTAAACCACCTGATGGGATCAGCAGAGGTTAGCAGCACCGCAGGGGCTCGGTGGCAGAGGGCTCGGAAAACAACAAGTCAGCAGCACCGCCCTGAAAACCTGTTTTGTTTGGGGTTTTTTATCCCCTCGCCCTGCGCGAGATCCAGTTGGACCTGAAAGGGGGTGGGAGAGGATGGAGCAGGGCATCACACGAGGCGTTACCTGCGTCGGGGTTTCTGCAGCCCTGGGTGTTACCTTGTGCAGTGCCTTACAGTCTCCGGAGAGGATGTATTTTCTCCTGCGGCAGAGCAGCCCGCGGAGTTGCTGGGAACAAGCCAAAGCAGAGGCATTGCTGGGAGGTGAAAGCCTGAAAGTGCTGGCACTCCGCTTATGTCTGGTGTTCCACCTTGCCAGCAAATTAGGGCTGTACCAGTGCCCCTTCTTTTTGGGGAAGTGTGGGTTCCCATTTTCCTTATTTCTCTCTTCTTTAGAAAAAAGATAGATGTGAACTTTCCTGGGGTTCCTGACTTTCTAGCTTTCAAGTGAATTACAGTAACACTTTAAATTGCATATTCTTTCCTGAAGCACTGCTGCATCCTTTGGGTGGGTACTCCAAGTTATCCTCAGATTCTCAGTGAATATTCTTCAACACCAGGCTATAAAACAAATAGTTAATGCTAACTCCATTTTTTTTCCTTAATTAGCTTGTAAAAAAATCATAATGCTAAGGATAGTTGGGAGGGATAAGAGTGTTTTCAGCTGGGTTCAATGAGAACAGATACTTTTATTTTGTTGAAACAGGAAACAAAATAATGTCAAGTCCCATTTCAATCCAAAATGAAATCTGGCTTAAATTATTTTACACTATCGTGGAGAATTGTGGAAATTCAGTGTACATCACCACAAAATAAAAGAAAAAATCCTTTGTTTAAAAATACAAAACTCTAAAAAAAAGTGAAACCATTTTTTCAGTGTTTTCTTCCCAGTTGTTTGGCTGCAGTGACTTGACCAAAACTATTTAAAATTCATCAAGCCAAATCTGGGCTGCTGGCAAACAAGTAATTTAAAAAATTGTTATTGTTATTATGTGATAGGTTCAGACTTTTGCTTCTTCCAGGGTGAATTCTGTACCTCTGGAAACTGTGACAGAGAAGAAACATGACCCTTGTCCCACACTGGTGGAGGGGACATGTGTGGCTTGAGTACCAGGTATCACCTCTGGTTCCTGGTGCTGGAAAGCCTTTGGATGTCATGGACATGTGGGAATGCTCACCAACAGCAGGGTGTTCCTAGGAACCAGGGTCCTCAGGAAGCACTGCCACAAAGTTTTCCAGAGCAGCTATGGCTGTTCCATCCCTGACAGTGTCCAAGGCCAGGTTGGATGGGGCTTGGAGCAGCCTGGGATAGTGGAAGGTGCCCCTGCCCATGGCAGGGGTGACACTGGATGGCTTTGAGAGACCCATCCGACCCAAACCATTCCATGGTTCTCTGGAAGCTCTAGGAGGAGTGGCAAGAACCTGCCCCAAGCCCCAGAGTTGTGTGTTTATCTTCGCATTCTTTACATCTTCCTTTGAAGCCTCCAAGTCCTGCATTACCTCAGCACTAGGAATGAGGTTTATTTTCTTTATCATTCATACTTTATAATGTATTGCAGAAATGCCTTTTCCAGTCCCTTGTTAAATTCCACTGCTGAATTGGTGGGTCATAAATACCCCTCAGATGGACATCCCTACTCTCTGCTGGCACCCCAGGACTGAGAATGGTGGGGCTCTACCTTCAAGACCCTTTGATGTGAGATACCATCTGGGTGTATATCACTAAGCAGTCTCTCGATTAATCAAATTCTCCCTTACATCTTTTCTTTCCTTTTTTTTTTTCATTTTTCTGCAAAGCAATGTAGTTTGGGCTCTCTATTTAATATCTGAAGTCAAAGGTACCTGAATAGCAGGCATCCTGCTGATGTTTCTGCTGAAGCTACTGATGCTGCTCCCCTGTGCCGCACCTACAGCCCTCCCCCCATGATCCCATTGCACTGCTGCATCCTTTGGGTGGGTACCCCAGATACTGGGAATTGTCCTCAACAAATAATTGTTGTTAACTCTCAGGTTTTTTTCTTAATTAGCCTGTAGAGAAATCATGGTGCCAAGGATAGTTGCGGGCAATAAGAGTATTTTTAGCTGGGTTCAATGAGAACAGGTATTTTGTTGAAACAAGAAACAAAATAATGTCAAGTCCCATTTCAATCCCAAACGAAATGTCTTAAATTATTCTGCACTGCAGTAGAGAACTGTGGAAATTCAGTGTGCCGTGAAAGAAAAGAACAGGGTTTGTATTTTACAAGAGAGGGAAGTGAGGCAGGATGGAGGAGCTGGTGACACCCCAGTCACACATGTAGTGCATGGCACATTTGGGTCCATGGTGGATGCAACAGCTGGACACAAAGAGCATGTCAAGGGTATTTTGGGATAAATTTTATGTTCTTGTCCCCAGTACACCAGCAGCAGCACTGGGACTCAACAAAGCTTTCTTGCAGTGCATGAAGGGAGCCTACAGGGAAGATGGAGAGAGGGTATTGGAGTGACAGGATGCAGAGGGATGGCTTCAAACTGACAGAGAGTAGATTTAGAGCAGATATTAGGAAAAAAATAGGTGGTGAGGCCGTGGCACAGGCTGCACAGGGAATTTGTGTCTATCCCATCCCTGAAAGTGTCCAAGGCCAGGTTGGATGAGGTTTGGAGCAACCTGAAATAGTGGAAGGTGTCCCTGCCCATGGCAGGGGGTGGGACTGGAGGATCTCTTCCAGTGCAAAGCAAATTCTGTAATTCTGTGCTCCGAGACCTGGGGTTAGCAGAAGGGAGGCTAAGGACACTCACAGTAGGGAAGATTAGAACACAGAGTTGGTGAATCCCAAAGCTGTCTTGATCAGGGCCAGTCCCAACTGTCCTTGTTGCTGGTGGAGGTAAATAGACACTCCCCAAGCTCATGTTCATTTCAAAACAGTTTACTTGTCATGTCCTGAAAGTACCTGTCTCTCTGTTTGCTTTGTAATAACAAACACCTCCCTGTCCTGCTCCTGCTTGTTGGGGTTCAGCCAGGTCCCCTGGGTGATAAATGTAGCTGTGCAAGTGCTTGCAGCATCTTTACACCCTGGGGGTCAGCAAGCCGCTCTTCCCACCCCCATTGCTGGCTTCTTGTCATCCCTCACTCGCTGCAATTTAGGGGTTAATAACCATAGGTGGAAGTGGGGCCACCTGGGAAGGGAATTTTTGGAGATCTGCAGCAGCAGTGCTGGTGCAGAGCACCCAACAGAGTGATAGTCCAGGAGTGATTGCAAAACAATGCACTTCAAACCTCAAAAAGGAGGCTGGTGGCTGGCCAGTAGCTCCCAAAAATTCCTGTCTGGGGAGGTGCTTGGTATTTTTGGGCTGGTTCCCTAAGGCAGGCGTTTTCCTGGTGAATTTATTCAAGCTGCCTCATCAGCTGCTAGAAGGAGCTAAAAGCTGGGGTGGATTTGAGAGGAGGGTTAAGCTCAGTTCATGCTGCTTGTACAAAGCAAAGCTTGGAGGGCCTGGTTCCCCCCTGTCCTAGGCTGGGCTGCTGTGACTTTGGCCAGTGCAGTGGGTTCACAGGGAGACCATCCCTGCGACACAGCAGCATCCCTGGGCTTGGTGACACCTTGGTGGGTGCTGTGGTGCCTGTGCTGCGTCTTGTTCCTTCCTGGGACAGCTGCTGGGAGCCCAGTGCAAAACCTGGGTCTATCTGGGTATCACATTTGTTTTCCTAAGTGCAATGGGAAATTTATATGGGAGAACATGGCATGAGATCCTTGTAGGCTGAAAAGTGGATTTAGGGTGTGCAAGGGCATCTAGGAAGAAACTCTTTTATGGAGAAATTCTTCCCTGTGAGGGTGGTGAGACCCTGCCACAGGGTGCCCAGAGCAGCTGTGGCTGCCTCATCCTTGGAAATGTCCAAGGCCAGGTTGGGCAGGGCTTGGAGCAACCTGGGCTAGTGGAAGGTGTCCTTGCCTGTGGCAGGGGGGGGAATGAGATGAAGTTTAAGGTCCATTCCAACCCACATTCTGTGATTCTGTGATCTTCTCAAGCTGTGAGAGCTGCCTCTAGTTGATGCTCTTTGCTCACAGCAGAGATCACAGGGATCTCAGTTGAATTCCGATGGTCCCTCTGATTGAAATGGGAGTCATTTTCCCATAATGCAGTCACTTTGCAGGATGAAAGCTGGCTGTCTTGACCACATCCAGCTCATGACTGCAGGAGCAGGAGCTAAGGAGGGCACAGTATCCAACCCCAGGTGAAGGTAAAGCTTTGGTGACTGGCTCAGTGTGGGGTCAAAAATAAGAGTCAAATGCCTTGCTTGGGTATTTGTCATGCTGTGCCTTTCTCTGCCAATCAGAGGCTTCCAAAAGTTGGGAAGAGCATGGGGGTTGCTGGCCGTGGCCCCCTTTGTCATGGTGAACCTGTTCATGTGGTGTTGGACACCGACCCCACAGGATTCCTTTTCCCCATGTTCTCCTCTAGGTCTTTTGTTTGGTTTCCTGACTATTAATTTATGATTAGTATTATTATTATAACCAGAAGCACTATAAGGAAACATCTGCTTTTCCTTCTGCATGTACAGAATTGCAGAAGGAACTGTACTTTCCCCAAATCGTGCTCTTTTCCACTAGACTATTTAGAGTATCTCATCTCATGGCTGCTGCCTGTATGGGAACTGATAAGGACTGATGGTCCCGGGGTGGATGTGATGTAAAAACCTATCTGGTGCTTCTTTTATAACTTAAACATTAGAATATGGTGGAGTAGTGGGGGTCCAGAAGCAGGTTTGGGAAATTTTGTTTGTTGGTGGGTGTAGTTGAGTGGGATTTTTTAGTTTTGTTGTTGTCGTTGTTTTTAGAACTGAAGGTAATTAAAGACTCAGAAAAATCTCTGAATATACTCATTTGTGCATGGAGCTTAACTAGCTCGCAGAAGACTTGGTAAGTTATTTTCCACTTTCCTCTGCAATGTGACACAGGTTTACTTGATGATTTCTCTTTCAAATTCCAGCTGAGCAACTCATGTTAGGCAGAATGCAAAGAGATCCCTGTGAGTGAGACAGCCATGGGTCCGAGGGAATTGTCTTGCCTGCAAATCTTCCTCATGTAACCCCATCCCAACCAGCAGCATTACCCAAGGCTGGAAGGGATTGTTCCCTTTGGTTTTAGCAGCAGGAACCCATGGAAGATTTGCTTTTAACAGTGGAGAAGGTGACTGATGTTGCAAAAAGCATCTTGCTTCCTCATTCCTGTCTCACCTTCCAGAAATTTGGGATGCACCAGAGGCTCTCCTGTCCCTATCCTTTCTGCACAGAAGAGGTTAATTTCCAGAAAAGGGAAAAGCTGTGATGAAGGGAAGCAGTTGGTGGAGGTGAGAATCCTTAAGGATGGGAACCTCTGAGGTTTAACAAGGCCAATTACTGGAGCTGCACCTGTGTCAGGGCAACCCCCAGGATCAATCCAGGCTGGGGATGAGCAGAGGGAGCAGCCCTGGGAGAAGGACCTGGGGTGCTGTGGGTGAGAGCTGGACCTGCCCCAGCCTGACCCCCGTGCCCTGGGCTGATCCCCCAGCGTGGGCAGCAGGGCAGGGGGATTCTGCCCCTCTGCCCCTGTGCCAGCTGAGACCCCACCTCAGAGCTGCCCCAGCCCTGGCTCCAACAGCACAAGGACGTGCAGCTGCTGCAGCCAGTGCAGGGGAGGCCACGGAGATGCTCCCAGGGCTGGAGCCCCTCTGCTCTGGAGCCAGCCTGGGACACCTGGGGCTCTTCAGCTGCACAAGAGAAGCTCCAGGGACACCTGCGAGCCCCTGCCAGGGCCTGAAGGGGCTCCAGGAGAGCTGCAGAGGGGCTGGGGACAAGGCCTGCAGGGCCAGCACACAGGGAATGGCTTGCCAGTGCCAGAGGGCAGGGCCAGATGGGATCTTGGGAAGGAATTGCTGCTGGGAGGGTGGGCAGGCCCTGGCACAGGGTGCCCAGAGCAGCTGGGGCTGCCCCTGGATCCCTGGCAGTGCCCAAGGCCAGGCTGCATGGGACTTAGAACAGCCTCATCTAGTGGAAGGTGTGATTGTCCGTGGCAGGGGGTTGGACTGGATGACCTTTAAAGGTCTGTTCCAATCCAGACTATTCTGTGATCCTATGATTCCCAGGAGAAGAGGACCAGCTGGCTCCTCCTAGCATAAAATCCATCTGGGAGTGGCAGCTCCAGTGTTTTGGCTGGTGGCCAAGGTATGTTCTCTGTGTGCTGCTACAAGCTGGTGTACAGGCACAAAAATGCTTTTTGCCAGTGAACCACAGGCATGATTTAATAGGGCTTGAGCAGCCTCCATGCCTGCCCTGCTGCTGACCAGGATGCACTGCTCCTGGCCAGCCCCTCCCATCGGCAGCCACCAGTGGGATGGATTACTTGAGCAGGTTGACATCTCAACTTAGAGTTGGATGTGTCTTTTAGGATTACAGAGCTTTTCAGAGCCCAAGTGCCCATTATGTTGCCTGGATGCCTGGAAAGAAAAGATTGCATCCCAGTAATGGTTTCCCTTCGGTTATTTACAAAGGGTGATGTGCGGCAGCCGGCACGGGTGTGTGAGTGACTTGTGTATGGATGAGCTCCATAAAAGCTGTGATGCGTTTATTTAGGATGTGGGCTGTGCTCCCTGCCTGCAGAGCGCTTTCTACACGGGGATTTTTGCACCCTGGCTGCTGCTTTAATGGGATTGCGGCTCATCCCTTGGGGTACCAGAAGAGTTGGGCAAAAAACAGATGCTGGTTGCCTGAGGATTGCAGCCTGCCAGGTGAATCACAGAGGGGCACAGACAGGTGCATGGTGCACATGTGTGAGCTCATCTGGCAGGAGATCATCCTTAGTTCATGTCTTCTGGAGTGATCCCTGCAGCCATCACGTCTTGCCCAGCTGCCAGAGTAATGCTGTGTGCTGTCCAAGGAGAAACAGTGCAGCTCTGAGGAGGAGAGCCTGTATGAAATGCTGTTTCTTCAGATATTCATAATAATTGTCCATTATCTTTACCTGGCAACATTTTCCTTGTAAAGGTGAAAAATAACAAGGGTAAGATGTAACGTGGGCTCTTGTTCCACTAGCTTATAGTAGAAGTAGGGGAATGTGGGAATCGATTATGTCTGGCTTAAGTCACTGTAGCATGAACCAGTGTAAAATAGGTTATAAAACTCAGGCCGTTCACAATTCAAGGGTTGGTGACTGGAGGCTTTTTATGGCCTGTTTCAGATTTTATATCTAGAAATGCTGGTGTATGTGCATGCATTGAATTAATATCAAAATCTGTGAGCATTCCTTGCTGTTGCTGCTGCAGCCAGAGTGATGCTGCAGCAGTCTCCATGCCCTGACATCCCCTGCAGTGGAGCATCCCGCCACAGGGTGAGCCCATAAACCCACCTCCACTCACCTGACGTTCAGACAGTAGTTTTCTTAGTTGTGTACTGGTTTTTCCTTTCCTTTTTTGATAATATCTGTCACAAGCCAAAGGTAATGTCTTCCCCCAGGCAAAGAAGCCCATCTGGTGGAAAACCACACCAAGCTCATGCACAGATTTGACACACTGAAAGACTTTATGTTTCTAAAGGTAATGTGACTTTGGTTTTGTTTAAAGAGAAGAAAAGAAAAAAGATTTGCTTTCCAACCACAGAGAGTTGCTTATTGCAGGGAAGCAAACTACATAATAAATTACTGTCTGGGTGAGAATGAGGGATTTCTGGCTTTCCGGTTATTCTTCTCCCTTCCTTGCTGGATCAAGCTGGCTGTTTTGGGTTGAGTTGTGCGGCACTCGTCTGTCCCTCTCTTTTTTCCCCCAATTTATTTCTGTGTTTGTTTTGATGGCTCTGTTTCAATGCAGCGTGCTATTTGCCTGCTGTGTTTTGTGCCAGGCTCATGAGTGGCACTGCAATGTGGCAGCTGGTGGGCTCCTGTCCTGTCACTGGGGCTTTTCTGCATCACCAGGTACCAGAAACCAGACCTGAGACTGGAGGGATGATGAAACAGATTAAATGCTCAGCCAGCTGTGGATGCATCAGTATCCGAAAAGCCCAAGGCTGGCTCCAGCATTGAGGCGCTCATGTGGTTTTTCAAAGGTGTTTACATTTTAATTAGAAAAGAGTCAGATCCGGGGTATAATAATACACATTTCTGTGCTTGATGTTTTGACGTCTGGAAAGGTAGTGGTTTTGGAGCAGCAAATCCAAGAAAGACACGTGATGCTTTGTCAAGATGCAGCAGTACCTGGGTACAGGGAGTCATAGTTCATCTCTGTTGCTTTTATTTTCCATAGTAACTGTTCCTGCAGGCGGCTGGGTGAGGGAGCTGCCTGCCAGCAATAAAGATGAACTGCTTGTCTCGTTCTCTGAGATGCTCTCACCGCTTGAGAAAGACACGTTGCTAATTACTTGTTGTTGGAAATGGGCTGGATGAGGAGAGGGAAGATATTGCTGCAGAAGGGGCTCATTAAAAGGAGATGCTGGGAATCAAGCCGTGCTGATGGCCAGAAGTTCCAGCCCCAAACACAGACAGTCAAAGGTCCTTGTCCCTGTGCTGCTGTCGCAGCGTGAGCTGGTGGGGGGTTGTTTGCATAGTTGAGACACACAGCGTTTCACCTGACCCAAAGGTGCTGATAAGAAGAAGAAAGGTTGTCCTGCACTATCTGCTCTTCCATGGTCTGTGTGGTCAAAGCATCTCTTGTCTGGGGCTGCAGGGACTTCCTCCTTCTGTGTGTGCTTCAGCAGCAGCTTTGGGAAGCCTGGCTTGGAGTCTTAGTGAGCAGGAAATGTGAGGGAGGTGATGATGAAGGATTTGACCATGATCTGTTCTTCCTGCCCAGCCCCAGAGAGGCACTGAGCAGAAGAGAGTGTCAGGTCACCCTAGATAGCCATCTCCACAGGGTGATGTCCAACATCGCTGTAGGGGGCAGGGATGGGAGAACAATGGCATGGATTTTGGAGCCTACACAAGAGATGTGAAAGTTGTTGGTTGCTCATGAGAGAGAATGTGATGTCTGGGACTGGGCTGGGGCCTTTCCCTCTGTCTCCCTGGGGATCAGTTTGGTTTGATCCCATTCAGGCACAAACAAATCTGGACTGCTGAACTGTTCGTCAGTTCATGTCCCAGGTGTCTCAGAGCAGAAGGGACCTGCTGGATCAGTCTATTATAAACTCCCAAAGGAGAACTAACACAAGAGGGATGCTGGATGTCCTATCACAGAACATTCTGGAAGCAGGTGGCTGCATTGGTACGTGAAGAATTTGCACTGCAGCTGCCTTTTATAGGAAGCATCTCTTGTTCCTAGAAAACTCTGGGATGATAAATCCCATGTGGATGTGGCAAGACAAAGGCTTTCAGGGATCTGTCAGGATAGCTCTGTAGCCTGTCACAGCCTGTCTGCAGCAGCTGGCCTGTGATGTCATTTCTGGGAAGTAAATATTCTGTGCATAAGGGATGCTCTGCATTCCTTCTGACTTTACTTTGGAGTCACAGAGGAATGGAGGATTGGTCTGGGATTTTCTCAGTGTTAAACTGAAGGATAAGTAAGGAAGAGACGTGAGTTTTCCAATTAAATGCTGTAAGTCAGTCAGTCAAGCCTAAACAGCTGAGGCCATGTTGTTGGATAGATGGGCTGGGCACTTGTCCTTTAATTGGGCTTTGGTGGTGCTTATACTTTTCAATAATTGAATTTCAGTTCAGGTGAGAAGAAGCCCAATGCATTAAGAAGGTCTGCCTAAACTCTGTATTTTAGAGATCTTTCCCAATGACATTACCTAGGCATTGGCATTGGATATTAGCTCCTGGCTGTGTACTTGCCAGGAAAATCTGCTTCCAGCTTTCACAATTTTGGTTGTGTGTGACAGTGTGGTGTTCCTGTTTCTCTTGCCTTTAGAAGCCATAGCCTTCAAAGAAACTCATCATGTGTGCAAAAGCATTTTAAGCTCTTAGCATCCATCCAGTGGAAGCAAAACACTGGGAAAAGCAATCTCTTTCTTTTATTTCCTTTGCTGGTGTTCAATCGCGTTGGACCTTGCATAGGAGCAAGGTGTGTGCTGTTGTTGCCCTAATAGCAGGTCAGGATGTTTGTCTGGGTGAATTGGAACTGGCTTGCTCTTGGGTCATCCCAGCCCCCTACAGCTCTAGGCTGGTGCAGAGGGGCTGGGAAAGGCCCTGGGGGTGCTGGTGCTGAGGCACCTCCAGTGCTGGGGACAGCTCTGGGCCCTCAGGACAGGAGAGACACCGAGGGGCTGCAGCGTGTCCAGGGCAGGGAACGGAGCGGGGGAAGGGGCTGGAGCCCCAGGAGAGGCTGAGGGAGCTGGGAAAGGGGCTCAGCCTGGAGAAAAGGAGGCTCAGGGGGGACTTTGTCCTCCCCTGCCAGGAGGGGACAGGCGGGGGCGGGTCGGGCTCTGCTCGCAGGGCAGAGGGACAGGAGGAGAGAGAACAGCCTCAGACTGTGCCAGGGGAGGGGCAGGTTGGAAATTGGGCAAAATTCTTTCATGGAAAGGGCTGTCCAGCCCTGGCAGGGCTTCCCAGAGCAGTGATGGAGTCTCCATCCCTGGAGGGATTTAAAAGCCGTGTGGATGTGGCACCTGGGGACTTTGTGGTGGCCTGGGCAGTGCCGGGGGGGGACTGGTTGGACTTTATGGTCTTGGAGGGCTTTCCAATCTAAACAATTCCATGATTCAATGATTCTGTAAGAATTGTTTTAGGAAGATCTCTTTATGGGTAGCAGTTTTGGTGTAATGCTGCTGTGCCAGCATGTTTTTGCCCAGAAGCTTCTTTTGGGGGCTGGAGTCCCTTGTTGTGGCTGGGGCACAGGTGGGTCTCATCCCAGGGGACTATCTGTGTGAAGTTGTCCTGCTGTACTGTCTTGGCACTGCCTGGCTGCTGCAGTCCAGATTTTGGAGAGCTTTTGGTGTGGAGGGGAATGGCTGGAGCCTCTTCCCTGGAGGAGAATATGTGTGTGAGTCCTCTCATCCAGCCTCCAGTGAGCTCATGGAAATGCATCACTGTCCTGCGTGTCTGTGGTCTTCTCATCACAGACTCACCACTTCTTAAATCATTGTGGTTGCAAGTTCCACTCTTCTCTCCACTTTGGTTGCCACCCAACCCAAAGTGGGTTCCTTCTCCATTCCTGTTCTTCACCTATCAAACTCACCATTTGTTTCCACAAGTTCAGTAAGCCTGGAGCACCTTTGGGGGAAAGGGAATGAGCCTACAAGTGTAATAAAAGGTGCTTGTTCTTATTATTTGCTGATGAAGGGTAAAACTGTATAATTGCCAAAAAAACTGTATAATCTTGCTAGAGCAAGAACCCCATTTAGATCACCCTTAATAACAGCTATTAATAATAATTATACATTACAGTAATGCTGATAATTACTAAGTTATAATAAGCAGTTTGCACATCTATTGACTTTTTCTGCTGATGATTCCTTCTTTAATGGTTGCAGTAATGAGCACAACATGGACTCTGTAAAATCATAGGATTCTATAATGTTTTAAGTCAGAAGGGACCTTTAAGGTCCTCTAGTTCTACCCCCCTGCCATGGGCAGGGACATCTGCCACTGCACCAAGTTGCTCCAGGTCTCATCCAACCTGGCCTTCAACATTTTCAGAGATAAGAAAGATTTGGAAGGTAATTTTCAGACCCCCAAAACTTACAAACTTTGTGCTTCAACAAAGTAGAGGGGAGAGAAGGGGGAAGTGGAAAAAAAATTGCAAATTTGAGATTGATCCCTATTTGTTATACTTAAGGAATGTACCTGGGGTCTGGGAATCCTTTGTGGTAGGTGCTGAGCCAACACAGAGCCGAGGGATCACTGCTTCATGAAGAGTTTTCACCAACATCTGTTTGTTCAGTGTGGGAAGATAGTAAATGCTTTGATGCTCAAGTGTGGGTTTGGGCTTTTCTTTGAAAATCTCTTTTTTGTTTGTGTTTTGAGGGCGAGGTGAGGTGAGAAACCAGCTCCAGGCACAGATCACCAGGAACAGCAGGTGTTTTCTTCCTACTGAGTGACGATTTCCTTTAGAGAGAGGTGAAGGTACCACAAGGTGAATTGGTTTTAGAGTTTCCCACTAGAGATACACAAATATCTCAAATATGTGGTTTGTGTTTGTTGGCTGGACCTGGTGACTTCTGATAAACGTTTCCTTTCAGTTTGCCTTCTCTCCTGTTGCTACTTGACAAAATGCTGGTTGTGCACTGTGGTGAGCACCCCAAAAGTGAGGCATGTGGTAGTTCTTCCTGTACATCACATTTTATCATGGATATTCAAGGGGGAGCATCCCCAGGGCAGTGCCCTGGGCTTGATTTCCTCCAGTGCCACCCTCAAAAAGCCCTGAAATAGACAAAAAAACCCCTTTGGGCTTGAGTAATGTGGCCCAATGAGATGGGGGCCAACCTCTGATCCCCCTCCCCTGGTGAGTGGCTTGGAACACAAGCCATATGAACAATGACCGAGGGAACTGGGGTGTTTAGCCTGGAGAAAAGGAGACTCAGAGGTGACCTTATCACTCTCTACAACTTCCTGAAAGGTGGTTGTAGTCAGGTGGGGGTTGGTCTCTTTCACCAGGCAGCACTAACAGAACAAGAGGACACAGCCTCAAGCTGTGCCATGGGAAATATAGGTTGGATATTAGGAAAAAGTTTTTAGCAGAAAGGGTGATAAAATACTGGAATGGTCTGCCTGGGGAGGTGGTAGAGTCACCATCCCTGGATGTGTTTAAAAAAAGACTGGATATGGGACTTGGTGCCATGATCTAGTTGAGGTGTTAGGGCATGGGTTGGACACAATCTTGGAGGTCTCTTCCAGCCTGGACATTCTGTGATTCTGTGCTCACTCCATCCTGAGTGGTGCCACCTGTATCATTTGTCCCCTGCCTTGTGCCATCTCTCCATGCCAGCACACCCCTCCAGGACTCATGGGAGCCTCCTATCTTCCCATCTCTTTCTTTAGCACTTCTGTTTGATAATTGGTGCATTCCATTTGGTAATTGACACTAATTAGTGAAAAGGGGAGAAGCATGCCCTCCTCCACAGCTCCATACTCTCAAAAAAAGGCTCCTTCTTTTTTCTTTCTTGACTTGCTTCTTTTTTCTTTGTCCTTTTTTAATACGGCATATGATTTTTGTTCAGGAGCTGGTGTGTGATACTGGTCTATGTAATGAGCCTTTTTGACAGTCTGGGCACATTTGGGAATAATTCCTTGAGCAGATGAAATCCTTAGGCCAGAACTGCTCATTCTCGGCAGTTTCCAAATGAAGCCACAATTGTTCAGAGGTGACAGAGGAGAAAATAGTTCAGGAGCTGGAAACTACATGAGCTGGGAACAGATATCTTTCTCCCTGCTTCCCCCCCCCCCCGCCGCCGATGGCATGTGACTCATTCCAAATTTGCTTAGCAATTTTATACTTGTCTCAAAGCAGACTGTAAATACCCATTCCTGGTGAAGGAGAGGGTGAGGATGAAGCTGTTGTGTCCTGCAGTGTGCTGGCAGCTCCCATGTCTTCTCTCTCCCAGCTGCAGGGAGGGAGGAATACGAGATTTACCACAAGACACTGGGCCAAGGCCTATTTTTTGCCAAATGTAAAGTTATAAAATATCCTGAGCTGTAGGGACCCACCAGGCTCATCCAGCCCAGCTCCTGTCCCTGGGCATCCCTGGCAGTGCTGTCCAAAGGCTCCTGGAGCTCTGGCAGCCTCGGGGCCGTGCCCATTCCCTGGGGAGCCTGGGCAGTGCCAGCACCCTCTGGGGAAGAACCTTTCCCTGATTTCCCACCTAAACCTCCCTGGCACAGCTCCAGCCGTTCCCTGGGTGCTGTCCCTGCCACGGGGAGCAGAGCTCAGTGCCAAGCCCAGCCCAGGTCCAGGAGCTGGTGGTTTCCTTTCTTTATGGTGTTACTGGCATTGAGCCCTGGAGAAGTAGGAGGGAGAGGAGAATTATAGATCCCCTAATTCTTCTATAGAGGCAATTTTCTGCAGCGAGAGGTTTTAAAAGTGAATTCTGTTGTGATCTCTGTTTCACCTCCTCACTGGGCCGTTTACAGTCGCACCATTAGCTCAGCATTATTTACTGCCACTGCCCTAGAGAAGCTTTTCAGTTATCATCCTCTTCCTCACCCTTGTCCGTTATCCCCAGCTTCCCACCCATATCTAGCATAACTAATGCTTTGGATTTATTAAGTTAAGCATTTTAGTGTGAGATGTTTTTTCTCTTGTGCATATGTCTGGAGGTTTTCAGTAGCTGAGGCCAGGAAATATGTCTGTTGTCCTTAAATGCAGAAATATTACAAAAATGGAACATTTTTTGCATGCCTGGAAGCCCTAAATGCAACCACCTAGGATTATTATAAATGTATTGGAAATGCAGATGTGCAGTAAAAAATATCCTGCCCAGTGTTTTGGTGTTAACCGATAGGCTTTGTCTACTGGGTTTTTTAATCTATTTTATAATCACTGGGGAATAATTCCTTGCTGTCCTTTTTGACCTGCTTCCTCAGGCCCCCTGTGTTCCCAGTGTGTCCCCTGAAGGGATGGAGAGCTCCTCGGTGGCATCAGCCTCCTCGGAGGCGGGGAGCAGCCGCTCCCAGGAGATCGAGGAGCTGGAGCGCTTCATCGACAGCTACGTCCTGGAGTACCAGGTCCAGGGGCTGCTCACGGACAAGACCGAGGGCGACGGCGAGAGCGAGAAGACGCAGTCCCACGTCTCACAGGTGAGTGAAAATCCCACTGTAGGGTGGGAGAGGGGCTGGGGGCACACTGGTGGCTTGTGGGCTGGCTTGGGGATGTGTGTTCTCAGCTGAAGTAGCTTTTCCAGGGTTTGGATGTGAAGCAGGATGTGGTGGAATGCTGGGTTTGGGGCAGCTCGCTTGTTCAGGGGTGTATTTGAGGTCTCCAGACTGCTGGTAGCAGTCTCCTGATGCTGGGTTTGGTGTTTTACGGTCTCAAGGTGCATCACTGAAAGTGTTCCAGGCCAGATTGGATGGGGCTTGGAGCAGCCTGGGACAGTGGAAGGTGTCCCTGCCCATGTCAGGGGGATGGAATGAGATAGGGATTAAGGTCCCTTCCAACCCAAATCATTCCATGATTCTCTATATGAAGGATCCCATCTTTATCTGTTATCAGCATTATTTGATCTGATCTATGTGAGCTCTGCAGGTTTGCTGGAGCTGAAGATCTGACCTAAAGCTCTAGACCTGTTTTATATCATCTCAATGTAAAGAAATTACCAAACAAAGGAACCTTTTTAAGAATAGATTTTGGTGAAGAGGTCTTTTACAATTTGAGGATAAAAGCCCTTAGAAGTGGGAGAAAATATATTTAAAAATCTAGTGATCCCAAGTGTATTTTTTTAACCCAAGGTTGGAAGGTGTCTGTGTTTGAAGTGATGCTTTGGAGGGGCTTCAGGTCAAACAGACTAGTTCTGCTTATTAATGTGTCAAGTTCAAAAGTAGTATTGAATTAGAAATAAATTAACAGACAAAGTTTTACAACCGCTTCCAGCCTGTTCTCTGTTCCGCCTATAAGCCCAGGCTTCCTCTGCATCTTGTCTTAAGGATGTCATCCATCTGCATTTTGTCTTAAGGACAAGAATTTCTAATTCTCATGGTAGCCCCTGTACGTTTTTTGCATTAAGATCCTGGGTTGCAACAACCAAGTCGGTCTTCCAGTTGTGGAAATGGCATTTTAGCTTTCCTTCCTGGCCTGTCCTGGAAAAAAAGGAGCTGCTGGGTTTTTAATGTCAGTTCTGAGAGTCTTCTCTTTCAAGATGGCTGGGTTTTATTTTAAAGGAAAAATCTGTAAGAATGAAAGATCTGAACATTGCGTCTTTTAATTAAACTGCTTTTAGAGACACATCAAATGAAGCAGCTAAATGAGGCTGTAGCCCAGACCATTGATGCAGAAGGTTAATTAGGATTTATTGTGAAACTCCATCAAAATGCAGCATTTTGTATTTCTAGGGCTCTGTATTGGACAAAAAGTGAGGATGGGCTTTCACTCTATGTCAGTTGCATTTATCAAGCCATGTCTTAATGGATGCACTAAGGAGGAATTATCTCTTGTCTCACAAAGGGGTTTTTTTCATTTTTCTACCTATAAGAAATAATAAGGAATTTTTGCTTCTGATTTTCTCTTCCTGATGAGGTCTTAACAAAGAAGGAATAAACAGGCACATATCCTGCAGCTGACTGGAGTAACCCTGGTGGAAGCCAGCCTGATGGAAAGTGGCACATTCCCTCTTAATGTGAGCTAGAGGGAGAAAGATGGATTTAGGGGAGAGGCACTCGGCTGAGACCAAGGAAATTGTTTTTAACTGCGAGGTTCTGCCAGCAACTAAATCTTTAATGTTGGGCAAGTTACTTAATCTCTCTGCAGTTCGTTTCCTTATGGCTGTGATGTTTTCCCTGCCTGAGAGTGGATAAATCCATTCACCCATGTGTGTGTGAGTTGCTTGGATGCTACCATATCTCTGATCTCCTTGCTGGAGGAAGGAAGGAAGGGCACATCCTCCACACTGCTCTCAGGGAAGCTGAATCCATCACCACTTCAGAGAATCCCAAAATGTGGATGTTCCCATGATGGGAATGTCCCCAACCTTGCTCCCACCCAGAAAAAAGAGGAAAATGGCAATTTTATTTTGCTAAGGAGATAAGGATGAGTGAGCTTGTATCTTGAGAGACCTTTCCAGGCATGTGGTCGTACTCAAAATTGTTAAAGGAGATAGGGATACCTCTGGTAAAAGGCTCTCAAGAGTGATGTCATCATGAGCCTGTCCAGGGGGGTCAGCAGAAGTGGCAGGAGAGTGATGGGCAGCTCTTTAATGAGGGGAGACGGAAATCCCCCCATCTGTGAGCTAGAACGGGCTCTCTGATGAGGGCAGGGATCATGGGCAGTTGTAGTGAAGACTCCTGTTTAGTGGCCTCATCCATACCTGTCAGGGAGCCCTGAGGTGGTTGTTTCTATGGAAATGACTTTTCATTTTCCTGGCACATCATCCTTGATGATAGTACCAGGCACTGAGTGTCTCTGGAGCAGCCAAGTGCTTCCAGCTTGGGAAACCTTGGAACTGGGGCAGGTTGGTCTCCACTTTGTTGAAGGAGGGACTTTAGAATGACTAAATTCTAAAATGACTTTAGAATTAAGTGGAATCTTTCATTCTTGTCTAGTGAAAATTGCCCCCTTTTTTTTTTTTTTCACCAATATGATGCAGCCCTACATTTCTTTAGGGAAAAAAAAAAAAAAGGGCAACAAATGTCACCAAATCCAATTATTTTGGTGGAGGCACCTTGCTGCCCAACCTTGGGGGCAAGCTGGCCTAAGAATCTGCTAAGATCCTCTATGGCTATGCCTGGCAATGGTCAAACCTACTGCTTCCATGCTCATTTTCTGTTTTGTTCAAAACAAAAACATGGGGTGTTGGCCAATCAGGGCATGTATCTGTCCCTGAAACAAACAGAGTTGGGAAAGGTGGAAATGTTCCAACTTCCCAGGGAAGAATTCCATGGAAATGAGTGATAAAGTCAAGTGACCCTAGTGTGTCTCACACACCTGGGATTCCAAACACTGTCAGAGTCAGCAAGGCAGTATCGGGGCTGGATTTTATTGCAAAGCACTGTATCAAGTGCTTTCCTACAGTTGTTCCTGCATCTTCCCTCTACCCACTGTCAGCGGGTGGAGCATTTCCAAGCCAAAGCCTTTGGGATCATCCTCAAAAAGGAGGGAGTGCTGCACATGTACAGCGATGCCCGCGGCTGGACGGTGTTTTCTGTGCGCTGTGGACTGACGCAGCAGTTTTGCCCAGCCCAGCTATTATTTTACACAATCCCTTTTTTTATCCCTTTTGCAGTGGACGGCGGATTGTAGCGAGCAGCTTGATGGCAGCTGTTCCCCATCCCGAGGGAAGGGCTCGTCGTCTCACGAACACAACCAGGTAGGGTTTGTGTTTAGTTCCTCCTCCCCAGACCTTTTGTTTTTGTTTCTTGTACTGCCTCACCTGAGAGGTGCTGCCAGCTGCCCTCTCCCATAGAAGGGGAGACATGTCCCTGTGCTTGGCATCCCAAAGCTTGTTCCTGCCCAAACCATGGCAGGTGGGCAACATCCTGATGTGTGTTTGGATGCTTTCACCAGGAGCTTAAAGGGGAAAAATAAGGAGGGTCACATTTATTCCAGAAGCGTTCTTATTGCCACCTGTGCAAAGAAGCTGTTACGAGCCTCAGAGCTGACTTGGAAGCATGAGATGCAGCTGGAATGAGGGGTCTTTGTGTAGCTGGGCTTCTCAGTGTGCTGCAGCACAGGGAGGGTGTTACAACAAAAAGCATTAAACAACTGAGAGGGTGAGCTGGCAGAAGAAACAAAATTGCACGTGCTGAGAGCCTGTGTTGGTCATGCAATGACAGGAACCAGGTGTGAGTCAGTTTTGGTGCTTGGATGTGGTGTGAACACAAGTGAGGAGTGTTTACCAAGCAGTG
This sequence comes from Nicator chloris, assembly GCA_013400495.1. Lineage (NCBI taxonomy): Eukaryota > Metazoa > Chordata > Aves > Passeriformes > Pycnonotidae > Nicator > Nicator chloris. The sequence continues at coordinate 136,698 of WAAE01003418.1, read as the reverse complement.
CTGGAAGTGCCTGTCCCTCCTCACGTGAGTGCCCCCATAGAAGAGGGTTGGGTAGGGTGGGGGCTTGTGTTTGATCATTGTCATCTGGTTGATGAGCTGCTGTGTCACCATGAGACCATCAGCTCTGTGAGAGCAGCATTTGCCTGAGGAGATGTGAAACTGAGGCATTTGAGGGAAGGGGAAACAGCATTTCCTGCTGTAGCTGATGGATGTCCCACCCAGAGAAGTGGCTTCAAGTTGGTGGCTTTCATGCTCTTGCCCTGCTTGATGTCCTCCAGATTCAGTCTCGTGTGTGGGGTCCATGAGGGGGAACTTGGGACCCCCTTGAAGAGTGTACAAGAGGCTGTGCCAGTCTGAGCAGGGCACGTTGCAGCTCTCATTTTGGGCACAGCTTCCTCCCACATGGAGCCATGCTGGAACTTCTTGGCTGAGGGATGAGGGCTCAGGCATCCCCTCCCTGCCATGGTCCCAGGATGCTGGTACAACCTCTAACAACACCTGCACCCAACAAAGACAGGGTGTTGTTGTGTAGGAGGGTGTGTGCAGAACAGAGGCACTGCTTCTTATGAGCTCCTGAAGGTGCCAGACGGAACTGTGGATTTAATTTATTACAGCTTTGATCTGCTTCAAAATATTCAGCAGCAAAACCTCTTCCAGGCTCCCTCCCAGCACTGCAGACAGCTGCTGGATGTTCAGCTGGGAGGCTGGCCATTTCCGTCAGGCTTCCTTGGGTGGATTAGGGGCTTTCCCTGGGGAAGAAGGTCCCTGGCTCTTCCCCCAAGGGCTCTGCTGACATGCCAGTGGCTGGTTGGGACCACAGGAGGATGCAGGAGTCATGCATGGGTGTTACTTTCCTGACATCCTCCATGTGCCTGGTGCCGTGCACTCTTTTGTTTCAGCTTACATGGGTTTTTCTGGTTTTCTTGCCTTCCCCGCCCCCCCCCCCCCCCCCCCCCCCCCCCCCCCNTCCAGCAGAAAAAAGAAAAAATTGCTTTCCCTTCCCCGCCCCCCCCCCCCCCACCCCGGGAGTTAAATGTATTTGCTCTCCTCCTACTGCTCCTTTCCTAAACACAAACACCATTCGCTGATGCCCAAGCTGCTTACCCTGTGTTTGGGCTCTCTCCCAGCCTGCAGCAGAGCTAGTAATTATCTCTCTCCATGTTTGGCTTCCTTTAACTGTGAGTAACAAATTTTCCTTGGCACCAAAGAGGAGCTGCAAGCTATTGTTTCTCTGTCCAGGCAAGCATTTCTCTCACTGTCACTGCTATGTGAGCGAAACGCTGCTGGCAAGGACCAAGTGCAGTTTATTACCATTTCTGGCTGTTTTCACTATAATCTTTCAATATTTTTGTTAAAAAAATCATTAATAAGATGTTTGTCTTGAATTTAAATTATTAATCATTTTTCCAACCTGCTAAGGAAGAAGGCAGCTATTTCCCCGTGGAGGAAGGGGTTGGATTTTGGAGGTGGTTTTTTTTGTTTTGTTCGAGGTTGGTTTGGTTTCATTTGGTTTTGGGATTTTTGGTTTGGGGTTGTTTTTTTTGTTTGTTTGTTGTTTGTTTGTTTGTTTTGTTTTCTGGGGTGGTTTTTTGTTTTTGTTTGTTTGTTTTGATGGGGTTTTTTGGTTGCAGTTTTTATGTATTTGTGGCGTGTGGGCAGAAAATGGAATTCCTAGTTTTCCTATTGTGTTTCCAGCTGAGATCTCTGCATTGCCAGTCTTAGTTGAAAAATACTTGGATGTGAGGTTTCTGCTGGCTTCAGCTAATGTGAAAATGTGGGTTATGTATCAGTGACCATGGTATGCCTCACGTGGTTCTCACCTGGCTGTCAGAAAGGGCATTTATATGGAAATCTAGGTTAGCCTTGGAAATATATTCAGCATGTGGTTCATTTTCTGTGAAGACAGAGTAGTTCAGGCTTGCTTTTTCAGAAGTAATTGGCTTCCTAAAGGTTATAGGGAAGCCTAGAGAGAAGATGACTTTCCCATGCCTGAAAATCCCCCTATGCATCCCTGAGTACTCAATGCTTTTGAAATTCTGGGTTGTATGATCCATCAAGGCTAAGAAAAAGAAAAGAAAGATTTTGTATGTGTGTTATGCATTTATATATAGAGTGTGTGTGTATATGAGCATCTACTGGTTGTTGTACAAGTGTGGGGCTGAGAGCAATTCCTGAATAAAATACAATATAAGGGTAAAAATGAAGTGTCTTGATGCAACCTGCAGTCCAGGATATTCCCGTATTGCTGGTTTCTGATGTTGTTGGGTGTCTCTGGAAGAGGGCACCCCAGACTTGTCCGGCTCTTGCACTACTTGGTGAGACGTATTAGCAGCTGTTTGAGACTTATATGGATGTCAGTACCCATAGGCTGCCACATAGGGATCCCATACAAAGCGGTGGCTTAAAAACAGAGAAAAATTCCCCCTGAAACCTCCTGGTCTTTCCAGTTCTGTGAGAAGATGGTCTGCTCCTGGGGGAATCTCATGAAATACCTTTTGTGAACTCATGTGCTGAGAAAATCCTGGTCTCACAATTACATTCAGCTCATCTGTAATTCTTGTTTCCTACTGGGATCTCTCTGCTGCATGGCATGGCCATGTTCCACTAAACCCCCAGGAAATTTGCCAGGTCTCACCACGTGTGAGCTTCTGGGGCAAAGACCAGGTACTCAAAATACTATTTGAACACCTTACTGTCTCTAAAAATGAGGAAGGTTTAGATAATGGAATAATTTTAAACCCTTTTATGTTTTGATTTTTTTTTCCTTCCCCAAAAAGAGCCAGTGGGAAGTTTTTATATAATACTTTATTTGCATTCCCCTTGTGAGGCTGTGGCGAGTAGGAAGCTCTTTGATATATTTCTGAGAGCAATTCATTAAGTAAAAGAATTCTGATATGGTGCATATTGAGGGAACCAGCAGAGCTCTTGGTACATGAAAGGCCTGGCAGGAACTCCATCCCAGGCCCCCCTTATGTAAAGGGCATTAACAAAAACCAGAACAACTCTGCAGGTTTGTGCCATTTCTCCAGACAGTAGGAGAGGGAGAGCTGAAAATCCTCCTGCTTGGCCAAGCCCCTCCCTTCCCCCATGGTGGCTGGCTGTCACCCATCATCACCCAGCAAAAACCTGTGTTGTTAGCAGTAAACAGGACTTCCTTTCTTTCCACTGCTTGTGTCCATGCCCCACCAGGTGCAGCAGGAACTTGGTATGGGGTTTGGGCCCTCAGAGGCTTTTGCATTGATGGTCATGTTGCCAATCCACTGAGCAGTGAAGGAGCAGGCAGATCACACCTGATGATCCCACACCTGCCGCGTGTGTAGATCACACCTGACGATCCTGTTCTCCCTGAGGAGCTGGTGGTGAAGGAGATGGCTTGGTTTGCCCTCCTGTTAAACCAGCAGAAACAGCAGCATGTGGTGGCAGGGTGGGGCGGTGGGTTTGCACTCTTGGGCCTTGGCTGGAGATCATACTGCCTGGAGTAAAGAGCATCCCTAACTGTGCTAACGTTAGAGTTCTGACAAGGGCCCAGAGAGACAAGGAAGAACGGCTTCCCACTGGGAAGGAGAGGGTTAGATGGGATATTGGGAAGGAATTGCTGGCTGTGAGGGTGGGGAGGCCCTGGCACAGGGTGCCCAGAGCAGCTGTGGCTGCCCCTGGATCCCTGGAAGTGTCCAAGGCCAGGCTGGGCAGGGCTTGGAGCAACCTGGGATAGTGGAAGGTGTCCCTGCCCATGGCAGGGGGTGGAATGAGATGAGCTCAAAGGTCTTGTCATTGCATGTCCATGTCTTGTAGTCATGGCTGGAAAAGCTGCCACGTTGCCAAAGGAAAAGCAATAGGAGGTGTGGGGTGATTGTGAAGGATGGGGGTGTGAAGGCTGTCTCTTGGGTAACAGCAGATTTCAATGCACAGAGGAACTCAGATTTAATGGAGAGTAAAAAATCAAATTATCTGTGCAGATTTCTTTCGCATTTCCAGAGAATATTTTTTTGCAGGCATCAGTGCTGCTTGACTTTCTGGGATCAACCACCAGGAGATCTGCCCTGGTGGGTGCTGCAGAAGCAGGTAGGAAGGGGTCATGGTCTTGGACAGGGGCCATGTCACTGGGTCCAAATAACTGAAGTTGGCAGTCGAAATTGTCCCACTGGCTTAAGTCCAGTGACATCAGCAGGCAGCGTGTAATGCCCCAAATTCTTGGCTAACCAGATAGGGCTGGAGAAACAGTGGATTGGCAGGATCTCTTGACTAAAATTTTAATTCATTTTCCCTGTGCTGGTAGACAGCCTGTGTCTCTCTTGAGTTGCCCATCCTTGGGTCCAGATCTGAAAGAAAATGAGAGGGATGATTCTGGAAGGACTTATAGAAATTACAGAATCTTAAGGGGGTGGAATGGACGTTAAAAATCACCCACCTGCCATAGGCAGGGATGCCTTCCACTAGAACAGGTTGCTCAGGGCCTTATGTGCTATAAGCACTGCCAAGATTGGGGCATCCACAGCCTCCCTGGGCAGCCTGGGCCACTGTCTCACCACCCTCACAGTACAAACATTCTTCCTAATATCCAGTCTAAATTTCCCCTCTTCAATTTGTACCCATTGCTCCCTGTCCTGTCACTATAGTTCTTGATGCAGAGTCCCTCTCCAGCTTCCCTTTAGGCTCCCCCTGAGGTACTGGAAGGTGCTGTGAGGTCTCCACACAACCTTCTCCAGGCCGAACAGCCCCAACTTTCGCAGCCTGTCTTCACAGGTGAGGTACTCCAGTCCTTCTGTTAACCTCATGGCCTCCTCTGGACTTGTTCCAACAGTTCCGTGTTTGGGGAATATGTTTGGGGCTCTCCATCTCATTGGCCTGTTCACGTTGTAGCCCAGGGCCAGTTTGTACACTGAATTTGGCTGAGGTTGTCCACCATGCTGAGGATCTGTTGGGGTAGGTGGATGCTGGCTGATGCTGCAGACATTTTTTGTGTTTCCAAAAGAGGAAGAGAAAGCAAGAGACAGCCACTGGCTTTGCCAGTGAGTACATGTTGATGTATGCTTGCCTAATGGAGGAAGAAAGAACTTTAAGTGGGGTGACCTACCTATGACCAAAGAGCAGCTCTGAGAAAACCAGTCACTTTTCTGCCTGTAATTGCTGGGTGACACTTCCTCGTTTAGTGAAGGCAGCCCTGCTCAATTATGGTTGTAGAGGACTGCTGAGAAAGGAGTCAAGTCCTTTCGCTAATGTGTAGGCGTAACTTTCCCTGGGACTTCTGTTTGGGCTCGGCCTCGTGAAGCAGCAGTGCCTCGTGAAGCACACACCTGCTTGGGTGTCAGGAGGTCCGGGAAGGAGATGCTTCACTGCTTTGCTGCCTGCTTTGGAGAACTGTTGCTGCTTACTGAGGGTGGGGGGAGGTGTATTCTGGGCCTGGTGCCACCAGTGACTGACATGAGAGGACATCTTGTCACCCTCATTTTCCACTTGGGTAGAGGAGACTGGGTGATCCCTGTCTGCCCATTGTAGAGCTTCCCACACTCTCATTTTTGTAAGACTTGATTTATCTTTGAGGTCTCCGTCTTTCCAGGTCTGGATGAATAGGTCAGTCAGTACTGAAGCTCTAGGCAGGGAAGGGATGACATGAGCCATTTCCTCTGAGGCTGGGACAGGGTCTTGCTGATGGGTTTCCATAGCATGTCTGGAGTTCTCAGGGCCATCCTGAGAGCCTTCAGTGTTCCTCCTCTTCATCCTTGTGTGTAAATGAGCTATCTAGCAGATCTGGGCTACCATGACTGTTCCAGTGTTGTCCAAAAAACACAACCACAAAGGCTTGATCCTTTCCCAGGTTGTCCAGAAAGATCTTGCAAGCTTAACCTCCTACTTCCAAGCCCATCAGGTCCTTTGGTCCTGTATTGTGACACAAGTGTAGATAAAACCTTACTTAGGCTGGTGGAAGAAGAGCTCAAAGTGATGTTTGGTGTCCCTTCTGCAGACTGGAGAGGGCTGGGGAAGGTGGACATAGACCTGGGAAGGGAAGGAACAGAGCCAAAGGAGTTGGAGTTTCTGCATGACATTTTTATAGCAGTTTCTGATGTTCTTACAGCTTTATGTAATACTTAGAGAAGAAAGAAGCTAGAAAGTTTACCCTACTAAGATATTTAGAGTAGTCTTATGGTTGGTTTTTTTGTTGTCGTTGGTTTTTTTTAAGGTGTATTTTGAGTTATTAATTATACCTTTGGTTTTCCTTATTAAAATTGGAGTGTTTTTTCTGGAATAGGTCTAGGGAGATACTTGGACTGGACTGCAAAAATTGCACTGCAAAAATTCTGCATAACGGGAAGATTTGGCAGCAGCACAAATTGGGCATGTGAAAACCTCCACCGCAGAAAAACCTCAGAAGGGGCCTTTTACACAATAGCTGTTTTCTGTTCTGACCAGGAGTAAGATCAAAGTTGAGGAACCATTTGAAGGACACTGCACAACTTGATCTAGGGATCTTCTCAGTGCAGATGTGAGACCTTGTTATGCTGGAGAATATCTCAGAGGTTTTTGGGGGCCTGAGAACTGTGCCAGCTTCCTGTTGTTTTTTCCTCTGGCCCATCTATGAATGCTGTACATTCAATACTGAAATTTTTACATGCAATTGGACATGGATCCCATCCAGAATCTACTGATATCTTCAGGACACTGAAAACTTATGCTGCTGCCAGGGTTGATCTACATCTCTACCAGCACAGCCCACTTCATCCATACTTATCTTCACTGAGAGCAACTACGTAGGTGATCACTGTGTTTCCATTTATGGCTTCTGCACTGGGGAAACTTATCTTCTTTTTCAGCAAATAGGATTTTCAAACTTGCACTGAAGCAGCAGAAAATATTAACTCTTGAGCTGGCAAAGGCAGCAGGATTAATTAGTTCATGCCTCAAAGAGCTCACTGCAAAGGTGAAAATTGCAGTGTAAGTGAAACATATGATTATTGCTAATTAAAATGCAAATGTTAGATTTGACAGCTAGTTGCTGAAGGAGAACTGCTGGCAGTGGTAATGTACATGAGCCTGGCTGTTCCTGAGAAGGTGCAGAACTTGGTGAGAAGGATTGGCAAGGGTTTGAGCAGCTTCTGGGAATCAGTCTCTGGAGGGATGGTGTTTTCCATCCCAGTCCCAAAGTGTGGCTCAGAGCTCCCCTCCTTCTGGTGAGTGTAGACCACAAATGGTAGGTGGACAAGCCCAAATAAGATCTGTCAGCAGGAGTTCAAGGACTGTTTGGGGAATTGGGAGAGACTGGGAGAGCCTTGGTTTTTTGAGGGCATGGCAGAGTAACAGGGCCAGATGATGGGGAATTGGGTCAGCAGGAGGCAAGGGGTAGAGAGCTTTGTGCAATTACAGCTGTTTTCTTCAGTGTTTGTCAGCTTTGCCAGTCAACTCTGCTCCTGCAGCACAGTGGGCTTGCTTAGCAGGAGCTGTGAGTGGAACATACGCAGGTCGTGGTGCAGGATGGAGGAAGAGCAGTGCCACGTCTCATCAGTGCCAGGCCATGGCTTTCTGCTGGACTCCAGCTGCCTCTGGAGTCTGGGAATGGGTTTTTATGGGCTTTGCAATGATGCTGGAGAAGGGGTTTTGCTGCTTGGGTGTTTTTTTATGGAACAACCATTACCTGCATGTTCTCACCCACTCCTTAAGCATCACCCATGGGGTTGGTGTGAGCAGCCCAGCTCCCACAGAGGGCCTGCAGAGAGTGTCCACTTTAGCATGAAACGGCTTTATTACAGGACAGAAAGCCATCAGAAATGTCTGGCATCGTTTCTGGGGGCCGTATTTTCATTCTGGAGATTTCAGTCCCCCTCAGTACGGTATCAGTAAAAAGGTGTTGATCTATGGCAATCAGTCAGAAATTTTGGGAAATACCGAGTTTGGCTGTGCTGGTGAGTTTGAACATGAGTGTAATCAGGGTATACTCAGTTTGGACCATTCACATCTTCAGCAGACGTTTCAACAGTTTCTAGTGTAGCAATTTTATTTTAAAAACCATTTGGTTTTCAATACCAATAGTATCAGTGCTTGATAAAGGTAAGGAAGGTAAACAGGGTGAAAGCTCCAGGCCATGAGTTAGAGCCAGGAGACAAGCTGATTTATTAAGATCACCTGTGGTTGTGATCTAACTGGCTTGTGCTTTATCCAGTGGCATTTCTTGGTGGACTTTGATGCATGGTGATACCAATATTCTTGTTTCTCACAACGGTTTTATTGTGGCCAGCTGCCCTTCTGGAATTTGCAACATCTTGGATTGTCTGCAGAAAACCACACCTAAAAGATTGGTCTACTGAATGTAAGTGAAGAGTTTTTATTTTCAGTGTGTCTTTGGAAGCAAAGGGTGCATGTGCTGACCTGATCACTGTAGCATTTGGCACAGAAATTTTGTGTCTGTGCGTGAACAAGATGTTCAGTGTGTAGGATACAATTAATCCTTCAAACATCAAGCAGTGAAGGTGCATTTCTTCCAGACACCTTTTCAGTTGGTGCACGTCTTTCTCATGTCAAAGGAGGTATTTCTCACTTCTCAGGATGCCTACAAGGTTGGCTCTTCCCCAGGGCTTCCTAAAGTGGCCTGCCTGACATCCACCACAGTGTTTTTCCCTTCATGCCAATTGAACAACTCCTTTTGCGCCATCTGGTATTTCTCAGCCATTGGGAGACTTGGGTCAGGGTATGATAAGAAGGGAAGAAGGTGCTTTACCTATCACTGGCAATAACCACAACCTTTTTAATTTCATTTATACACAGCTTGAAAACCAGATAATCACCTCTTTTGAAGTCAATACAGTGATGTATTTGAACTTGCTTGAAACTTACTAGGTTGTAGAGTGGAGAATGTCCAGCTGGAGCAATGTAGAAGCCAGCACTGGAGTGTTTTGCTTCCAATTCCTTGTGTTGGGTGAATACTTCCATGTTTCATGTGCATCAAGGTCCATGTTGGACCACCGGGTAGCATCACCTTAGGTAGTTTAGGTTCTGCTGGGCAGTTGTCTTCCTGCCTCATCCAAATCAGGTGGCAGTGGTGGAGCTGGGACCTGGTCTGTGCCCTGAAATAGGTGGCCTGGCCTTGGCTGTTGTGTTCAAAAGCAGTTTGGGTGTTGAATCCTTTTGGCTTTGAAGGCTGAAGTCGCCCTGCCCTTGCCTTATACCATGGCAGTGTCTGCAGAACCTCATGTAGCCCCATGAGAATGTCTGAGACATGAGAAACCCTCTTGAAGTTGTCAGGTCTCACACTGGTCCTAAAACACAGTCTTCTCTTTGTATTTCCCAGATTTGCAGAGTACTTGGAAGAGTTGAATATTCTCACGTTGTGATATCATGGGGTTTTAATCATTTTAAGTAACTTGAAAAGCCTTTCCCAAGCCTCTGAGCAAAGCTTTTGGACCAATTCCCTTGGCAATATCCACCTTTCTCCCCAAGAACCTTGTGGGTTGTTTGGGTAGAGCTGGTCAGGTGCGTTATTCTGGTTTTCAGATGAGTCATTATGCCTTGAGGGCTGAACAAGAAACCTGCAGTTTGCTTGACAGCACAAGTGAGAGAATAAAGGAGAACATCAGGCACAGCTCCTTAAGAGACAAAAATAGCTATTTGTGTAATGTGTCTCCTGGTGAGCTACAAGAGTCCTCAGCCATGTAAATAACTGGACTCCAACAGTGGACTGAGCAGTGGGAAAACTGACTGAGAAGTTTATTTGGGCCTGGGAGTGGAATGGAATGGAATGGAATGGAATGGAAATGGAATGGAAGTGGAAATGGAAATGGACCCTGAGATTAGCTCAGCTGGTCAGAGCACAGTGCAGAAAACACCAAGGTCATGGGTTTGATCTCCATATGGGACATTCACTTAAGAGTTGAATTGATGGTCCCTGTGGGTCCCTTCCAACTCAGAATATTCTGTGATTCTATAAAGGAATGGAATGGAATGGAATGGAATGGAATGGAATGGAATGGAATGGAATGGAATGGAATGGAATGGAATGGAATGGAATGGAATGGAATGGAATGGAATGGAATGGAATGGAATGGAATGGAATGGAATGGAATGGAATATTTCAGTTGGAATGTACCAACCAGCAGCCAGTCCAACTGCCTGGTCGATTCAGGGCTGACCAAAAATTAAAGCATGTTATTAAGGACATTGTCCAAATACCCTTCAGCAGCTTTAGAGGATGTGGGGTTGATGAACATGCATAATCAATCCTCATGAAGATAGAGAATGTAAGCATTATTTTTCCCATGTATTTTTATGCATACACTAGAGCACTAGGACCAAATCTTACCTTCATCAGAGCCTCCCACAGTGTCATCCCTTTGCAACATGTAAATAGAGCATGTTAAAGGACTCAGAGGAAGCCCCACAATCAGGATGCTGGTCATGGTTTTGTAGGTGCAGGCACAAGTGGCCTGGGAGCTGTAGTGCTCCTGTTCCACCAGGTTGGTGGTTTTGGAGCATGTGGGACGGAGTTGCCCTTGACTAAAGCAACCTGTTTGTTATTTCCAGGAAGAGAGGGATCACAGCAGCAGTGGGAGCACAGGATCCCGGTCAGGGTCAGGCTCCAGGCAGGGCTCTGGATCCAGGTCTGGCAGCCACAGGAGAAGCAGCCAGTTCAGGCAATCAACCAAGGTATAGCCGGTAGTGATGTGCTGAAGTTGTGTCCTGTGCTTGCTGCTTCCTGGAGGCATGCCCCTCACGACACGTTTGTGGTGTGTGTCACACGTAGGTGTGGGTGCGTGTCAGCTGTGAAGGACACTTCAAAGACTTGTTTAATTCACTCATGATGTGTGACCCACTGAGGTGTGCTGAAAGCCTTAGCACTGGGAAAGAAGTCCCTAGTCAGCTGGTTAAGTGCAAAGGAAATCAGGGGTTTTTTCTGTATTTGAAGTCTTGGAGTATTTCAGTTTTGGGAAATCAAGGGATGTCTGTAATTATTTGCTGGTAGGTCTTCAGGATAAGTTGAAAGATGAGTGGACAGCATATGGATGGTGTTAAATGGTGACCTTGAGTCCAGCTGCTTTCTGTGTGAGCTGTCTGCAGGGCTAGATGGGGAGTTACCATCATTCCCTGCAAAAGACTGTAAGAATTCACTTTTTATATAGGTTTAGTTCCATCCTTGAACTCAGACTAAGGACCATTTCTGTTCGTTTCAGTCAGCCTGTGTCCTCCTGTCTTCTTGTGGAGTCACTCTCCTTATGCACACGTGAGCACCAGTTGTGCCAGAAGTGGATGGCAGATTCTGAGGTTTGGAACCAGTGGTCAAAGTCCTGGTCCATTCATCCATTTCATCCTCCTGAAGGTCTTGAGGAAATAGCTTTTCCTTCTGAGCCACGCTGTGGTGGGAGAGGACCCACAGAACCAGGTTGTATCTAGGAAGCGATGGTCCTTTCTGGTGGGAGTGAGACTCAACATATCCTTTCCTCTTTGAGCAGGGATAATACTGTCTTCCTCAAAATTTCTATATTTTTATCTGTATTTTTCATATGAAAACGTGCAGTTTTCAACAAGGAAGCTACGAATTGGAGCCTTCTCAGACAGTTCAGTATCTATCTCATCTTTTTTTACTTTCTACCAAAGTGCAGCCAGGGGTTGTAGGCAGCCGAGAAGGAGGAAAAGTGGGGCAAGCTCCTCAAGCTCAGAACTGAAAAATGCTTAAGTAATACATGCCACAGGATAATCCCTGAATTTATAGCAGGGACCCAGGTGGCCACTTGGTGTTGTTCTGTGTGCAGTGATGACTTAACCTGGTTACAGTTGTGTAACAAAGGACATGATTTCGTATTTGTTTTCTGGAAGATGGCAATGAGGAGCAGCGAGAGGTGGGACGCTGAGCTGGTCTTTGGAAAGCTGCTGCATGCATGCAAATGCTGACTTTGTGGGGAATTTGCTGAAGCTGCATGCATGGTAAACAGCCAGAGTCCACGTGGGCCCGTCCCTCTGTGTGTGGGCAGCTCCAGGGGCTGGGCAGCAGTGGATGGAGGTCATTTGTGCAGGAGGACGGAGGTTGTGGACGTGCATTTAAACCACACTGTTTGCAGGATGTGCTTTACTGGATGTTTTGTCTCTCAGAATACTGGTGTTACTCTTGAAAGCATCTCTCTCAATTATCATTCCGAGTGAATTAATTAATTTTCAGCAGTACTACCTCATTCTCAGTGAAAAAGATTATCTAAAGCTGAGGGTTGGGTCACTGGGAGCTTCATGTTAAAATTGCTGATGGTTATAATTGCAGTCCTGGGAGGACTGACAGCAAGTCACTGCTTTTCTTAAATACATGCAATTTTTAACCTTTTTTTGTACCTGGATTTGAGAATTGGCTTTTTGAAGTCTTGTTATTAAGTCTCTGCACTATGCTGTGAGCATTTCAGTAAGCTCCCTGCAGCACAAGGCTGCAAGGCTGCTCCCTGTCCTCTGAGCTGACACAGAGACTGGTTCTAAAGACAGGTCATAGAAGACCAAAGGGTGTCTTGAAATGGCCACAGTGACTCACGACTTAATGACAAGGTGTGTTGTCTCTGGGCCCTGGTGCCATCTTTGTGGGATCTAGCTGATGTTTGGAGTGTCTCCGAGAGGTTATGGGCACATCTTCTAGGAGGACCAGGTTTGAGTGAGAGCATCCCACTGCTGCCTTGGACCTGCCTGACCTCCTCGCCACCTGAAATGGATTTGTCTGCAGGAAGAGGTTTCTCTCCTTTGTGTGGCAGCTGTGATAGCCTGTGCATGTGTACTTCCATTATACTGCATTTCGATGCGTGTAAGGATTTTAAAAAATAATTCCTCTCCTTGGTGGGGGAAAATCGTGCTTACATTGCCTAAAATAAAAAGCTCATCTTTTGTAACTTATCACGGGAGTTATTATATATTTGTGAGGTATATTTGTTTCTGAGCAGAGACGTGTCAACTTGTAGATCCCCAGGGGTTAAAATCATAATCCATAACCCCCTTGGAGGAGACTAAAAAAGGAGCAATGTGTCTGTGTTTGGAGTTTCTGGTGTCTAAATTGGTTGTGCTGGAAATGGCTGCGAAGTGTAACCATCTGTTCACTGAGGACATGTGTCCCTGACATTGGTTGGGAAAGTGTTGCTCACTTTGTGAGCAGATTGAGCTCTGGGACTTCATTAAGAAATGGTCACATTTTTAATGAGTTTCTAATATTTTGGTTAATATTAATAATCTCAAAAATGCCAGAAGTTATATGATGGAGAACAGATGAAATCCACCTTCTCTAGCATGTGTTTTTCCAGAGTGAGACCATTTGGACTGAGATGCTTAAATAATCTGAATATGTGCAAGATTATGAGTAATCTGAATAAGAGATGTTGAGGGGGAAGTTGGTTAATATGGAACTCCCTATGTGCAATGCATTTAATCCACCCAGACTGAGTCGAGTCTGATTTCTTGAATGGTCTTGAATGGCAAAATCCAATCTGCTTTACTTCACCTGTAGAGGATGGAGAGGGCAGCCCTCTTTGTGCAGGGAGGACATGTGAGGGCTGGTGACTGTGAACTGGCTTTGAATAACGAATGTGAGGTTTTTGCTTTAGATGCTCATGCTTTGGGTTGTCTGTCCATTTTGACAAAAGCAGCTGCACAGGAAAATTCAAGGTGTTTCGCAGCTGGCTGGAGGTTTCTTACAATGGCAATGGGGAAAGGCCCTGGGGGTGCTGGTGCCAGCAGCTGGACATGAGCCCAGGGTGCCCAGGTGGGCAAGAGGCCGATGGCCCCTGGGCTGTCCCAGCCGTGGTGTGACACAGCCCCAGGGCAGGGCCCGTCCCCTGGGCTGGCACTGCTGGGGCACCTCCAGTGCTGGGGACAGCTCTGGGCCCTCAGGACAGGAGAGACACCGAGGGGCTGCAGCGTGTCCAGGGCAGGGAACGGAGCTGGGGAAGGGGCTGGAGCCCCAGGAGGGGCTGAGGGAGCTGGGAAAGGGGCTGAGCCTGGAGAAAAGGAGGCTCAGGGGGGACCTTGTGGCTCTGCACAACTCCCTGCCAGGAGGGGACAGCCGGGGGGGTCGGGCTCTGCTCCCAGGGAACAGGGACAGGAGGAGAGGGAACGGCCTCAGGCTGGGCCAGGGGAGGGGCAGGTTGGATATCAGGAGGAATTTTGTCACAGAAAGGATTGTTAAACATTGGAACAGGCTGCCCAGGTCATTGGTAGAGTCCCCATCCCTGGAAGTATTCAAGGAATGCCTGGATGTGGCACTCGGTGCTCTGGGCTGGGTGACAGAGGGGGATCAGGCACAGGTTGGAGTTATCTTGGAGGTCTTTTCCAACCTAAATGATTCTGTGATTTTGTGAATCTCAGCCTGCTCCCTGGACCTTGATGGATTGTGGATGTGGACATGGGGCAGGAGGACAGGGCTGGAGTCAGCTGAGTTTGTGCATTGTCTGCTCCGTATTGTGCACAGCTCTGTGTCCCCAAGGCTGAAACTGTCATTCCTTGCCTTCACGGTGCACTTCTGCAGCAGGTGAGGGGTCTCTGCATTGCATGGATTCACACAGGAACACAGGGTCCCTTGTGCAGAGCCAAGACACCCCCATGGCTGGTGGGAGAGGCTGTGCCCTGGTCAGGATAGCTCCATGTGCCTCCCGGCGAGTAACCACCTTTCTGTCTCTCCTAGAATGGCAACAAGGAGGGCAACCTTGACATGCTGGGCACAGACATCTGGGCTGCCAACACCTTTGACTCCTTCAGGTAAGCTGGTTTTAAAATGCTTTAAGAGACAGATGGACCCCTAAGTCAGATCGTACCTTGTCTTAGCCCTCACCAGTGTGTCCATCCTGCTGGTACCCAGGCACCAGAGAGTACCCTGGTAGTACTGACATCACTGCTCCTCCTGCTCCCCATCCCCATTTAGCCTGTGGCACCAAGCACAATCTATTTAAAGCGTCCTGTGTGCTTTGGAGAGGTCACTGGATGGGTTTGCAGTCCAAACACCTGAAAACAGTACCAGTACAATTACTTGTACTCACCCCAGAGCTGCACAGGCAAGACTTGAGTCAGCTCTGAGCTGCTGCTCTGGGGTTTTACTCTCCCAAGACTTGAGTCAGCTCTGAGCTGCTGCTCTGGGGTTTTACTCTCCCAATAGTTGGAGGTAGCATCGTGTGTTGGGTTTTTAGCTGCTGGGAAGAACTCTTCAGCTGCTGTCTCAGCCTGGGGAAAGAAGTGAAATATCCTTTCTGACCAGTTTTATGCATAATCTGCAGGTGTTGAGTCACTGGAGCAGACAGGTTTTGCAGGACCAGAGAGAACATCATTTCATGGACCTGTTGCGATACCCTCTTGGTACAGAGAGCGAGTATATCTTGCAGAGTGTCTTCTGTATCAAAATTAGAGGCTTAGATCAAGCTGCAAGAGCTCAGCATACCTTAGAAAGAAGAGAAAATGAAAAGAGATGCATCAGTGTGAAGGCTTGGAGGCTCACATCCACATGCTCTGCAGGAGGGAGTGGGGAGTGGTGCTCCCAGAAATGCCAGCTTTCCTTGTCTCCAGGCTCCCATGTGCCCTCTGCTCTTCAGCTCGGTGGTGTTTAATTAGTAGTGGACTTCCTTTCTCTGTTTTTCCCTGTTTTTCTCTCCTAGTGGTGCAACGTGGGACTTGCAGCCTGAAAAACTAGATTTCACCCAGTTTCACAGAAAGCTGCGAAACACCTCCAAACACCCATTGCCTCACATAGACAGAGAAGGGTGAGTGCTGTCTCTGCAATACTGTGCTCTACAGGAAGGTCTCTAACTTCTCCCTTGCTATAGGAACTCTGGCTTGGTGGCACACCTCATGTAGAGGACCTGGGAAGAAACACTGGACTATTTACAGAGTTTGAGAATGCCATGATCAGTCTGTCTGGCTCCTCTGTCACCCAGTTCTGGGCTGGAGTGGAGTTGTTCTTTGTATTTTTGCATTGCCTGATAGATCTCAGTGTTTAAATAACTCTGGATCCAAGTCTCTAGATCCCAGTGTTCTAAATTTAAACATCTCTGGATATTGGAGGAAAGATCCTGGCTGAGTACTGACCTGGTTACAGTCTGTGAATGACAGGGCTTCCACTGTTCTTCCCAGCAAGAGTTCAGGGAAGGAGAGAGCATCAATGTGTTTCATAAAACTGTGAAAACATTCAACAACTCCTTTTGGTTGTGACAGCCTCCACAGGCTTCCCTGATAGTTGTGGATTCCTTACTGGTTATTGGTTGATCAAACCAAATAAATGTGTGCTGGCACCAAGTGGCTCGCCAGTGTTGCTTGGCTGGGTATCACCATTTCCCTGCAGATGGAGAAACAATCAGTCCCTGCCAGGAGGGTGCAGCCAGGTGGGGGTCGGGCTCTTCTCCCCTGTGACAAATGACAGGATAAGAGGTAAAGGCCTCACCTTGCATCAGGGGAGGTGTAGATTGGATATTTGGAACAGTTTCACAGAAAGGGCTGTCCAGCCCTGGCGCAGCTGCCTAGGGTAGGGCTGGAGTCCCCATCCCTGGAGAGATTTAAAAACCATGTGGATGTGGCACTCGGGGACATGGGTCAGTGGTGGCCTTGGCCAGGGGAGTGCTTGGACTTGGTGATCTTAGAGGTCTTTTCCAACCATAACAATTCCATAATTCTATAGATCAGGTTTTCCTCATACTATCACTCAGAGCATAGAGGAAATAAAAAATTAGAACAGGTCTAAAAGATGGGGTTGCAGCTGATGTTTGCAGGGATGGAAATCTCCTCTTGGAGACATCTTTCTGCTGATAATTTGGTTTTGCCAAAGTACTGGCCAGTGCCATATGCCTGGTCTGCACATCTTGTTTAGAGGACAAGTTCAGAATTGTTATTAGAACACTGGATTGGAAACAATTAGAAACATCCAGCCAGGCCAGGAATCTCATACCAGCCCAGGCTCAGGATCTGCCGTAGGCTCCTGTACCATACAGGGACAGGACGACTCAGACTATTTTTTCTGCTCTGTGAGTAAGGTATAGTGTAGGTTTATAAAGAGCAATTTTCAGAACATTAGGAACAATGTAACACTAAATTTCTAAGTCACCAAGTCTCTTCCTCAAATTCAATCCCATTTTTTCAGATGAATTTGAAAAATGAGATGAAGGGGCCCTCTGTAAAATAAGATATAATGTTCTTCCTCTGTAAAAGAAGATATAATATGCTCCGTGGTTGATGACGCTTGCCAGGTGATGCTGTCAGTGACATCTGCTATGTGCAGGGAGTTTGGAGCAGGGCTGGTGTTGTGGTTTTCCTCTGGTTCCTGCTGTATTGTGAATGCACACATTGCAAACAGATAGCAGAGGCAGTGTGGAGGTAAGGTATTTAATCACTCCTAAATATTACAGCTGTAAAAGTGGAGTAAGAATTAGTGTGTCTGCAGAAAAGTTAAGCAGTTGCTGTCAGCACACAACAGTGCATGTCCCAAAATGCATGCCATGTAAGTAACCTGGCTAGAACAGAGGAAGCACAAAGAAAGACAAAATTGTTCTTATTTTTTTAACTTCCAAAGCTGACTGTGTTGTGCATTCATCAGCTCTCCGTGGTGAATCTGTGCCGAGATTCAGCTTGCTGAGCCTCCATGAATCTCCACCTGCTAGCTAGGCATTTTCCTCGCTTGCTTGAATGGGAAGCTTTTTTTAACAGTCTAGCTGTACTGTGAAAAAAATAATTTGGTGGGGGGAAGGAGTATGCTGTTCAATGTGTGTTTTCAACACTAAAAGAACCATTTTATTCCTTAGTCTGATCAGTTGCCCAAGGCTGGCCATATAGTTACATCCAGTTGTGTGACCTCAAGTGACTTTTGGTTGGGTGAAGCATTTTCCTCCAGGAAGACATCTGCTTCTATTGGAAGATGCTGTTTGGTGGCGTGCTGAATAACCAAAAGTGGAGCAGTTGAGAAAAAGCGAGGAACTGTGCTGTGTTTCTGACCTGAATTCATCTGGCTTTAATTTCCAGTGCTAACTCTTGCTCTGCTTGTACTCTTCCAGATCAAACATCCTTTTGTAGCTGGTATTTTCTCTTCATTCCAGGTATCTCCCAAGCACATGTATCACTTGAGTTTTTCAGGTACTCTAAGGAATTTCTCTACCACCTCTTTGAAATGAGACTGCTGGCACTGTTTGCAGTCCTGTAGCTTGGGCTCAGCCATGCTGTCTCTAGAGGAAAGCTGCCTTCATCCCCCTAATCCCTGCCTCCTCTTCATCGCCTGCCTTTTTACCACAGTTCAGCATCAGACATTCAGCCTGGGACAGTCCCCATCCTTTTCAGATGACCTTTTGTTACAGTACATTTGTGTTCTGCACCTGCAGCTGGCATTATTTGTCTCCAGATAAGTGACATGATTTTTCACATCTATATAAATACATATATATACATGTTTTTTTCAGATGTGTGTTTCTATATGTGTATGTACACTATATTTTTACCTTGGTAAGTCAAAGTCAGGATTTCGCCTATGATGACAAGTCAAATTGTTGAACACCTCTGATTTCCAATAAATACAGAATCACAGAATGGTTTGGGTTGGAAGGGATCTTCAAGATCATCTAATCCAACCCCCCCGCCATGGGCAGAGACACCTTTTACTAAACCAGGGTGCTCAGGTTGATTAAGGTTGATTAAATTGCTTCCCTTCAGCTTGCTGGTTTTTGAGCCTGATACTTCAGCGCATGCCATTTTTCTCAATTTTTTCTTGCCATTTTCTCTAATTCCAGGATCTTGTTTTCTCTGACTTCTAGGCACTTCTAGGCACCTGGGTCTGCTGCTACCAAACTCTTTACTGTATCTTATTTAACAATATCTTACTTCTAACAGAGAAAAAATATTTTATCATTCTTGCATAATAAAAAAGATCATCTTTGTTGTTTATGGACGTAGAAGGATGATATTTATTGGCCATTCTTTTCTTTTTCTGTATTGTCACAAAAAAACTCTTTGCATCCAGCTAGTAATTATCTTTGGATTGTTTTTTTTTCATTTCTTGTTCCAAGAAAGTCCTTCAGCTGCCAGTTCTGTGTATGATGTGTGAGTGCCTGACTTCTCGTCCCAATTTCTTTGTCTTTCAAACTGTCTGTTTATATTTATATTGATTGCTGCTTCCTGTCTGAGGTGCATGTGTACGCTGATTTTCCGCACCTTTCTCAGCAGGGGAGCCAGAGCTCCCCTGGAGACTAGCAAATGCGCAGTGCTTCAAAGGAAACATATTTCATTACTCTTCTTGTGCTCTCATTTTTGCTGTCCAGGTCGGCTGTGCTTTCAGTTTTACTCGGTCTGGAAATCGAGTAACCCTGGACTCAGGACTGCCTTTTGGTTTTCTCACTGCTGCTACTATCAAAAGTGTTTGCAAGCTGTGGCAGATGGTGCAGGTGGAGAGGACTGAGCAAAGCATTTAATTTTGTATTAACAGTTCTACGCCTGCATGGGAGTGTTTTGGAGGCATAGCACACTTGCTCCAGAGAGCGCCTCTTTGTTTCCATGAGAGGCCTTTGCAGTAACAACTGATATCTCCCTTGTGCTGTAAGAGAAAATTAACTGTGCTTCCAGCGAGTTTTCACATGCTTTTGTTTTGTTTTCCTCTTGCCACAGGCTTGGAAAGGGGAAATATGAGGATGGTGACAGCATCAACTTGAACGACATAGAAAAAGTCCTTCCAGTGTGGCAGGTAGGTGATGAGGACATCTGCCCCTGCCACGGTGGGGACCAGCAGCAGCACTTTCCCTGCCTTGTGTTCCCTTAGAAAACTCTCCTCAGGAATGGGAAAGCTGCTGGGCTGTGGTCCTTCAGGGGCTGAGATGGAGATTCGTGCCTGTGGTTTCAGGTGTTAGTGCTGGGCAAGGGCAGTTACCACGCAGACTTTGTTGGGAGGTGATACACTGAGGGCACTATATACCTATGTATGTATGTGAATGTACACAGGCCTCGTATGTTGAAGAAAAGGAGATTCTGAAAAGCATTAACCCCCCCTGACAGCTCCAAAATAAATTGCTGTAAGGAAGCCAGAAGTGCCTGTGTGCTGACCCTGGTATTGCCCCTTTGGGGCAGTGCCCATGTTTATATGCAGTGGTAGTCCACGTGTGTGTTTCCTCCAGCCTGTTCTTTCCCCAGACTTCTCTTTACAGTTTTGGCACTTGTGGCTAAATGACTTCTGATGCGTGGATGTTGGGGAATAGTAGGATGAGACCCCACAGTTCAGAAGTCAAGTTGAATGAGTCAATTTGTCAGCATCATATCGTTTTCGATTTTACAGAACCCTAGCCCTCAAAGGAGCTGAGTTCCCTGAGCTAGGCAAGTTTCTAAGGATGCTCAGTGTGTTTTTGCTGAAACTTTGCCTCCAGAGTCAAGGATGAAAACATCTCATGTGCTGTGGTAGTGCTACCCTTTTCAGTGCTGAGCCAAGAGCTCGCTGGGCTTCTTGCTCACACATCATGTGAGGAAATTCTTTGCTCATCCTGCAGACCATGTGACAATCTGCTTTACTGTTTCTTTTGGGTGAGCTATTTGGCACTGAATACATGAAGGAGTGGAGAAGGGCAGCTGACTTTGGCAGGGAGGAGCACTGCCTGCAGCTGCTTCCTGCTCAGTCTCTTCCATGTTTGGTATGTCTGGACTTTAGGTCACAGGGAAAAAAACCATCAGGTTCAGCTGATACAAACCCCATTAATTCTGCAAAATAAGGTTAGTTTCCCTGGGGAATAATTGGAAATGAAGAATCAAACCATCTCTGGTGCAAGGAGCTAATTACCTTCAAGAGGGTTTTAATCAACAGCGGTTAAATAAGCCAGGTCCTCCTGGTCTGGTTATCATTTCATCATGTCCTAAGACTGCATTGAATACAATGAATTAATTCCAATATATGCATTAATATCTGGCTTAATTGTTGGTGTGACGTCTCTAAGCTGGAAGACCTAGTGAGAATGCTGGATTTGATGTTTTGTTTGTGCCTTGGGGCAGACTCGTGCAGTGCTACATTAATTTGCAGACGTGCTTACCTTGGCATGTAGAGCTAGTTATATGTGTCTGTGGGAGCTAGGACCCAGGTGCCTCTGGGTGAGGGTTTATCTTGTTCAACATGGACAAGTGAAATACTTGCAGACAGCTGGTTTAATCCTGACATATCATTGTTAACTGGATTTGAATGCAGCCATGCAATGCTGACAGTGATTTTACTGCTCTTTATCCCTTGTTTTAAATGGCTCTGTGGGGCAGTGAAGAGGTGGGGCATAAGGGAAGATATTCGCTTGTATGAGCCTGTGAAAGGAAAATCCCTCACCCCATGGGGTTGTCCCACACTGTTATGTTCGTGTTGCACCCTGAAGAAGAGGCTTTTCAGGTTGGTGGTATATAAACTGCTCTGTCTGTGTTTGAGAGCTCATGAGTTGCTTACAGGAGGCGTGCACAGATGGAGGGACCAATCTGAGCATCCTCTAGCCCCACTGGGGTGGTCTGAGCATCATCCAGTGTGACTGAACCAGTCCATGCATCCTCCAGCCCGACTGGGGTGGTCTAGGCATCCCCCAGCACAACTCAGATGGAAATGTTTTGCTGCTGTGTGTGCTTCAGCAGCTGTGGAAAGGTTGAAAGCACCACATTTGGGAGAGATAGGGAATCTTGCTTGCAGGCTTCTTGTGTGCCGTTGGTGTTAAGGTGTAATAGACGTAGGACATGAATCTAGAACTAATCTCCAGTGTACATCCAAGTCTGTATGGGTATCTCCAGAGAGATGCAGAGTCCCTAATTAAGCAGAATATTCTGGTTGTCTGGGGGTTGAGCAGACTGTTCCGGATACCTGGGTGTTAGTTAATATGTACATGAATTTTTCTGCTGGAATCTATCAATAGTATTTTAACAAAATATTGCAAGGAAAGCCTATGACTACTTGGCAGTTAAAAGGTGGAAAAATAAACAAAACAAAATAAGCCCAAGCGACCTTTCCCCAGATCCTCTTCTTTTGTTTGGAATTCGTGCATCCCAGTCCATGGGGATGCTCTCACAGCACGGTGTGCTCTGCCATCTCGTGGACATGCCCTGGCTCCACAAGTCCTTCAGCACAACTCGTAATTTGAAACTTTCTTTTGCCCCCTTCAAAATCCATCTGAGGTGCTTGTTTCTACTAGTGAATACGTTTTTATTTTTGAAAGCTTCATGGCTAGGAGCTCATGAGGTCATTGCCTTGGCTCAGCTCATGAGCCATAACCTCTTCATCTCTCCTCACTCATAAGAGTCTGCAGTAGGATTTGGGCACTAATTCACCAAAGTGCTGCCAGAATGACTCTTTTGAAGGTAAGTGCTCTCCATTCATAAGATCTGCCTTTTACTGGACACCAGGGACCATCTGCTGCATAGGGAAGTGCAGCTCAGGTGCAGAAAGAGTCTTTATCATCCTCTCCATTTTCACATGAGCTGCATTGTTGAAGGAGACCACATAACCACCTTGGCGTCATGAAGACGTCACAGGGAGGGCTGAGTCAGTGCCTTTTGCTTTTGCTCCCTTTGGCAAACACTTGGGAAGTAGTTCAGGCTTGGATGTGTCACATCCAAGTACTCTGGCCCCAGATTTAGTCTTCAGAGTCCTTGGCAAGCGAGCCCTTGGCAAAATCTACATTTACCAGAGAAAATAACCCAAGAGGTCATGTTCTGCAAGATCACAGGATCATGGAATGGCTTGGGTTGGAAGGAATCTTAAGGCTCATCCCGTTCCAACCCCGCCTTCCTTGGGCAGGGACACCTTCCACTACCCCAGGTTGCTCCAAGCCCCATCCAACCTGGCCTTGGACACTTTGCAGGGATTGGGCAGCCACAGCTTCTCTGGGCAAGATCCGCCCTGCTCCTTCCTGTGGAACTGCTGTAATTCACAAAGGACACAGGAGGCTGCATGTCACAGGGGTGTGCTGTGAATTCTGCTAGACGCAAGCAGAGAGTTTTGGGATGTGTCCCAAGTGGTTTCTGGACTTAATGTATTGCGGAGTTTGGCTTTCAGTTTGCTGGACTTGTGCCTTTGGGATGGGCTTGCCCTCCATTGAATGCTGGGAATGTGCCTTCACTGCCCAACTGCTCTTTGTCTTGTGTTTTTAGGGGGTAGAAATGTGGCACCTCTGAAAGCCATATTGGGCTTTATTGTTGTAATGAGATAAACTTGGAAGATAGGATTGATATAGTTTGGTTTGGCATCTTAATGCCTTCAGCTCATCTCCTTCCGTTTCCTTACTGATTCTTGACCCTTTTTGTCATATGCTTGCAGTTACAATAAACTGCTTGTTTCTTTTCTGGCTGTGGTCCTCATCCAGCTTCCTTGTTGGAAAAGAAACAAGGGAGAAGCTCCTTAGGAGAAAGGCAGACTCTTGTAAGTTGCACACATTCCTTTTAGGACCACCGTGTTCCTGATTTTGTCCAAACAGGATGAGAAGCACCAGGATTCCTGATCTGGTTTGTAGTTCAGCCTGTAGGTGCTTAGGCAAACAGATTCATTATTTAAACTCTTTTCTTTTTTACACATGCCTGTATTTGAAAGCAGAAGCAAGCAAGCTACAGATTATTTTTTCAGCCTTGATGTTATACTGCTTTACTCCTGGTGCTGGAGAACCACCTGAATTGAGGCACCCCCAGGCAGCCTTGCCCATTTTCCTTGGGACCCCACCTCACCGACAAGAATTACTAAGTCAGATCTTACAGTTCAGTGTGGAGATCATGTGAGTAAAGGTGGCACCTGTGCATGGGCTGGTCTCTTAGGGTTCCTGCCCTAGGTGAATGGGCACACTGGGACATGGTTTTTTGCAGCTCCGTGTAGAGATCTAGGAGGGGCTGGATGATTCCCATCTGAGAATACCCATGTCCTTTCCCTGTCAGCTCTGTCGGGTTGCTACATCTCTGCAGAGATGGACCAGTTCACATGTGGATTTGGTCAGATATGGAGGGCTCTTGAAGAGAGATGAGCCAACCCAGGTGTTCAGGGGGAGAGGATAGATCATGGGCAAGCAATCCCTCTGCTATCACTCTGCAGGCGAGGACGGGAGATTGATGTCCAGCACTGGTGTGAGGGCTTGTTCCTGGACCTTGCAGATCCCTGATCCTTCCAGGGAGGTGGTAGCAGGAGAACAGGTCTCTTTGGAGCTCACAGACATATCTTTGTGGTGTGTTATTTACCACCACCACACAGAGTTGTCACCTCGCCACCTCCCTTCTTGCCTTCTCTTTCTACACTGCAAGGCTGGGCAGTTCTCGTTTTACCCAGCACATTAGGCTACCCAGATTCCTCCTCTTTCTCAGCCTTGGCCATAGCAATGTGGCCCTCTCCTAGCAGGCTGCTCTGTGCTGGTGGATCTGGGGTGGGCTGATCCCTCTGCCTGGCATCCCCTCCCACTGGGAGTGGCCTGGTCGATGTGGTGTGTGCCCCCTGTGCTCTGTGTCCCCTGTCACTCACAGGGTCTAACCCTGATGTCCTCTATGAAAACGTTGGCATGCCTCCCTAGGAGCCCCAAAAGGGGGAGGATTACTTCTTCCTGCCCCCACTTCCTGCTGGAGTCTGCCCAGAGTGTATAGGCACAGCACTGCCTTCAGAGAAGGTTTCTTGCCTGACAAGCCCATATCCCAAGGGTCTTTCCATTACAGTAACAGCTGAAATCACTGTGGAAAGTCCCTGTCAAAGAGCCAGGACTTACTTGAGTATAGATCACAATGTATTGGGAATCAGAGCTCTGCTCCTGAGATTGGTTTGCCATGGCTTCCAGTGAGACACGGGCTTTCTTGTGGCCCATTTTTTGTGGCATTTGCCCCAACTGACAGTGACCGTCACCTGGGGCAGAGAAGGCAAACTGCTGTGGTCACCTCCAGCCCTTCCAGCATCACTCCCATGCCAGAGTTAAGGCCATCATTGCCAAGGAAGGTAGATGAGGCCATGGAGATCTCCAGAGACTGGAGAGGTCTGGACCAAGGCTTTGTAATGTCCCATGCAGGTCAGCACCTCGCAGGTTCCTGCAGGCCTGAGCTCTGGTGGCAGAGCACAGTCCCTATGATCCCTGAAGGTTATAAACCCTGAGGGTTTTATCAGATGTGCAGGAAAGGGAAGATCTTCTAGTGGGTTTTTCAGATTATGATGGTCTTTCATGCCACAGAATCAGAGAAATATTGAAGTTGGAAAAGACCCATAAGATCACTGAGTCCAACCATTCCCCCAGCACTGACAAGGCCACCACTTACCCATGTTCTCAAGTGCCACACTCACATGGCATTTAAATCCCTCCAGGGGTGGGAGTTCCACTGCTGCAGGGTCTGACAGCCCTTTCCATTAAGAAATTTTTCCTAATATCCAATTTCCTAGTACCATATGATAGCCTTATTCAGTGCATAATCAAAACACTGGAGAAATGGCCAGGAACTTTGATAATTCCATTATTGTTTTATTGTTATTATTATTATCATCATTATTTTTCTCTTTATCATTATTATCATTATTAAAATTGTTGTTGTTATTATTATCATTATTATGGTTATTGTTGTTGTTATCAGTATCATTATTGTGGCTCAGAGCAGGTTCCCGATTGTGGAAAAAGAGATGGGCTCTCCCTTCTCAGGGCTGGTGTTACTCTTCTGGCTGTCAGGCAGACGTTGCAATTCTGACTCATAATTCTTGGGGTTGTCCTCCCGGCCTGGTGGGCACAGAGATCCTGTTTTGAAGTGGCTCCTGGTACTGCTACTGGTCAGCTGGTCAGAATTAGGGCCAGGCTGCTGTCCTTGCCAGGATAGCAGGCACTGGGATGTTCTCACATCCCAGCTGGATTGACTGGTCAGGGTTTGGGTTTGGGATGAGCAGGGAGGGAAGGTGGAAGGGACGAGGGTGGTTTATACTGCAGCTCTGAAGTTTGGCAGTATTTGGTGGCTGAGGGACAGGGCTGGTGGCAGGGGGGAGCCTTGCAGCACTAGAGGGCACTGCAGCCTCGCTGCATGGCCCTGGAACGCTGCTTTGGGCAGAGGAAATGAGGCTTTTCCAAAAGCTTTTTCCAAGCAGAAACCCCACTCTGCAGTGTCTCTCACCCTCCTGTGCCAGATCAAGCTGCTCTCCATCAGATGTGTCAGCCTCGGGCTCAGTGTGGTGTCCAACGTGGGGAAACCTGCAGGTGTACCCGGGGCTAAATTTGGGGCTAAATTTCTCTATACCTGGGGCTCAATTTGAGTGTGAGCTGCGTTTTGGCTGTAAGCAGAATGAGGTTAAACCTGAAGGTGTCTGTGACCCCCTCAGTTACCAAAGCCCTGTGGGGGGCTGGTTCTTAGGGGTTAGACGTGTCCCATCTCACGACTCCCTGGAAATCCCACATTTGCCCACACAATCCTCAGCTCTGTGTATCTCCCATGGGATGCTCCGGCAGGGCTCACTCCGGCACGATGCTTCTCACACCAGAGCAGTTCCAGGTGTGCTGAGAGGTTCTCTCTTTCTCTGGAGGTGCTGCTGCCTTGTCAGGGGTAGGATGTTCTCCTGAACACCCACATTTTCACCTGTCCCTGTCTCTCACTTGGCTTGTTGTACCCGCTCCAAGTTAAGGACATACCGGCCTCAGGAGGAGGGAGATGGGCACCATGGGTCCACTGCTGGACCATCTGTGTTGCATAGACTCCAGTTTGCCAGCCACTGGTTTGTACCACAAAATAAGATTAACCATGGGCTGTGGGCAGCTTTGCAGCTTTTCCTCAGGCTGAGATGGCTGAGGGGTGGACACAAAGAGATGTTGGGACTAGGCTGGGCGTACCAATAGGAAGTGGTGGGTTTTGGGTTCATGACCAGGAACCACAAAGAAATAGGAGTATGGGAGAACTTTTCCTGGGAGAATGATGAAGAAAGATGAAAGAAAGAAGAAAGTTTTACTTTTCAGGAGTCCACAAGTAGTTTTAGTCCTGTGAACTGCAGTTTTCTGGGGAATTAACTGGTTTGGGCAAGGGGAGTTGTGCTGGGGTATAAATAACAGCTCAATAGGCATTTCAGGCTCAAAAATGTCACCACATTATACTCTGGCTTAAACACACCAGGGAGCTACTTGGATTTTTCCCAGCTTTACAGCTGACTTCCCTTTCAGAAAGGTTTGCTTTTATGCAGCTACATAATATCCAAAGCAAACCTGTTTTGGTTTTTCCCAGTCATTTCTATAGACTCCAAAGCACACCCCTTAAATCCTGCCTGAATTTTAACTTCTCAATAATGTTACATTTTCCTCTCCCTTGTTTTCTCAGGGGATTCATTAGAAAACTGAGAGGGCTTTTGCTGCACTCCCTTGAATTTGCCGAATATTTTCCTGCAACATAGAAGTAATGTGGAGGAATTATTAAATTTTTGAAACCTTATTAAAAGTAGTCGAGAAGAAAAAATCCAGATTTCTAAAGATCCCAAGTAAAAACTCAATGTCGCTTTGGTCAAGCAGGTATTTCTGCTGGCTTGGTTATTTCCACATCCCTTTCCCTGCTCTCTGTAACAGAGATGAATTTTTAATAAAATGAATGGAAGGAAGGAATTCTCTCTCTCAAAAAAAAGCAGGCATACTGCAGGACCAGAAAAGGGAGACGTGCATATGTCCCCATCGTCAGAGAGACCTGGACAGCCTAGAAACACCTCGCTCTCTAAAAATCCTGCTAATGGGGGATGTCCTCGTCCCTGGTCCAACAAAATAGGAGGTTAATGTTTCCTGTCACATTTATAAATTTCTTCTTAACCAGAAGATGCTCCCCCACCCTTTGCTGCTGCCTTTCCTCTGATGTTGTGGGAATAGAAAGTAATACAATAAATGAGACCAGAAGTTCTTAAAATGTGAATTTCCTGCCCGGAGGCAGCAGGTAAGTGAATCCCATTCAGCTTGGAGAGATGTATATATAGCTATGTGTGTAAATATAGGTATTTAGTGGCAGGGTAAGTGTTTATTGCAATGCCGGGTGGTTTGGTCAAAGATTGTCATTTAAGTGGGAAATTTATTGCTGCACACGACGCCTGGATGTCTCTTCCACGAGGAAAATAAAGACTGTTTATGGAGGGATTAAATGATGTCCTCTCTGTGGTAGCAGACCAAGCTCTGTAACCCAGAGATCCTGTTAGTCCTACATTTTGTATTGTCCCTCTTTTTATGATTTTAAAACTACTTTTGGTGGTTGTTTTTTTTTTCAAGATCATGAAATGGTTTGGGTTGGAAGGGACCTTAAAGATTGTATTATTCCAACTCTGCCATGGGCAGAGTCAACTTCCACTAGACCAGTTTGCTCAGAGACCCATCCAGCTTGGCCTTGGGACACTTCCAGGGATACTCCATTAAATTCTTTGCTGGCTCTGGAAATGGCTCAAATGTACACATGCTGGCATGGTCAGTGAAAGAAAACTCTGTGGCCTCCCCAAAATGCCTTTGCTTCATTTGGGCTAAAAGGAATAGCGGGTAGAATGTGGTCTCCACACCTTTGGCCACACAACGCTGCCCCTCTGTCCATGTCTCCCAGGGTAATTCCTGTTTATCCTTCTCCTGTTCCTGCTGTTGTGGAGAAACTCCTCATTGTTGGCTTGCTTTCTTTTTCTTTTTTTTTTTTTATTTTAATAATTCTTTAAATGTATGAGCAGAGAAACCACTGGAG
Organism: Nicator chloris; assembly: GCA_013400495.1. Lineage (NCBI taxonomy): Eukaryota > Metazoa > Chordata > Aves > Passeriformes > Pycnonotidae > Nicator > Nicator chloris. Next base: position 108,132 of record WAAE01003418.1, on the reverse strand, counting down.
AATGATAAAGCTTCATTTCTTCCTGCTTTTGTGACCCACTTCATTATTTCGTCTCTCATTGTATATTCTTCTAGGCGCCCTGTTCAAACGGAAAGAAAATATATGTGGTTATAGGAGATGTTTGTTTCTCTTTGTCTGGGAAAAATAAGACCCCTTGGCTGGGCAAAATAAGCAGGTATCACAGAAGATATGGATTGCTTCTGCTGGTTAGTTCTGGGGAAGGGACTGCTGATATTTGCTCCGTCATGCATCTGTGAGCAACGTTATTTCCTAAAGCTGGTGGGCTCTGTGTGTCTTCAGCTGGCCAGCCTTCCTCTTGGTGCTCTGCACAAATAAAATATAAAAATGCATACTTCTTAAGTTTAGGTTGCTGCACATTTTCTAGATGAGAATGAGAAGATTTGGGATCAGTAGTTACATGTACATGATTTGGAGGAGCAGCAGGAGAGATGAGACACCCTGTCTTGTTGTTCCATGATTGTTCCACAACAATACCCCAGACCAAAGGCAGTTTTTAAGATTGAAGTGTGAAACACAGATTTGCCCATGTAATTCAAAAGAAGACATGGGATCGGGATGATCTCCAGGTTTCCAGCCTGATGGCACCATCCCACTGCTGCTGCTGGACGCCCTGGGCACACCACAGAATGACAACAGCAGCTGCTCTGCTCCAGCCGTTGGGCCTGTGGTTAGTGAAAGTTTGGTTTTCCAAAGTTTAGTTCTTGTTTGGATTGTTCCCATCCCTGTTGGCCATGGAGCTTGTTCAGCCCTGCATGCAGGTTCTTACAACTGCTTGACAGGACGGTGTTGCAGGGGAGAGTCGGTCTGTTCTCCCAGGTAACGAGCAACAGGACAAGAGGAAACAACCTCAAGTTGCACCAAGGGGGGTTTAGTTGGATATTAGGGAAAAATTTCCTCATGGAAAGGGTTGTTAAACATGGAAATGGGTTGACCAGTGCAATGGTAGAGTCCCCATCCCTGGAGGGATTTAAAAGCCATGTGGATGTGGCACTTGGGGACATGAGTTAGTGGTGGCCTGGGCAGTGCTGGGGAAATGGTTGGGTTTGATGATCTTAGAGAGGTCTTTTCCAGCCTAAATGATTCTATTATTGTATGAGTCCGTCTCTGGTGTAGACAGTGCTGGGAGACATCACAGATGAAGAATCTTCAGGTTTGCCTGTGGTTGTAACAACTCAGCCTGAGGGTTATGGAGAACTTGAGGAGTAGGCAGGTGGCTGTGGATGGTGGCTGGTCTCCTAGGTGCAACCAATGTTGCTAAAAAATCATCCCCTTGCATGCAGATTTCAATCTGGAAGCTCGGTAGTGTGTTTGGATACCTGGATTGTTGTGATAAGGTTTCCACTTGTGCTTTATTTTGCTGTCAGAGCAAAGCCAGCCCCGTGTGCCTCAAGGCTTCGGGAGGCGGTGCAGTCCCTGCGCTCCCTGAGCCAGCAGTGTCCCGGCAGAACAGGTCACCACCCCGATAAGCACAAAGGCAAGGAGTCAGGCTCACACTGAAATGGTATTTCAGGCAGAAAGAGCAAAGGGTGTAAAAAACGACCCTGACCATGAGTATGTGAGTGGCCGCCTTCGTGTCGTGCGATCACAATATCGGTTTTCTATTTTATTTTTTTTATGGTTGGCTTAACAATTAAAAGGCTACACTGCGCTTTGGTTTTTCCAGTCTGCTGCATCGTGTGACCCCGGTGACTCCGAGCTAAGCCTCGTTATATAATGGTGGGGTGTTTTTTTGGAAAACCTCCATTTAATCCTTTTGGAGCAGAATTTGCTGTTTTTGTTTTCTTTCATATCGTCGTCTTGTTTCCCCCCTCCGCCTACCCCTTCCCCGGCGGGTGCACGCTGGAGGCGTCAGTCTGGGAGCTTTCTTCCCTTCTTCTTTTTTTCTCTTTTTTTTTTTTTTCAAATCTGCAGAGAAAGGAAAAAAAAAAAAGGTTTATTTTCGTTTGCTTGGGTTACAGCGCCTTTCCCCACCGTCGGGGGGAAGGACTACGTGATGTGCAGCAGGTATTTTGTGAATGGAGCACAACCCTGTGACTCCCCGTCGCTTGACCGAAGGGGGAGGCAGGGGAAGGAGAAAGAAAAAAAAAATAATAAAAACCACCACCCAGTGACTCCATCTGACTCGTTTTGGCTGGAAAACTTTTTCAGCGCCGTGGTTCTTAAGCCAGGAGGAAGCTTTCTTCTGGCCCAAGAACAATAAAGGGGTCAGCAGCCTGATCCTCCCTCCTACACCCTCTTCCTTCCATTGTGAGGGGTCTGTGCAAATATCCCAGGCTGCTTCTGCTGGGGCCTGAGGGACCTGAGCTGCACATGTGACATTAAAGAGAGACTCCGCAAACTCAGTAATCCTGCGAAAAGGAAAAAAAAGAAGAAAGAGAAAACAAAATGAAGTCTCAGAGGAGCTCTATTTCTGGTGTAGTGTTATGCCTGGAGAAGTTACCAATGGGTATTTCTCATGGTGGGGGGAAATCTGTCCACCCAGCCTGCCTAGGTGCTCCTTCAGGATGCCACAGCAGCATCTTCCCCACTTGCTCAACAAGTGGCCAGATGCACACCCAGGGAAGGTGAACCCTCATGTCCCACCAGCCCTGTACCTCCTCCATTTCTTGATTTGTCCAAGAGGGGCAATTTCTGCTGCTCCTGTAGTGCAGGTGCAAAGCCTGTGTGCTGCAGGTGTGCAGTCTCCAGCAAGGATAGGGTTGAAGGAGGACCAGCTGCTTGACATGTTATGCTTGTTCCAGGGATTCACCACCACCTGGCAGCACTCGTTTTTTCAATCCAGCACTTTTAATAAGACTTACTTCTCAGATGTATATCAGAAACCATGAAGGTCTGAGACAGCAATCCCTAGGGTAAGAGGTCTTCAGGAGGTGCTGTGGGGCCACAGCAGTGTGCCCACCAGTCCTGTCTGTCATGAAAGCCACATGCATCTCTCTGGGAAGGAGGTAAAGCACTGGTCAGAGGGCTGCTGTGGTTTCTGTGATATTTCTCATTAATCTAGAGCAGTCACAAAACTTGCAGCCCTCGCTAGGTTCTGCCACCATGAGTGGTGATTCTCTTTCCGAATGGTATCTGCCAGGCTAGATGGTATCTTCTCCAAAACGAGAAGGTGGGACCTGTGGCCTTCTAAAAGAAGTTGAGTTCAACACAGGAAGCCACATCATACACTGAAAACGTGATGCGTTTGCCAGAGGGAGAGCGTATCACACTCATCAAGCTGTAGGAACGCACCTTTTGTTGGTTTTTTTTGACACAGTTAATCATCTAACAGCATGTGTGACCTCGCCTGGCCGCGTCCCGGCTTGCTGGCCCTTGGCACCGCGCGGCCACGTGGATCGCGGTGGCGATCTTGCCGTAAGGCAGTTCCTGCCGTTATTATCTCCTCGCCGTGTCGATAACGCTTCGCTGGCGATGGCCAGGATTTCCTCGCACTACAGAGCTTTCCTGAGGATCAGCTCTGCGAGCGGCGGAGGAAGCGGCCGCTGCAAGATTGCTCCTGGCTGCTGAGACTGCGGTGGCCGACTTCAAACGTACGTGCGACCTGACATGATCCAAGGAGCGCCGCGCCGGCTCCTCTTTCCCCTCGCCTGCCTCGTCGGGGCGGGCGGGTGGAAACTCCTCTTCTCCTGCTAGTGCTCCAAGAGCTGAAGAGAGACCAAATATGGTTATGAAAGCCTGTCAGAGATGGGGGAGAGTTGTCCCATGTCTTGCCTGGAATTCTGAGGGAATGGCGAGAACGCTCACGGCCAGGCTGGAAGTCAGGGTCTCACCTCCACCCCTCTTGCAGTGCCACAGTCTTGGGGCTACTCGCGCTACACACTTTCCTTTAGTTGAAAGGAAAACCATTTGTAGTTCCATTTTTAAGTGCTTAGGCAAACAGATTTGTTATTTAAACTCTTCTTTTTGTACAAATGCGCATGTTTGAAGGTAGAGTCAAGAAAGGTGCAGGTTCTTTCAGCCTTTTCTCAGGGTGCTGGAGCAGCTCTCTGATTTCTGCACACAGAGTCTAGGTCTGGGATTTTGGTGGTGCTTCCAAGTAGAAGTGATAGTTACATTGGCTTTGTTGACCTTGGTGGAGGGCAGGTGAAGTGTGACAGAATTCCAAGATGCAGCTCCGTTGCTTATATACCAGAGAGCCAATGCCCAGCTGCCCATGACCACCAAGGCCTTAAAATTAAAGTAGCTCCAAGGGTTGCAAGTGTACCTAAGGCTGGGAACCTGCTGAGTTACAGGTGGAGTTCCGGGACTACTTGACCATCCAGACATTCCTGTCTGAAGGAAGAGAAATCTGCCTTGTTTGGCTTCTATTTGCTGCATCTTCTCCTGGCATGATTTGTATACAAGGCAGAACTTGAATTTATTCTGCAAGTCCTCAACTTCTGAGAGTTTTTGCTTCAGGAAGGGCAAGGCTGTAGTAGAGCAGCTGGTGGCTGTGCTCTTCTGGGACATCTAAGGTAATTTTCCTGACATGAGGTTGGATTAAAAGACAAGGTGTTTTGACAGCACAGAGGTCTTTCTGCATGTGAAAAGTAATGATTTAATGGTAACCTAGAGTGATTTGAAGTTTGGATGGAGGAATCCGGGCATCGTTCACAGGCATCTTGCTTATCCAAAGGCACTTGGCTCTTTAGTGCTTTTGCTGTGTTTAGCACGGGTAAATCAGAAGTTAAAGCCCTGGTGGGAAGGAATGACTGTTCAGAAGCAGAGAGTAATGCAGCAGAGCATGGCTAGAAGTGAATTGTAGTGTATTCTCTGTCCAGATTTCTAATCTTTTGCTCTTCTGTTCTGTCGAAGACTTGCCTGTGACGCCTGTTTGGAGTGGCTACCTGTTTGCTAAGAGGGCTTTTTGCATTGCCAGACCTGCCTACCTACCCACAGCCACCAAGGTTCTACCATGGGTAGATGAAATTGAAACAAAGTTTAAAAAGCTCATATGAAAGGGCATTGAATGGCAAAACATACCCCAATCCTGCAAGTGACCTCCAGCCCTTTGGATGCTATTTGGCATCTTGAAAGATTCCTCATTGGGTGCTGCAGTTTGGTGTGGGGTGGTTTCATGGATTTTGTGTTGCCACATCTCTCTTGTTCCCCTGTATGATCACCAAGTAGCTTTCCAGATCTTAACTCATGCAGAAAGACACGTCCAGGGGACAGGTTCAGGGAGTATCTTGCCCTGGGAGGTGAGGGCTGAGGTAGCTGGGAGTTTCTGCTAGAGCTTTAAGGAGTCTCCCTGTGCTGGGAGCTGTGTACAGTAGGAACAGTCATCAGCCTCATCTTACGTGCGCCTCGTCTCACTGGTTAGGATCGCTTCCCCTGTGGAAACCATCAAGAATTTCCGTTATTTCCTTTCCTGAGGCTTTGTTTGGGTGGGGATTTCTGGAAGGTATTTCACAGGCAGGTATAATTAAAGAAAGACATGCTTGCCTGGAGGCTTGACAAGGTTTCTTTAAAGCCAGGCTGTTAGCGTGGTGGCAAAACAGAAACCGTTTGTTTCCCGGTCCAGTGGAGGGGAGGTTGTGGAAAAGGGGGAGCTAATCAGCTGGGAATCATCTCAGTTAAATGCTGCACACCAGGGTTAAGGCCCTTATCCAGCAAATCCTTGAAATATGTGCTTAATTTTAAGTCGCTCTGACTTCAATCTGTTTACTCTTGTGCTTAAGTTTAAGCATGTGCCTAAGTGCTTGTCTGGCTGCAGGCCAAGGCAAATAGTAGACTTAGGAGCAGAATCGCATAACGTAAGTGCTTTGCTGGACTGAAGTTCCATGGGACAGCGGGTTCTGTGCAGGTCTGGGATGCTGGAAGGGGACAGTGCTGTGGATCCCAGCTCCATCAAGTTATTCTGTGTTGGGTACCACAGACCTGAGGCTGTGCTCACCTTGCAGGGAGCATCCAAACAGTGCAGCCTCTAAACAGGTACCTGAATTTCAACATCTGTTGCTCTGTTCTGAAGGCATCAGCCTCACCTGTAGCCTTCTGTATATCACAAACACAGTCTTAGAAAAGTATATAATTCATTTCCTCTCCGTTGAGAGAAAGGAGCATGTTAGTGGAAGAAAATATTCTTGATTTTATCATCAAAGAAGGAGAGCAGATTCTATGACCTGACTAATAAATCTTCATAGGAATTTGTGTGGCTGCATTAACACAACAAAAAGGACTCCTGTATTAGCACAAGCTTTTATAATGGCTTTATCTTCTTCTTTTCTGTTCCGAGCTAATTCCTGAAAGCCTTCTTCTAATCCCCCGTTTTGCTCATCCAGCCTGGACTTCTTAGAATGGCAAAGGGGGTTTTTTCCTTCAGTTTTAATCTACAAATGACAGCACTTAAAGCTAATAACTGTAGCCGTGGCACGCACAAAAATGAAAAACCGCCATCAAGAAAATAAGATCTGTGTTTTTTGAAAACACTGCTGCCAGGGGCTAAGGGAAATCTGCAGCTGGAACAAATACAGCACTCGTCTAACTTCCTCAATAACTCTGCCGGGGGAGCAGGCAGTTGCCAGACTGAGGAAGCGTGGTTAGCCATCGAGTCTTTGAATGCAGCTCCGTTTCCCCCTCAAACCCATGGAATTTATATTAACCTCCAGCTTTTCTTAGCTGGTGGGAATTTTTTTTTTTTTTATTTGCTTGAGTAAGAGCCTCACTTCTGTTGCTTTGGGTCACAGGAGGAGCGGAGGAGATGGTTCAGCTCCTCGTACCGCGCTCTTGCTGGCAGAAGGCCAGGGATGTTAAATGAATAATTTCTGGCAGTGATAAGGAGAAAAAAGTTGAGGCTGCCAAGCGCAGAGTCACAGATGTCTGATGACTTGGTTTTGGGAAGGGCAGGTTTGAGAGATCCTGGCTTACGGGGTTGTCTCCAATCCCAGCAGAAATGGAGGCAGGAGGAAGGACCTCATGTGCCTTTAGCATCTTGTACTCAGGTGTAAATGAAGCGGGCAAAGAGCAATATCACAGAATCATAGAATTGCTTGAGTTGAAAGGGACTTTAGGCACCATCTCATTCCAACCTCCTGCCATGAGCAGGGACAGCTTCTACTAGCCCAGGTTGCTCCAAGCCCCATCCAAGCTGGCCTGGAACACTGCCAGGGATCCAGGGGCAGCCACAGCTTGTCTGGGCACCCTGTGCCAGGGCCTGCCCACCCTCACAAAGGAAGATATCTTCCTATATCTTCCTAATATCTTACCTAAGTCCACCCTTCTTCAGCTATGTGTATGCCAGTCAGAATGCCTAAAACCACTTTCAGTGAGATACTTGTCTACCTAATTTAAGGCCACAGGAGATCTCCTCAGGTTAGCGTGGTGTTTAGCTTGGGAGACCTCATTTTGTATTCCAGGGCTCCTGTGGGGTCCCTCTGATTTCAGAACCACTTGGGAGGCAGAGAATCTGTAGGATGCTTGTGGCTGTGATGCTGATGGTGGTGGGCAGGAGTCATGGGCAGAGAAGGGAGCTGTCTGAATGGATGTGGGGGATGTGCTGATAGCCAAAATTCCCATCTCTCTGGTGGCAAGGAATTCAATGTCTCCTTCCAACATTGTAATCACTAAGTGCATCTGCACTTTTCCTGTCATGCCCCGTTGTGCTCATTGCCCATTCTAATCTTGGTGGGCACTGTCTCAGACCCTTTCCAGCTTCTGGAGCTGAGCACATCACAGGCCCAATTCTGCCAGCTACAAAGGCATCAAGGAGATTAGAAAGCAGCTGAAAAAACTGTAGTGAGGAGGGGCAACATGACCCAAGACATCCCAGCAAGCAATGTCTTTGGTGTTGGTCACTTGACATGTGAAAACATACCCAGGAGTTGTGTGGTTTCTTGAGTTTTGGTGCTGATTCTTATAGAATCATATAATGGTTTAGGTTGGAAAAAACTGGTAAGATCATCTAGTCCAACCATTCCACCAGCACTGCCAAGACCACCACTGACCCATGTCCCCAAGCGCCACATCCACAAGGCTTTTAAACACCTCCAAGGATGAGGGATCCACCACTGCCCTGGGCAACTCACTTCCATCTTTGACTACCCTTTCCATGCAGAATTTTTTGCTAATATCCAACCTCAATCTAATGTTTTTTGTCCCCACTTGGATCTGATGAAACACCTGAAGGTGCATCCTTTGACTAATATGAAATCAATTGAAGAGACTTCACCCAGCACCTGGTAGTCATCACAAAAGCAGCTGTAAGTTATGCTTTCTCTGGCAGGAAGGCTGATGAATGAATGATGCCACAGTCTTTGGAGATGTCATGTTTGAGATTTGGACTTTGCAAGATTTGGGAGAACATGGCCTTGCTGCTGCCTGTTCTCTATCAACTTCGGATAGAAAACAGTTTTTGAGGATTCTTTTCTTGGTGGAGATGCCAGATCCATTTCCACTGTCACATTTGGACACTGCTGTAAAGCAGCTACAAACATGCCTTTCTTACTCATCTGTGTTTTACTGTTCAAAGTGCCCTGTGGCTCTCAGAGGTCTGCAGAACATCGGTGAAAAACCACCAGTGTAATTAATACGTGATGTGATATTATTGATATTCTGTGGCAAGTGCATCATGTTTTCTGAGCTTTTCCCTGCATTAAAGCCTGTTACAGCAGGAGGAATCCTAGATCCTCAGTGCATAACAGGAAGGTCCTGGAAGGGATCAGACGGACACTCAAGGAGTAGTTTCTTCTGCCCAGGTACAAACTGCCAGTAAACTGGCAAGGAGCAAAGCAGACCCTTGTGTTGCTCAAGGGTCTCCCACAAAGGACTCCACACTCCCATGAGTGACTGGGACTTTTCAAAGGAAGGAGTAGGGCTTTTATAGGATTAAATTGGCATGTGCACATTGGGATGTTTTCCAAGCGAGGGTGACTGAGACGTGGGATCCTCCTGTGATCTCTCAGGGCTGAGCTAGACCTAGCAGCAACTTCAGAGAGGAGAAAAGACATCTCTTGGTGGCATAGTCCTGAGGAGGGTGCATTGGCTCTGTCTTCAGCCAACTGCAGACAGGAATATCTGTTTTGTGAGAATGTTTCCAGCCCAACAAGAGGGACTTGGGAAAGGGAAGGACCATGCTTCAGCCATGAAGGTCTGTAAGAAATGTCCACTGGTGGCCCAAGAGGAGCTGCCACCACCATGACCATATTCAAGTTGATGCCAGAATTCCGTTTTGCTTTGGTAGTGCAGCGTGTGGATCACAGGGATATGGATCGTGTTTTAAAAAGCAAAAAAATCTTGTTGAATTATAAACTATTGCTTGACGATGTTGAAAAACTTCGTGCACTTGGAAGGTGTCCAGTGGGAAGTGCCAGGGACTGAGCACTGAGAAAGTTCTCCTGTTGCCTCTGGATCTACCCATGGTGAAAGAAAAAAGAAGCCACCTGTTGTGTGTAAGGCTGTGAAGTTGTCACTTTGTAAGTAAGGGGGTTCATAGCTGTTGCACTGTGTCGAATCCCAGGAGCTTGCACAATCTTGAAGCTCCTTTAGGCTGAAGCCCTGATCTGTCCAAAAGAAGATGAGTGGGGGCCTGGTTCTGGGGGATTGCACAGATGGACATGGAAAACACACCCTTTTTTAATAGTAGTGGTGAAATCAAAATATTCTTGGGTGTAACCCTTATCACCTGGGAGCAGAACTGCAGTTCAAGCATACCTGGCCAGAGAAGGCTGTACCAGCACTGGGGATGGCACAGAAAGGTTCCAGCTTAGTGGTTCCTAAACTCCCTGAGGCCCTCCCAGGTGTGTTTGTAGGTCACCCTGAGAATTTTTCCCAGTTCTGCCTGTAGGTCTCCTGCTTGTGACACCACCCACCACAGGGGAACACTGGGGAAACGTAGAGGGACCTCCTGCCATCCCACCTCACTTCATCTCAGCGAGAGAGACGTGGTCAAAGAGCATGCTGAGCTGGACAAATGGGGGTGGTGGGCTTTGAAGAGCACAGGGGACAGGAAAAACCAGTCTGGGGAACATGACAAATATAGAGGAAAGGTATATTTTAAAGAAAAGCGAGGTCCCAGAGGCACTGAAATAGCTCAAATTACAAATATTCCAATAGCAACTTCATAACACTCTTAAGGCCCAGGTAAAGCTGTTCATCCCTCACCCCCAAGCTGGTGCAAGCCAAAGAAAACGTAAGAAAAGCTTTTCAGAGTAGTGCAGCCCTTTCTCAGGATGAACTTGAGCTACCTGGACAGACTGCAAACCAAACAGCATGTGTGGTGCCTCCTGGTCGCAAGTGATGTGGGCAGTATTCATTCCCAATGTTAGCTGAAAAAGGCTCCTTTTTCCAGGGAAAAGCAAACCCAGGTCATCAGTGCAATTTATTTTAGTGATTCTTTAAATAATCTGCATTTAAGGGCTCCAAGCAATGGTGTGGTTATAACTATACTTACTGGATAAATGTATTTATTTGTGGATGGGATGCTTTACTGCTGACAGTACAGTTTGTTTTTAAGCCTGACCAGGGTAGAGGAAATACATACAAATAAACAATAAACCTAAACAACACTAAAATAACATCAGTTAAAACAATTAGAGTTACTTCCACTCACAAAGTATTGTTCCCATTTTGCTGCAACATGGGAAAATGCTCCATTTCCTAAGTCAGCTTGTAACTGATTTGGGATTTGCGGATTCTGGTAACAAAAGGGGATTTCTTTTGTCTGTTATTTATACTCTTCCTACGGCACTGTGTGTCCGTGTCGGCATGTCTGGAGCACCCTGTCTCAGTGCAGCAGTGTCTCCAGCCTGTCCCCACCTCCGTGCCTTAGCTGGGCCTGGTTGGGCTTCTCCTCCTGCCCGTCCTGCTTGTGCTGGTGTGAACTTGTGTGTTTGCAGAGGCAGTTCCTCCTAGGAGACTTTGTCCTGGTTTTCAAAGTTTTATTATCTCTGAATTATGTATCATTCAGGAGCTCAGGGGCCAAGAGTTAAAAATAGACCCTGGAAAACACGCTGTCAGTAATCAGCAGAAGGCGTCAAGGAAGGTTCAGGCCATGTTTTAATTGGGATGCTTTGCCTAATTATTCTAATGCTTTAATTGCATTTGCATCCTTCACCCCCCACAGGGAGCTCCATGCCAGGTTGTTCCGCCGTTCTCTGTGTGTTTTGTGCCATCCCAGAGCTGGGTGCAGAGGGATGAGGTGGGACAGCTTAGCTGCCACCAAGTATTTGGTGCCACCAAGTATTTTCAGTGCTGTCTGGCCTCTAGCTGTGTGCCTGCTCTCTGTCAGGAGCCATTAACAAACACCAAGGAGAGGTGATGGGAAAACAAGTGTCTGAATGCTACTTCTTTGGGTCTAGGACTGCATGTACAGAGTCTGTGGGTCATGAAAACAGCCGTCATTCTGTGAGGAGTGCACACCAGAGCATTCACACTCAGCAAATGGGAATCCAGGAGTTTGTGTCCCTGGGGCCAACAGGAGAGGGCAGAGCCCTACAGGGAATACTGCAGGTCTTTTTAGTGATAGCTCAAGAGTGATGTTTAGCTCTGGCAGTCCTGATCACAGTCACAGGTATCCGACCCTTTTCTTTGGAAAAAGTCTCCTCCAGGGTGCTCATCGCTGAGGCATGTGTGCTGCAGGCACACATCCAGCCTTTGCTGACAATGTGTGGTTTATGGTGTACACCCCAAAGATGCAGTTAACCAGGAATTCCTCCAAACTGAGACATCGCTCATGGAATTAATTAGAATCACGGAACCATAGAATGACCTGAGCTGGAGGGGACCCACAAGGATCACTGAAGTCCAACTCCTGTCCCTGCACAGGACAGGTCCGAGAATCCCACCCTGTGCCTGACGATGTTACCGAAATGTTCCTGGACCCCTCTCTGGGGCATGTTGCACTATGCCATGATTCATCAGGCTAGCACATCCTGCTGTAAAGGTCCCACAGAGCATCTCTTCTCCATGACAGAACTTCTTATATCAGTGGTGGCAAAACCCAGAGAGTTTTGCTCCTTTTTTTTGGCTCCTGGATGGCTGGAAATTAATTTCTTTGTCAGTCCTGTAGTTTAATTTAGATCTGGCTCCAGTCATTGAGGTTGAAGAAGGTGTCCTTGGAGGTTGCCAGGACCCACTTGTGCTATGTTGTGGGTGAGGAAGGATGGTAGAGCACAACCATCAAGTACTTCAAGGGTTTACCTGCCTTTTATCTTGTTTAGGGAGTACTTTCAGAAATTGTTGCACTTCCTAGTCCTTAGATGTTGAACACCAACTGCTTGCTTATTCAGAAGCAACTCTTATTGTAAGCACCTTACAGGAAAATATAAATAGCTTGCAATTTAAAGGAACAGATTTATCACTTACATTTTAACAGAGAGGAAATAATTTCAGTGTGGCTTCCCGACAATGTTTGGTGTCCTTCCATGGCCTCCAGACCAGGTCAAGGCTTTGGTTTGTGCCTCAGCTCTCTCCTTCCAAGATGTAAAAAATTCCCCTTGTAGGTGACAGACCAGAGCCATGGGAATTCCTGGAAGAGGAAGAGGCAAGTGGCCTCTGAGGAGTGAGCTCTCCTGGAAATGCTCACAGGACTTACAGATATTTGTGTATCACTGAATCATGGAATCACAGAAGGATTTGGATTGGAAGGGACCATAAAGCTCATCTTGTTCCAACCCCTGCCATGGGCTGGGACACCTTCCATTAGAATCCCTTCCAGCAGAAATGCCAGTCTTGGGTGGATAGAGGTGATGGGGGTGCTGCCTGTGACACTTTTGCCATGTTTTTCATGTGCAAGAGGCTGGCTGGGGTGGTTGTACTGAATATTTATTGACACATTCAGCCCAACAGATACCGTGATTATGTGACTGGCACAATAAAAGTTAAATATATCTGTAGCTCTGTGCTGTGCTGGACTTCGCTGCCTTGGACAATGCATCCTATAGGCAGATGAAAGCCTTGTTGCAGGGTGTTGCAATTCACTGGGTGGGTTTCTGCTGATCATTTCTGGAACCACAACATATTTATCTTCTTTTGGCTCCCTCCACCCTCGGTATTTCTGTTGTTCCCTTTGCATGGGTAGATGGGGCATCCTCGGTGATTGCAGCCTCACCTCACCCTTCCCACTCCCCCAGAAAATAAATCCCACCCTGAGCTTTGGGAGCAATAAAATCAAGCAAAACTCCCAGCTCCTACCTCAGGCCTAATAACCTGTTTGTTCAGTTCAGGCCTTCTGCAACCATTTGTTTAAGATAAGCAGGGGCGGATGTTTCTTGAGGGCACAAAGGCTCTTAAGATAAAGGTCCAGTGGGACAGATCCCGCGCTGTGGCTGGATCATTTCCTTCTCTCATCACCTGAGCGTCATTTTTTTCCATCAGTCCAGTGCTTTTCTCAGCCTTCTGTTCACACTCTGGGTTTCAGTGTTGCTGTTTCCTATTCAGGTGTCTTCACCTGCATGACAATCACAGGCAGGGGTTGTTTCTGCTACGTGGGGTGTGAAAGAGGCTGAATAAGTTGTTGTGAGCGAAGGCAGTTGCTTTCAAAAGTTTCACATTTGAAAGTCAGGCTGTAAAACCACACAGCTGAAGCAGTGAAGCCAAACCCCTAGAAGCCCCTCAAATCTTTGTGAAACACCCACGAGTTCAGCCACCTCAGGCAACAGCTGCACTTGGGAATGCAGCAGTGGAGGAGAAGGAGGAGGAGGGAGGGTGCAGGTTGGTCCCAGATAGGACTATCCCTATTGTAAGGCGGCTGTTTTCAGATGCCAAAGGAGTTGCTGTGATTTGCTGCCTCAGGGTACTCCCAAAAGAATCAGTGTCAAGAAAAAGCACTGCCTCATTCCTGCTTATCAAATTGTTACTTGGGAGTGTTCATGGAAGAGAGGCTGGACCTGCCCCATGCCCTGGGCTGATCCCCCAGCGTGGGCAGCAGGGCAGGGGGATTCTGCCCCTCTGTCCCTGTGCCAGCTGAGACCCCACCTGCAGAGCTGCCCCAGCCCTGGCTCCAACAGCACAAGGACGTGCAGCTGCTGCAGCCAGTGCAGGGGAGGCCACGGAGATGCTCCCAGGGCTGGAGCCCCTCTGCTCTGCAGCCAGCCTGGGACACCTGGGGCTCTTCAGCTGCACAAGAGAAGCTCCAGGGACACCTGCGAGCCCCTGCCAGGGCCTGAAGGGGCTCCAGGAGAGCTGCAGAGGGGCTGGGGACAAGGCCTGCAGGGCCAGCACACAGGGAATGGCTTGCCAGTGCCAGAGGGCAGGGCCAGATGGGATCTTGGGAAGGAATTGCTGCTGGGAGGGTGGGCAGGCCCTGGCACAGGTTTCCCATAAAAGCTGTGGCTGCCTCATTCTGGCAGAGGAGTGGAACGAGATGGTCTTTAAGGTCACTTCCAATCCAAATAATTCTAAGATTCTACTAATTTACCATCCCCAGTAAAAGAGGCAAAGGTGGTGCCCTCCTCCAACTTCTTCAGATGATCCTGCTGCAAAGGAGGCATGATAAAATCATAACAAGGTCTTTTTGTAGCAGGGTAGCACTAAACCAAATCATTTCTGTCCTCTGTTCCTGCTCCTCTTTCTTGTGTCCCCCCCAAGCCAGTATCCCACAGGTTACTGGGCTGGGGTGTGGAGTGAGATCAGCAGAGGGATATTGCTGAGGAGGGGCAAGTATCACTGGGGAAAGAGGTGGACTTTCTTGGGTTGCTGCAGAATGCCAGCAAGATCTTGAAAGCTTTTTATTTGTTCTTTCTTTGAGGTTTGATGTAAATATGTCTGGGGAGCAGCATTTTGGGTTCCCACAGGCAGGTGGACAGGGATGAAGCTTGGACAGACACCTTCGTTAGGAAGGTAAAGCACAAAAAGAGAGCATGTGGCCTTCAAACATGCTTGTTGTGACCTCTGTGTGCAGCAATTCCAGTAGATGACAGATTTCCCTCACTGGCCATGCGATAGTCACCTGAGCTTGATAGACATCACCTTCTCCAAGAGTTGTTTTCCTCAAAAAAATCTAAAAATGAGTATGCATGTCACAACACAGCTGATCTCTTGGGGACTGAGGGCAGACCATTCCTGAACAACCCTTCTTTTCCAGAGCTTTTGGCCCTTCTTGTTAGAGCGTGTATGTTTATGATTTAAATTGGAACATATGTGCATTAGAAGTCCCATGGGCGTCTCAAGTTCTGCTCCAAGCTTCCCACCATGCAAACCACAGAGTGTTTAGCTCCAAAACTGAAAATTAGCCCTATTAGCAATCCTTCCTGTGACCGTGGGCTCCTTGTGCTTTACTTTCCCCACACCCATTGCTTTCAGAACCAGCAGCACTGAAGTACTAGTTTGTTACCTTCTCCAGCCACCTGTGAATAAATATCAAGATAAACCCGTGTGGGAAAGAAAACAAATGTGATTTTGCTGCCCACTGAGGAGTTGCAAACCTGTCTATGAAAACCATGAGCACCTGAGTTTGATGGTGTTTCTGGCCAAAGCGGGAGAAAAACCCATCCCTCTTGTAGAGCCAGTACAGAGCAGAGGGTGGTCTTCTGCCTTGAGAGATGGTATCCTTTGCCTCTGTTCAGGGATTTTAACTTCAGAAGGAGTGTGTCTGCGGAAAGATGGAAGAGCTGCATTTCAGGTCCACATTGTCCTCAGTGAGCTGCCTCTACTGAAGGCACTTCCACGGCTGTCCTGCATGACCCATAGTGGGCAGCAGCCTCGAGACAAGAGCTATGTTATCAAAGCTCTCACCATGCCCTTGGGACTCTATCCCCACCCACCCATCACCTTTGGTCTTCTCCAGCCGCTCCGCCCTACTTGCAATTTGCTGATATTTCCTTTTACATCAGCTCACTGCACAAAAAA